>CM061920.1:69740842-69766214 GCA_031002005.1 Vandiemenella viatica
GTTTCATGTAAGTGATTATTTATTTGTCGCATGGCTAAGCAACTAATGTAATACATACAAATATCTACAATATATACAACGACAAGAACATTGGTAGCACTCACAAACTGATGTCCATTTGGTTGCAGCCATTTTATGAAGGAAGTTGTAGCAATGAAAATATCTTGAAATGGCCCATCGTACTTCCTTTTGGAGCATTCCTTGATGATATGCTCCATCCTCTGGGAAGGAGCTCTGCAGTAAACAGAAATGAGAAATCTCCACTTATAGAGCATGACGTTATATTTGGCGTGGCCTGTTCTTAGGAGATTTAGTTTGACCCACTGGTCTCTCTTCAAACGGAATCCCAGAAGTCCAGTTGTAGGATCCTCAATAAGTATTCCAACTTTGTCATTATTTTTCCTGACATCAAAGTCAAATACATCATGCCATACTGGATTTAAGACGAGTGGGAGGGTACGTCATTTAGTACCTCATGGTTGGGAAATCCTGTCGATGGTGAGAATGATGTAGTTTTATCCATTCAAGTGCTGTTGCTTCTTGGCATCTTACCTCTAGAGTAAGTGTATTTTTGTTTGTGAAGTGTGTTGCTTATAAGGCAGAATTTGGGAACTATCCTACCAATTCCCTAAACGATTGCTGAAAGTCACCCAAACATCACAATCAAGACCACCAAAATGCTCTCCCAGGATTTGTACTTGAGGTCCATTGTTTCTCCCTGACCCAGTGTAGTGACACCTTAATGCATCCAGCCACACTGGCAGGTCACTTATAACGCAATTCCTTGTAAAGCTAGGATTCAAGTGTGGGAGCATTTGGTTTATACAGATGGCAACTACCAATGTGTAGCTATCATTTTGGATTTATGTAGGACAGTGATGTGATAGTGGCTATTACATGCAGAGATTTCTACCTCAAGGAAGGTGATCTCAGTGTAGAGTTTAAGGAGTAGATGTGAACTGGGAATGTTTAGGAAGAAAGGTGGACATTTTGATTATAAAAATGTCATCTTTTACTTAAAACATGCAGTTGAGTTATAGCAATATTTTATAGAAAGGTTTCTTCTTTCAATCAGTCCAGGAAAATGTTTGCACTGGAGGGTGCCATATGATGGAATATGTGAGACTGGAAGGAGAAGATTTTAGATAGAATGAAGTGGGGAAAATACATGGGGAAATCAGTGCTAAGTGATGTCTATGGTTGCCAGAAAGGAATCTGGAGGAAGACACAAACAAAACAGTACATTCCTGGTTGCTGCCCACACTGGCTCCCACAATTCATGTGAACTCTAAACTATTTCACAACCAAGATCATTAGAGCACTCACTGAAACCACATTACCAGGTGGGAATATGCCCACTAACACAATGTGAGCACCAAACGCCTGATGAGTCACAATTTCAGATGACACATTGCTTTTCAACATTCCACCCTTGTAAACCCATCATCTGCAAGTACACTTTATTCATTTATTTCCCGTTTTTAAATACCAAGAAGGGATAGGTAAAATAACCTATTACTCACCAAAGTTGGAGCCTGGAGAGCTGCAACAAATATACAAAACATGAGACAAACATAAATGTACAATATTTTTGTTTAAAACATTAGTCATGCAGAAAGGATCGGACCAAGTGGCACAAGCCAGAGCTTTCCATGCATACCTCCCTGTAAAGTGGTCCAATCCTCTCTGCATGAATAAGCATTTAAACCAAAATATTGTACTTTTGTGTTCATCTCATTTAAATGTCTCACAACACCCATCCCCTATAATGTTCTCCAGTGGATAAAGGGTTAGACACAAAAAATTTCTACATGCAAAAATAAAAATATATTAGTCGCTGTCTTCTTGTTGACATGCATGTGTGAATAATCAATATCGTGTTTTTTGATCTTTCTCTATTGCGTGCTTTCGTGATCTTGATCAATTTTTATGGTTTTTATTTTATTTTAATAGGAAAAAATTTTCTTCCTTAGTCTGTGGGGTAATGAATTTTACACCTGTCGAGTAGAGGAAGTTATCAATTTTAGATCATTATTGTTATTTTGCTTAGGGTGTTTGGTTCCAACAACACAACTACAGTCTATCGATCATCAATCGAAAAATTGAACGTGCAAGCATCACTTGATAACCTGTTCACTTTAGTATCGGAAACAATACAGAAAGTACGTTTCGAACTTTCGACTCTTCAGTAAGTTATCCTTGTATATTTTTACTATCATTACCGGTAACAGTGGAAGGCAATATTTATATGGAAAGGATAGATAAAATACACCCAACACTCACAAAAGTTGAAGGGAGGAGAGCAGCAACAACACAAACACAGAAAAAACAATATTTCAGGTTAAACCCATTGTCAAGTGAAAGAAGTAATGCCTGAGCTTGTGCAAGCCTTGCGGTCACCGTAGCCACTCATAGAATGGGAAGAGCAATGGCAATATAACCGCAAATATAAACCACAAGAAAGATTAAAATGGGAGATAATAATAATAATCATTGAAAAAGTAATAATAAAAAATAGTAAATAAATTTTTTTAAATCAAAATTTTTTGTCTATAAATATATATGAATCTATTGTGCTGGCCAGTGATGGGTGCACAGGGTGAGGATAGAAGATGATATTGGAAATTATGGCCTGGGGGATGTCTAGTCTGCAGGATGTGTTGATATGCCAATTCCCACCTGCAGAATATAGATTGGGAGGTAGTATCTGGAAGTACCCTAATGACTCTGAAATAGTGGGGTTAAGGTCACAGGTGTTGTGAGTACTGGCATGGTGAGCAACAGGGAGGTCTGGTGGATAATGAGTTTGAGGTAAGGCCAATGTAGGAACTTTGACAGTGGAGGCAGGTGAGCTGGTATATAAGATGGGTTGTTGCGCAAGTGGCATGACCTATATGGAGTAGGTTTCACCAGTAGTAGGGTTGCAATAGGTAGTGGTTGGTGGATGAATAATGCTTGTTTTGCAACAGGGTCTCTTACAAGGGAAGGACCCAAACGGTGGTTTAGGAGCATCTGAGGGTTGATATTTATGTACAAGTATACTATCATCACAATCACACAATCACAATCAAACAAGTGGTACATGAAATGTGTATCCTCATCTCCAATATCTATTCCATTTCCCACTGCACATTATTCAGCAGACCACCCAACCTTAAGAATATCTAAGTCCATAAATAATTACCAACTAAGGCTTCAAAGTTTCTACATGGATCCTTTCCCTACAAATCCTATACCATGTCCCAAGCCATCAAAAATTACAGAAATCTTACCACCAAAAAATATTACCCATAACTGGATATACCGTAGGCCCTATGCACAAAGCACACCTCAAATAAGCTCATCTATCTAGTTCACACAATGCCTCACAATGAACTAACTAGTACAATATTCACAAATACACAGCAAAAAACTAGAGAATCTTGTGGACGCCTTTGCCAGTTTCCACAGATTCCATCAACACCACTGGAGCCATAAGAGTCTTTAAAGAAGCTACCAACCCCCTTTCTAAACCTTGTAGATAGAATCTATGCTACACTGAGAAACACCTAGCCTCAACTTTTAATACTACCATTAATTTCTATTCTACCATAACTTTTGTTTTGTACACATATATATATATTGACAAAGGGTTTTTTTCCCGAAAATTTCTTTATTATTTGTGTTTGTGTCTTTTCTGTGTGTTCGCACCCAACATCCATCATCTAAAGGTAAGTGGTGGCTCATTTCCCCATCCTAATTTGATTTCTTTCCGCTACTTAGCGTCTTTTATTTAATTGTTACTATATATATATATTAACCCCATGACCTTCCCATTTCTCAAACTATCTCCCTCCCAAATTTTCATCTTTTCAACCATCACAAATTGCAACAATTTATACATATTTACTGCAAGGAAACAAAAGATATGGACAGCAAAATAAAAATAGGATTATAAACCAGCACTTATTGCATTAAACAAGATCGCATCAACATGAAAAAGATATGAACAGACATGAAGCATTGTAATCATGGATTCTATTCCATTCCTCAGCAGCAGAACATGGTACATACAAGGATGATGTTAATGGGATAGATTTCTGGGATAGTAAAAACTGCTTACCACACTGGAAGAATGACAGATGAAGATGAGGCTCTTGGGGAGATATTAAATTCATACATTTCAGAGGTGAGAATAGAATGGTCATTATTGGTGGAGATTTAAATTCACCAGGTGTAAACTGGGTAGGAAATAAGATTAATAATGCAAGGGAACAGAGATTTGCAAATACCTTAATAACGGAAGGAGGATTTACAGAAGTGGTAGAGCAGAACACTTGGGGACAAAATATTTTGGATATTTCCTAATAAAGCCTGATGATAACCTGGTGGGGTGTCTAGTAACAGAAGGAATAAATGATCTTGAAGCAGTTCTGATGGATATTAGAGGATTCAGTAAACCAGCAGCCAAAACTGGAGGAGGAAATAGGTACAATTCTAAAAAGGCATATATTTTGAACTTGAAGAGAGATTTCAGAGAATGTTTCAGCAAATGGAAGGAAGGCACTAGTACAGCAGAGCCAAGGTAGAAAGAGTTCAAGGACATAATAAGCAAGGAGGAAGAAAAATTTATTCCAAAACAGAAAATAAAGAGAAGTAGAGAACCTGTGTACTATAATAGGGAGGTGTGGAGGTTAAAGAGGTTGGTGAGAAGAGAACATAACAGAGTTAAGAGACAGCAGGGTAGTAGGGAATATTTAAAAAAAACTAAACAAGGACATAATAATAGCTAAGAAGGTGGCTAAGATGGGTTGATGAAGAATATTGTCAGTGGAGGGGGACCATTGACTGATGCATCAAGAAATTTCTATGACTGTTAGAAAACACTAAGGGAAAGGGAGGGGGTTGAGGCACTTATAGATTAGGATGGAGAAGACGTTACTGAGGATTTGAAAGAGGCAGAGATTTTAAGTAAGTGGTTCAGTGAGAGCATTAGAGACAATTAATCAGAAACTGGAGGGTCTAAAATGGATAACAAGCTTAACAACACAATTAGAAATGAGCAGACCAAAAAATTTGAGATTCATCCTCAGGATATCATGAAGGAACAAAGAAAGATGAAAAAACATAAAGGGGCTGGTGTCTTAAAGATAGCAGGATGTTACATTGAACCTTATATTGAATATTATTTCAATTGAGTCTGGATACTTGCTGCTTATCACTGAACTGGAAAATTGTAATAGTAGTGCTAGTACATAAAGGAGAGAGGTGAGAAATAGAGTTGAAAATTATAGGCCAATCAGTTTGACATCAGTGGTAAATTAATGGAGAGACTGGCATGCAACCACATCAGAAATATATGTAAGGCGTGTAAGTGGTTTTCAAGTAGGCAACATGGTTTTAGGCAAGGATATTCATGTGAATCTCAGTTAGTGGGATATATGCAAGATATTTTGGACGAAATGGGCAAGGGAGGCCAAATTGATCTTGTAGCGTTAGATCTTTCAAAGCTTCAGACAGGATGAGCCATAAAATAGTAGTAAACAAGGTAAAAACTATTGGAGTGGATGAGAAAGTGATTTGTTTGGTAGAAGAATTTTTAAAAGGTAGAAAACAAAAAGATATGCTAGGAAATGCAGTAAAAATGGGAGTTCCGCAGAGTAGTGTATTGAGACGATTGCTATTCAATATTCTAATGAATAACTGTGTTTATCATTTCTACCATAAATTATATTATTTGCAGATGACATAATTAGGGATTGCAATCCAGCAGAGCAATATCCCATGGGATCCCGCATTATTAGACAGTCTGGCGGATCCCACACAAAATTAAGTGGATCCATAATCCAAAAAATGCGGTGAAAACTTGTGTCAGTCTACTTGACTCACTACCCCACTCAGTCTCTATTAGATGTATTGCACTGTTTGCCTGAAACCTTGCAGCTGGCATTTGACTCGTGTGAACAAACTTTTATTTTTGTCAACCTATGTCATTTGTAAGTAAATAGATAGACTTTTACGTATTCATTAAAACTTTTGTTTGTTTTAAGCATACATTTCTATAAATTGAGTTATGTTGTGTATTTGGTATTATTTTCATACTATAAGTATTTTTTATGTGTCGCATAATTACTAGCAGATAAAGTAATTGTGGCAACTTTCTGTATGTGCAGCTGAAAATTTGATTATTCGTTGAAACAAAACTAATGTTATTGTAATGATTGTAAACTTATTGTTGTCTTAATCGCCTCCTCAATGCGTTAGAAACACATGTTCTTTGACGAATCCCACCTGCTTACATGTGCCACTCTGGATTTCGATTAATCCCTTTTGGGATGATTTGGTAAATCGGCACAATATATCATTTTTGAGTGAATAGAATGCATCCTTTCAACTCCTCGTTATTATTTTGATTAAAGGCAAAAAAGTTATAATGAAGTCTTCATATGTATCACCGAATTGGGTTGTAAATACACCATACTTCGACGGCTGTCTCCGCCATCTTCCTCACATGTGAAATTTCATGTTTTTACAACCCAATCAGGCAATACACCTGTGAGGACTTCATTGGAATGATACACCAAAAAAGTCTCCTTTCTTACATAACACTATAATTTCCTCTCTAAAAAAGTAGTTATCATATATATTATTTCTATAAGGTGCTTTTTTTTTGTCACAAGTCATTACCTCCCTAGACAGAGAACCGAAATCGATAAATGAGGTACCATTTTAAAATTTAAGGTATCCACTTTTGTGACATTAAATTTTCAGAAACTAATTTTTTCTAATTCGACCCTTAAAGGACAAAAATGTTAATATTTCTAAAATTCGTTTTTTTGCGTCTCAAATCATTTATTTCCCTGGATACCTAACCAAAATTGATAAAGGAAGTAGGATTATGAAGAATAATGTCTCCGCTATGGTGACATTATATATTAAGAAAGAATTTTTTTTGTAATTCAACCCTTAAAAGGATAAAGCATGAAAGGTTCTACAAAGAATTTTTGTGTCACAAGCCATTTATCTCCGGTAATATCTAAGGGAAATAGATAAATAGGGTATCATTCTAAAGATTTGAAATTTGAAATCTTTAGAATGATACCCCATTATTGCAGAATTCTGGTCACATTCCATTTAATTGTATTCTATATTCCATAAACTTGATATTAATTAATTTTATTTGTTTTGTTTAAACTTGTAATGTTATGTCCTGGACATAAGAAATAAATAAATTAGAAAGACTAAAGTCTCCGCTTTGGTCATATTAAATTTTAAGAAACGATTTTTTTGTAATTCGACCCTTAAAGGGCAAAAGTATCATTATTTCTGTAATTTTTTTTTTTTTTTTTTGTAACCGCTTTACGTCTCTTTTTAACATCGAGGTCTTTAGAGACAGGAAAGGATGGGGGGAGGGGGCAAGGAATGGGAAGGAATTCGGCCATGGCCTTTTTGAAGGAAGCATTCCGGCATTTGCCTGGAGTGATTTGGGGAAACCATGGAAAACCCAAATCTGGATGCCCGGACGGGGATTCGAACCGCCGTCCTTTCTGTAATGTATTTATTTTGTCACGAACTATTTATTTCCCTTCATATCTAACCGAAACCAAGAAATGAGGTATTATTTTAGAGATTAAGGTCTCCGCTTTAGTCACATTATATTTTAAGAAAGGAACTGTCGGAATTTGACCCTTTTTGTTGTTGTTGCAAGCCATTTATCTCCCTTCATACTTTACCAAAATCAATAATTGAGGTACTATTTAAAAGATTAAGGCCTCCACTTAAGCAACATAATAGATTAAGAACAAAATTTTTGGGAATTTGACCCTTCAATGAAAAAAGTAATAACTATGAAAGTCGCGTGTATGAGAAACTTCATAGCTAATCTGCTATAATGCAGCAGCACATATCACAGAGATATAAATAACTGCTTCACTGGTGTCAACAAGAACTAAGCATGTTACCGATAAATAGTGGCACCACATATCTAAGAGGTTTCAATAAATTGTTTTTTTTATTTATATATATATAATAACTAGCATAATGGACATGTTTTGTTACTGAAACATTTCTACATTAACATTTTATTTGTGAAATGTTCTCATGGGCTACGATCACAGCAACACATATCACAGAGATGGGCATATTCTGTGTGTATTTTGCTTAGGTTAGTTGAAATCTGTTAAGGTCAGTGACAGTTTTCCATACATATGATTTCAGAATTCAAAAGGTTTTTCTAAGTTTTTCGTAATATGTTGTAAGTATTTTGTTACATACACCAAACAAATAAACAATTGTTACAAATGATGCAGTTCTTTTGTCATCCTATATATACCACAAAGCTTACTAATCACAATATTTGAGAAATTTTCGCACAGATCATCTAGTGATGTGTAAAGAAAAACTGAAATTCTTGACTGTTTATGTCTTGGTGAATAGTTTTTTTTTTTTTTAATAACAATGAATCAACTATAAGATCATTCAAGAAATCAGGAGACATAATAATAAATACCACAAAAACAATTCTTGTAAAAATAGACAATTCACTTTGTGAATACAGTGCTTTCTCTCGGTGTTATAGATCGTTCATTTAGAATAATAATAAACTCTCGTGACTTGGCTGTTATACATATGATGTTTACAAACAGATGTGATTTACTGTAAGGTACATAATATGACCTAAGTCTGAATATTTTACATTTTTGATTATTTGTTTAAAAATTGGTATAGATTTTTTTTTTAAATGTAAAGCTCAAAATATTCTTAAGACAGGTTAAAAAAGTTTAATTTTACCAATTAAAATATGTTAGCTGTAAATTTTTAGCATTTAACATTAAAATTGATTTATTAAATTAATTAATAGACATTTATTATTTAATCTGTTAACACTTTAAATAACTATTTTTTGAAAACTGTTATCATCATTCCCGTGGGATTGGCACAAATCCCGCGAAAACACTGCGGGATTGCAATCCTTAGACATAATGCTATACAAAATAATCAAACGGCAGAAGTCTGTAAACAGCTGCAGGGTGATCTGGACAGGCTATCTAATTGGGTTGGTAAGTATGGAATGAAGATAAATGTAAAGAAGAGTCAGCTTATTAGATACACATATAAAAAGACTAAAGGTTGATTATGATAAGTTAGGGAAAGAATTGCTTGTTGAAGACTTGAAATGTAAATATCTTGGCATTTCATTTGATAATAAGCTTAACTGGGCAGGACACATTGGACAGGCAGTAGAAAAAGGTTTCAAAATTCTGCACTTGTTGGAGAGAAGTAAAGGAATTGGGTTACAAAACTTTGGTCAGACCATTGCTTGAATATGGTAGTGTAGTATGGGATCCACATTTTGAGTATCAAATACAGAAGTTGGAGAGGGTGTCGCATATAAATATCTTTTGCGATCTCGATAGATAAATAAATAGATAATTTTGTAGACTGAAGTTTTATTATGAACTTTTGCAGTTTATTTATCCCGTTTATTTGCTTAAAAATCCTCTTGATACCAATAACGACCGTGTTTGTCACTATATCCAAAGATTTGCAGGTTCGTTTTCTACTAAAGATCTATCAATGCTATTTTTCGCAACTATTATTTTCAAGATTCCCTGCTATTTTTCTCGCCACCTCTACCAACAATTCTCTTAACTTCTCTTCTTTCAGAGATCATATCCTTTAAAGCATCTCTGGGCAAACAATATTTATTAAACTTTATATTCTTTTTTTATATAAATCGTTTTAACTTTTAATTTACCAATATTTTGGCCTATATCAGTATAAATATATAATTTTACTGGTTTTCTAAAGAGCTGCTATGTTACAAGGGGGCAAAAAAAAGGGCTGCTAAATTTGTTTCTGGAAATTAACGCAGAATGCAATCAATAACAGATATGATATAAGAGCTGGAATGGGATTCATTAGAAGACAGGAGGAGGGTGAAGAGGGTCATGGGGATGAACAAGGCGTATATTGGTGCTGAAGCATGGAAAGATATTGGTGTAAAAATGAAAATTAATGCATGGAAGGGAAAAGATGACCATGAACACAAGCTGGCACTCTATTTCAGGCCCTTTTTGGGTAAGGGTGTCAAGGATTGAAGGATTGGAATAAGTTTCCAAGAAAAATTATGAACAATTTAGCAAGAATGTTGAAATAATTTAAATGTTGAAATTTGTAGGTCAAATGTAGGAGAGTGCAGGAAATGGGAGAAGATGGGTACCTGAGCATGCACTCCATTTCAATTAAATTGTCATTTGAGATTCTTTGTGGCTGAGAATATGTAGGGGGGATTAAAAATTGTAAAAAAAGACTGGTAGTGGGGGGAGGGGTAATAAGTTGGAGAAAACATAAAACTTGGACTTTTGTAAAATCAGTACATAGTGAATAAAAAGTAGGCCTATATAAAAATGTCACAGGGGGTTGGGGGAGCTGATTAACAAATATTTACATTTAAATATGTAAACAATTAAATGAATAAATTTATAAAAAATATAACAGTAATTCAGATTTAAATATAAATACAAACAATATCTCTTGGAAGCAATGGTTTGTGTTTGCAAGAGGTGGTGAAAGAATAAATCGGGGAGGGGACGAGAGATGAAATTGGGCATTGGGGAAAGAGAAAAAACTTAAAAGGACCACTTGTAGGCCTATCATGGAGCGAGACAAAACTTGAAGAGGAATGATAAAGGGCCTTGTAAGGGAGTCCCTGAAAGACAAGAGGTTGAAGAAATTATTATTAATTAATTGTAATGGGCCTCTTGCCCCAGTGGCAACTTTCATACATACCTACTTATGATTCATAAACATTTTTCAACCGTTCACAGTCTTCCTAGGTACACTGTCCCCTAATCTCCTGCCTTAATGAAAACTTCACCGTTATCTTTTTATCTTGCTCCTCTCTTACTTGCCACCAGCTGCTTCTAAATCTCTCCCCAAATATTTATGTAAGCATCAGTCTCAGACAGGCAAACAACTCTCTTCACCCTCCCATCTGCCCTCTAATCCATCGATTTTAGCATTTAACTTTCCGACTGAATCCCGTAGTAATTTTCACAGACAAACTTAGCCTTGTACATAATTTCACTATTGTCTTTAGCAGTAGGAAATATTGAGCCTTCAACCACAAAGCTCAAAAGCCATAACACTAAGATAAACATATAACATCCACAAAAATCATAAGTCATTATCCATAGTCTAAATAGGGATAAAATGCATGCACCTTGAAAATAAAATAGCAACCACAATAATTGATAGTTCCAAACCTTTCTGTTTCCAAACCCAATTTACTCTGTGAAGTTTTCTTTTCAGAATTTGAAAATTAAGACAACGAGGATAAAATATGCTTTGGAGTAGGTGTGTCTGGAAATTACTGCAGAACACAATCGATTACTGATATGATAAAGTAGCTGAAATGGGATTCACTGAAACACAGGAGGAGCGTAAAGAGTCAAGGGAGTGAAAAAGGTGTAGGCTATATAGGTAATGAGACGTGAAAAGGTATTGGTGGAGAGATTGGTGAAGAGAGATGCATGGAAAAAGGGGGGGGGGGGGAATGACCATAACCACATGCTAGCATTCGATTTCTGGCATGCCGGTGACTGAATATTCTCTTTCAAAGGCAAGGGGGTCAGGGATTGAAATAAGTTACCAACATAATTATGAATAATTTATGAATAATGCTGAAAGAATTTATAGTTTAAATTAGTAGAGGGTAAAAATAGGCGGATATAGGAAAGGTGAAAAATGGTTGTGTAGGGAAATTGCCACCCAAGGATGCGCTCCATCACAATTCAGTTAAATGGAGATATTGTTCGACAATCCTAGACTGTTCTCATATAGGATCCAAGGGAATCTCTATTACTGAAGCCTAATGTTTTAAATCAAACACAACATTATGCCTTTCGAATAAGTACCAAAAATCAAATCCTTAAGATTTTTCCCCATAAACTAATAGAATAACATTACTCTCTGCCCCTCCATAACCCTTTTCAAATTTTATAAAATAGTGACAGCGCCTGGTTGGTTTGAGGGCTCAGTGGTTAAGACGTCAGCCTGGTAATCGAGATGATCCCAATTCGAATCGTGGTCTCGGCTGAAATTTTCAAAGGTCCTTAACCCAACCTTCACCTGTGGCACAGCTTACTGTATAATATAAGGGACGCCAGAACGCCGATTCCACGCTAATCTGTACATCCCCTATACACTGCAGGAAGACAAGATTAGGTTAGGGAGACTACGACATAAGCGCCTTGCGCTGCCAGTAAAAACCCTGTCACCGGATCATAACAACAAAACTACCGAATATTCACACTGTCAACCTGTATGTCTCTGATGTCACTATAATCACTATTCACTACGCTTTCTGGGCGAATAGTCTCACATTTCTGAGCAAGCTACCAACATATGTGTGGGGAAATTCCTCTGGGGGAAATAAAAAATAATTATCACTTTAACTTAAGACAAAATAATTGTCAAACATCAAACCAGAATAGCTGAGATGACACTACAATAAACGAAAACATCACAAAAAACAATAATCTCTGAATTGGCAAGCCTAGTTTACATTCCACTATCTTGACATAAGATACTACTACAACGCATCCATTGACCAATGCGAACCAAGTGTTGTTATCACGTGACGTAATAGCTGAGGACAGCAGAAGATCGCAAGTGACAAGTCGTGAAAGTCCTTCACTGTGTGGGGTAGTTGTGTAAGAACGAAGTTGTTGGGAATTCGGTGGTTGTGGAATGGATGGGTGTTCGGATGAATGTCGATAATTTCACGTAGTACATATCATTAAACAAATAAGTAATAAAACAACCAGTTATAGGCTACATGACAAAATGTCGGGACAGGGATCACAGCGGGTTCCAAAATCGTCGCCTTGCTCCTCGTCAAAGCAGGGTCCAATGAGAGCTACACTTCCAATGTCTTCTCTTTTGCGACAGGGAAGCAATATCAGAAAAAGTAAAAGTAATAGCCCAACACTTTCGCCAACGTCCTCATGGAAAATGCGAATATCACCGGAGGCTTCTCTATCAGGTCAAAGAAGCCCCGGATCGTTGAATTACAAAGGTAACTTGTATTGTTTGTTCGAAATAGATCAACTTCCTGTAGTTTGATGATCAGATGTCGAAATTAAGTAAAAATGTTGTTGTTATTTATTATTTACCTTATCATGACGCCGCTATCGAACTTCTATTGCGTTTCTCGAGACAAAGAACTGTCTTGTAATTATGTATGAATGACTGAAATGAGTTGGGCTATAAAAAGAGCAGTATCGCCTTAGTTATTAAAACTTTTTTTCAGTATGGAGGGAAGCTTATTGTACCATACTCCTTAAGTTTGATGCGAATGTGATGTGAAAAAAAATTGTTTATTGGGAAAAATCGTAAATATTTTGCTTATTACAGGTAAATCTAAACGTTAAATTCTCGCTCAAGCCACAGTTTCAGTGGGAGCAATGTAATCCGGCGCACAGCATCCTTGGACACAATATACTTGAAAGGACAATGGCCAAAAGAAAGTTTTTACATGTACTGTGGGCACTTATTAGTGGACAAAGCCACACAGGTAAATTTGAATGTAAAATACATTTAATTAGTTAAAATTATTATTTAGTGAATATTTCTACCAATTTTGTTACTTCAGCAGGAAAATTGGTGGTAAATTGATAGAATGTTAGAGTTGTGTTTTTTTATGATTGGTTATTTATTTGGTTTGAGTAATATTAGACATATTTGCATTCCAGACAGAAGAATGGACGAGCGAACAAAGAAAGTCATACAGATATTCAGAATCTGGAAACAATGAAGATAAATTAGAAAAATACATAAGACATAGGTAATGTACTGTAGAATTTATTACTGTCAGTAATTTTCTTCATGCTGGTTTTATTTGTACAGAGCATTGCTGTAGTATTGTTATTAGAAGTCATTTAAAATGCAGTTTTTGTTTTAAATTTGTAGAATCACCAGAGGAGGGTAGTTTTGCATTTTCTTGTTCAATATCAGCAATACAAATCGCTGATGATTACAATGTCTTGTGAATTGGATGTAGGTCTACCTAATGAAAAATTTTCAGGGATTAGTGGAGATCACGATTCCGCCTGCTGTTGGCATCATAATACTGCAGTGGTCAACGCAAGACTCCGCTAGAAATTCTTTCCGAAGTACATTTAACTGTTCATGCTGGTCCAGGCTGCATTACAACCTAATTTCTGGTTGAAAATAATTGTCCTGACTGTATTACAACGGAATTATTGCTTGCAAATCATATGTTTTGCTACTGACTGCAGCAATATAACAACTATATTATTTAATGTTGTTCTTACGGAATCGCGATCTCCAATAGACCCAATTTTCATTAGTTGTCAGTTTTTATATTTTTGCCCAGTACCAAACTAGGCAGCAGAAAGAAAACATTGGGTGACTGTAAAATAAGAACAAGGTAAGAAGGACTTGTGCTATTCACTTGAAATTTGTGACACACATTCCTGTTATACTTTTTGAGAAAAATTGTACATGAAAGCGAAATGAAACATACCTAAGACGTGGTGCCTCACTAAAGTTACAAAACGATGCATTAACCACAAGTTAAGTAAAGAACCGCCATTTGCACTAAAATTGGTCTTGCCAAAGATGGTGTCTGCAATCTAAAGCAAAGAATCTAAAACTACTTCCTCACATCTAATGCTGTTGTAACAAAGTACATGGTTTTTTCCACTCTGGTCCAGGCTGCATTACAACCTACCCACCATGCCAGTATATTGCTATAAAAAAAAATCAAAAAAAAATCAGGTGACCTTAATTTATTAATGAAAACTAAATTCCTCGCTTCTTTGCTGTAACAAATGACGTATTTCTTCAATTTGGCCCAGCTGGTCTGTTATCATGAAAATGTGACAGTGTTTTACATTCATTACAATAGAGTGTAGATATTATCTTTGATGTTAACAACTTTAATGGAAATGGCAGTTTCTACTGTTCAAATAGCATCGTTTCGTAACTTTTGTGTGGCACCACGTCTATGGTATGTTTCATCTCACTTTCGTGTACACTTTTCCTCAAAACGTATGACCTGAAGAACGTGTGTTACAAATTTCAAATGAATAGTAAAATTCCTTCTTACCTCGTTCTTGTTTTACTACTGTCAAAAATTGACCAAAAATTTTGCATTTGATTCTTTCAAAATGTGCTGTGGTTTGTTCAGCATATGGACTTCCTTACATCAGAAATCAAATGCTAGCTTTTAGTCATGATCATAATTATAATTTCAAATAATTGTGATGAAGTGCATGCCCTGTTGGCAAGCTCCCTTCACACACATCTTTTTACCCTCCTCTTCCCACCTACTTTTGCCCTCTACAAATTCTTTCAGTGTTTTTGGTAAATTATTAATCAGTTCCCTTGGTAATTTATTCCAATCCCTGACGCCCTTCCCTACAAAAGAATTTTCCCACACCTGTGGTCAGGGTCATTTTTACCCTTCCACACACCTCTCTCCTACCAAAATCTTCTCTTTCCTCTCACATACTATTGATTCTCCTGCCAATGTAATCTGATACACTCCTAGCACTCTCCTTGCTTTAACTTTAGAGGATACTGACAAAAACACTTCACCAATACCATTGAGTATACAGAGATGTAGCAACCTAAACTGTTTCTTCCCCTTCTGCCTCGGAGTTGAAGTCAGATTAAAATGTGGCCTGCACCAGGTTTCTTTTTTTTTCTTTATGGTAAAAGCTACAGAAATAAGGTATTTTACATACAGTGAAAATATTAACACTAAGCCGTGGGAAATGTTTTAAAAGCATAAATTTGTTGTGATTTTGGCAATAGCGCAATCACTGGGACTCGTCAAGGAATTATCGTTTTGGTCTAAAAACTGTTGCACATGTTCGTTTGGTGATACTATTTAATATTTGTTGCTCTTAGAGGTGTAAAATGTATAGATACCTCACAAACTTCAATCGAAAAATGCCCTAACGCTATACCACTAAGCGAAGTATAATGACCATGCACACGTTCTTTGAATGATATTATTTGGGAATATGCTGCTATAAAAGTATAAATATGGAAAAGATTACACACTAAAAAAAAACCTTTGAACAGTAAGCGAATGCTGGTTGCCTCATTTACGTACACATACGCGACGTCCAACGATAACTCGTACAAAGTCAAGAAACATATCCGCATGTTATTTCCAAGATGTTGGTATTCTACGGCATTTATCAAAGTAGGTTGCGGCATTATTAACGTAGCTTGTTTAGGTTGAAAGTGTGGCAATATGCTTGTTCCGGCATTAGGTGGAAGGAATTTATAGTTGAAATGCAGCCTGTACCAAAATGGCATTTGGTTGTTGTTGAAGCATAATTCGCCAGAAATTTGGATTTAGAAAACATTTATCATGATTTTCAAGCTGAATCATTAGCGGCGGCTGTGGATAGGTTGGAATGCAGCCTGGACCAAAGTGGACATACCATAGACGCTTCCTTTTGTAACTTAATGGACTATAAATTTTGTTTTTATAATAAAGTTGGTTTGGTTTTCATCGTTGTTGGTTGGTTGTTGATGCATTTTGTTGCATGTAATAATATTATCGCTGGAAGTCGCATATGATAACAAATGGTGTCCTCTCATCGTTTAGTGTGTACTGTTACAGCAGTTATTTTTATTTTTCATGAATTTTTTGTGCGTTCATGGGTGTAATAGAAACAAAAATTAATAAATAATATAGTCGAAGGAACGATAGCGTTATCATTATATATGGCAATATGCTTGCTCCCAGTCGTTCGCGGTACAGCATTATCGCACTTTTCGAGTGATGTTAGTGAGGTATCCATACATTTTACACCTCTAAGAGCAACATATATTAAATAGTATCACATGTGAAACAGTATTCAGACGAAAACTACAAGTCCTTGATGAGTCCCAGTGATTGCGCTATTACTGTGATTTTTTGTAACCAAAAAAAGCTGAAATCTCAAGAGCACAAATGAATATTTTGAGAGATTTATTTTAATTTTGTACTGCTGGTGGCATAGCGGTATCATAGTCTAGAATTAAAACTTTTCCTCACTTACCTGTCTTTCAAACTTAGCTCTTTCATCATGTCAGTTGCTACCCGTAGCATTGTTAAATTACTTTGAAAGTCGGTTCCCCTTTAAAAGGTGCCGTGCTTCTCAAAAAGAGCAGAAACCATGGGAAACTGTGGGGCATTACAACATCTTGCATTTGTAAAAGGATGTTGTATTGCCTCTAGGAACAGTCAGAATGCTAATGTTAAAACACATTACAAGTGATACACCAAAATATTGGAAAGGTTATTAAAGAATCTAAAAGCATGTACTACAAACAAAATCCAAAACACTGAAAATAAAATTGAGACAATATGGGACATTATAAAGAAGGAAATAAGTAAAAATAATAAATCAATTAATAACATTTGTATCAAAGATAATTTGGTAAAATATAATCTTTCAATTACTGATATGTTTAATAAAAAAAATTATCTGTTGCTGATAAATTTACAGCCAATAGCTCAGTGACACATAGTATGTATTGAATTACTGTCCTATTTCATTAACAGCCTTCTCCAAAGTTTTTGAGAAAGCAATGTACAATAGTTTATGAACACCTTAAAAATAATAATATTCTAACTAAATCACAATTTGGTTTAAAAAAGGGCCATTCACTGACAATATTTTTGAAGGAATCTATACTGTTGCAAATCTGTAAGCAATCTGTGTGTGTCTCTTTATTTGAATGGGAGCTGCGGCACAAACTACTGCAGCAATTTGGATGGGATTTTCAAATTCTTTGAGCTAATGGTCCGAATCAAAATCTGTGGAAATAGCTAATGACTTATGTGTATCATGGGAAGGAGCAAGCAATTAAAAACCTTAAAATATGGAAAATTGTAGGTAGGGATCATTATGCACTTCAGACACGCACTCCTTTTGTAAAAAACTGACAAAACTTAGAATTACATTTTATTTTTTACTTTTTTATTCAGTTTTCAGGACCGCAGTACTTTAAAATAAACGGAATTCATGAATAAACCGTAATAAGCATTGACTTGCATCGCAACAGGTCAGTTACCATGTGAAATGTATTAGATTACTATTGTGGTAGTCACAGATTGTCTCTGGTAGACAGTTAAACAGTTTGTTTCTTGAACATTATGTCTATGTGAACGCTGTACAATAAGTGATAGTAAGCCAATACTTCTTCCTTACATATCATTACGGATACGAAATTCAGTTTTCTTCTCGAAGAAAGGTGCCTGAAAAATAGCTACCATAAATATCAACAGGTAACAATACATACTTCTTTCATAATGACTTGTGCGGAACTGTCCATATTTTGTTGTACTTTACTCGATTAATATATATTTGGTAGCTATAATGTGCAAATATTCTTCAGTAATATTGCCAATGGAATGTGTACAAATTTTGGCTGCTATTTAAACCACAGCCAGTAAAATAAACTGTTGGTTCTTTCTATTAAGTCTCATAACCCTGATTTAGCAATTATTTATGGACCAACGCGTTTTTGAATGAGTGATGACAGCAACATGGAACCAATTAAATTGCATCTTAAAACCTTATGTTACACTGCGTAAATTATAAAACTAAATGCATTATGCTGTCAGGGGCTGATTGGCCAAGGCTAGTGGGCGTGTGTGTGGATAGGTGTGCTGACGAACTAACCTTAGGGAATTACAGTTCTGCTCGAAGCGTCTCTTCTGTTCTTCTGGCAGCACCACTAGAATCTTACCATTGGACTGTTTGGGCTAATGCTTGACACCACTGTGGATTGACGTAGTTTAGAAACTGATATAAGTTCTTACTACATGAAGAATGCAACACTTGCAATTGAACAGTTTATTGGCTTCTAACATGGAGTAGTACAGTTTATAGCGTGCCGCAAAGTGGATTCCAACTATCACCAACTTATCTAAGCCCTGAACTGTAATAGTTAATTGTTAGGCAGATGGTCGCGCTGATGCGAGGTGCATGGGAGGGTGGCAGGCTCCTAACAGGTGGCTATAGTATGCTCGACTACTCTCGCCGACTGCCCGACAGTAAAGACACTACTTCATCGCTTGTACTGCCCAAGCCGACTCGGCTAACCTACAATTACGAAGGGGACTGCACTCTAAGGTGCTGACTGCAAGCGTGCAGATTCCTGTCTGGTCAATGCTCGACCGCGCTCAGCATTGTCAATGATCGCCGATTGCCAGTAGCTCGACGACTGAATATTCCTATAATTCCCCAAATAGTAATGGTATTCAAAATGACCTCTTACAATGCCTTATGCTGTAACATAATGTGTCAATTATCATTCTGGTCAAGGCTGCAATTCAACTAAAACACAACCTCAGATAATATTGTCATTCAAAAATCATAGCTACAGTCTAATGTGCATTAATACATATACTGTGATTAAATCTTGGACATTTTGGAATTACTTATATGTGGCTGAAATATTGACATTAGTAATACAATGAATTGAAAGCGAAGACAATTAAAAATAATTATTATTTTATGCAAGATTAAAATGAAATATAATCTTCACGGGTGTTCAGCCGGATGGTGTCAAAGTAACACGACGTTTCGACAGCAAGCTCGGCTGTCTGCTGGCTGTCGTAAGCTGGCTGTCACCGCGTCGACTGACTTAGCTCCTCGACGCGCGTATCTACCTGCCCGCGTGGGGCGTCCGACCAATCGGAGCATACCCGCCCCACCAGGGAGTGCCAGCGGACCGGCCGGTGGGAGACCCGCCCCTGATTGGTCGATGGCTAGTCCGCGGATGCCCGCGGCGCCCGACTGGTGTCATTAGCCGCTTTGACGGCGTGTAGTGTCCCGCTTCGCTCTCGTCGGAAGTTGTTAATAATGGGCCTCCAGGCTTCGCTCAGGAAGAGCTTGCCGTCCCTATTTATGTTCTGGTCGTTCAGTCGAATCGCCATTGCCTCCTTTATGACCGAGTCCCAGAAAGTGGAGGGCCTGGTCAAAACTACCGTTTTGTCAAATTCAATCATGTGCTCGTGGTCGAAAGCATGCTCCGCTAGGGCCGACTTTTCAAGCTGCCCCAGCCTTAGATGACGTTTATGTTCAGAAAGGCGCTCTTCAATGGTTCTGGTAGTCTGTCCAATGTACACCTTGCCGCAATACGCGCGTCGAGGAGTTAAGTCAGTCGACGCGGTGACAGCCAGCAGACACCGATACCTGATGAAGACAGCCGAGCTTGCTGTCGAAACGTCATGTTACTTTGACACCATCCGGCTGAACACCCGTGAAGATTATATTTCATCACTACGCCGGGAAAGTCTACACTCACATATGCAAGATTAGTTTTAATCCCCGAAATTTCTATTTTAAAGCAGAAATAATTAATTGTAGCAACATGTAGTAAAAATAAAACTGAGGGTGGTTGGTGAAAAGTTAACGTTCTGGCCTTGCATTTGGGAGGACATGGGTTTGAATCCCCGTCTGGGCATCCAGATTTTGGTTTTCCATGGTTTCCCCAAATCACTCCAGGCGAATGCCGGGATGCTTCCTTCAAAAAGGCTGTGGCCGAATTCATCCTGTTCCTTGTCCCCAGTCCCATCCTGCCTCTAATGACCTTAGCCGTCGACAAGATGTAAAGCAATAAGTAAAAATAAAAATCAATATCCTAACGGTAAAAGGAAAAAATTCTGTCAGAAAATAAAATATTACTGAATTTTTTTGTATAGAATTCGATAGAAATTGATAGCATAGGTATTGTAAAGCAATTAAAACTCCTGAAGTGGGGTAAAGCACTAGGTCCCGATGGCTTACCGGTAAGAATATTTTCTGAATACGCGGAGGATATTGAACCATTTGTGTCAGATATATTCCGTAAATTTTTAGAAGAGAAAAAAAGTACCTTCTAGCTGGAAAATAGCCCAGGTAATTCCCATTTTCAAGAAAGAGATCGGAGTGATCCTAGGAATTATCGACCCATATCTCTAACATCTGTCTGCAACAGAATTCTGGAACATGTCATATGCTCGAACATTATGAAGTTTCTAGATGAGAATGAGTTGCTTACACCGTATCAAGACGGATTTCGGAAGAAGAGATCATGTGAAACACAATTGGCCCTATTTTCCCATGACGTAATGAAATTTATCGATGCAAGTTCGCAAGTTGATGCAGTTTTTTTGGATTTTCAGAAAACTTTTGATTCTGTGCCACACAACCGACTTGTAGCGAAGATTCGAGCTGACGGTATTTCGGCTCAGATTTGCGAGTGGATACATGATTTTCTAACTGGTTGATCACAGTATGTCATTGTTGACGGGGAAGCCTCTTCTAAGATAAACGTTACTTGGGGTGTTCCTCAAGGAAGTGTATTAGGACCACTTCTTTTCTTAATATTTATAAATGATCTAGGTGACAACGTCAAATGCTGGTTGCGATTGTTTGCCGATGATGCAGTTATCTATAGGGAAATAACGTGCTCCGACGATTGCTTAGAAATTCAGTGCGATTTGGATGCTATTTTCGATTGGTGCCGTAAATGGCAGCTTACACTTAATTGCAAAAAGTGCAAGGCAATGCGGATAAGTAAAAAAAAGAATCAGTTTGTTCACAAGTGCAAAATAAGCAATTCAGCTGTTGACACGGTTGATTCTGTGAAGTATCTGGGGGTGATAGTACAAAGCAACATGAAATAGGACATGCACATAACTTCCGTCGTAGGCAAGTCTAATTCTAAATTACGATTCATAGATCGTTTTTTGAGGAATTGTAATGCACATACAAAGGATATGGTGTATCAAACACTAGTGCGTCCACATCTCTGGATTACTGTTGTGGAGTTTAGGATCCGTATCGCAAGGTTCTGATTGACTCAGTGGAGAGGGTGCAGAGGACAGCCTTCGTGACTTGTTGCTACAGCCCTTATGAAAGCGTCACAGAATTGATACATAGATTGGGCTGGGATAGTTTGGAAGACAGACGACATAGCTTGCGTTCGAATTTATTGGAGAATATGTGAAAAAATATAAATTTCGAGTGCAATGAAACACTTCTTCCGCCAACCTATTTAGGTCGCAATGACTGGAGGGATAAAATTAGAGAAATTAGATGCCCTACTGATGCTATTCGGGATTGGAATGCACAGATTTAGGATTGGTGCTTAGCACGATCTGCCATCCACAATGTTTGTGATTTGCAGAGTATGGATGTAGATGTAGAAAGGAAAACATGGAAGCTTTCAAATTTGAATTGTGAACAATTAAGACCAAATCAGTAATCAGAATAACTATTCAAATGTGTAATAAAATTGAAGTAAAATTCTGACGAAAACACTTTTTCGAAATAAGCAGCACTTTAATAATAATTAACAAAATATTAGTTTTTTCCAACAGGTCCACAGCGTGTCTTTTACCTCAATTTTTGTGAATTTGATAACTTCTTTAATACACTGCCGATAATAATAAAAGTGATAGCATTTAAAACAGGAACAATCTTAGAACAAAATGACAGGCGTTTAAACACGATAACTCATACTTCAGCAGAAATTTCTAGAAATGTGGATTCAAAGTGCCAGCGAGGGGAAGAACCTTTGGATCAGTATTATTCCGCAAACACACGATTTTTTTTACAATAAACTGAGTAAGTTTAGAGCTAAAGTCATCATAAACTCAACAAATCAACAGGTTGTGTACTATACACTGTAAAATTTTGAACACTGGGGAGCACAAGATTTTTCCAGATTATTTTTAGTAGCGAGGTGCTACAGGTGTCATGCGGTAAAGGTATATAACGCCCAGCAGGAACAGACCCGCGGCCACTCGTATACGATGTCTTGAACAATAGGTGTGTTAGTTTCGGGAGAACTGCCAGGTGGTGTTGGCGTAGCCCATGAAAGTAGTTCCCGGAAGTAGTACCCATCATGCTGTATCACCAGCCATGATAAATTTTTCTGTACTTGCGAACAGTGAACAGTGATTATGGAGCTTTGATAATCTGTTAACAGGGTTCAGTTTGGTGTTTTATTCCTCTTCATAACTTGCATTTTTGGAGATGATTCGTCCGATTAGCCAACTTCAACTGTAATTGTGACTTTTAGATGTGACTTTGAAAATTCTTTGACTTGAACAGTGCATATTTCTCATAGTGAATAGTAACCTTTTCTTTCCTAAGGAATAATGAGGGAAGTGGTGGCCATAATTTATTACAGTTGATTTATCCAGGCTCACACACGGTTTGACAATTTTATTAGTGAATATTTTGACAGAACTGAAAGCAAGTTGTAGGTTAGTTAAGGTGATTAAACCGATACTTCTACCCCGGTATGTGGTTTAGTCCCTTACAATACAGAAATTAAAGTATTATGATATAGATGGCATTGTTAATAAATGACTTGGTTCTTACCTCCTGAATAAAAAACTGAAAGTTTTACTGGACAATATTAAGGCTACCCTGTTTGGTCCACTGTTTTCTGAGTGGGAATTTATTAGATGTGGAGTTCCTCAGGATTCTATATTGGTCACTATTGTTTTTAATATATATAAATGACCTACACTGTTTTGCATCTAAAACTCAAAATTTGCCCAATCTGCAGATGACACAAATATAGGACTTAGAAATACTCCAGATTTATCTACAGAATATGTTTCAAATTATGTCTTTGATCTTACTAATAAATGGTTAGTGTTTAAATTCTGATAAAACTCGATATATACAATTCAGTACATCACACAGATTAACACCAGACATAGACATAAAATTTGCAGGCCAGTCCATTCAAGAGGTAGAGTGCACTAAATTTCTAGATTTGCATATTGATCATAATTTAATTTGAAAGTACGTATTTCTTACCTACGAAAGTGACTGGGTTCAGCCACATTTGAAATTCATACAGTTTCAACTGTAGGTGATCTCCAAATGAGTTATTTTGCTTATTTTCACTCCTTAATGTCATATGGAATAATATTCTGGGATAAACTCGACTCGGGACAAATTCAGAGCCCAAAAGCAAGTAATAAGAATTATTTGTGGGGTTAGCAGTAGAACTTCATGTAGAGAGCTGTTCAAGAAGGTAGGGAATTTAACATTGGTGGCTGAATGTATATACTCATTAATGTCCTTTATAGTCACAAATTATACTTTAGGATAGTGGAAACAAAGAAACTGCCATGAGGCACTGAAAATAAGATAGGATGGGGGGGGGGGGGGGAACAGATACCCGTCACTTACCACAGATGAAGGTAGGAGAGCGAGACAAACACGTAAAAACACAAAAACAAACATAAACACAAATGCATTTGTGTTTTTACATGTTTGTCTCACCCTCCTGCCTTTATCTACATCTACATATATACTCTGCAATTCACAAAATTGTGGGTGGCAGAGGGTGCTCAGCACCAAAGCTAATCTCTTTGCTGTGCATTCCAATCCCTAATGGTACGAGGGAAAAAAGAATTCATATAAGAATCAGTCCGTCACCTTATTTCTCTAATTTTATCTTTCCTGTCCTTCCGACTCAAATAGGTTGGTGGAAGAAGTATTTCACTACACTCATGAGTGAAAGTTGGAGTACGCATGTTTTCCAATAAGTTTAAACGAAACGTGTGTCGTCTATCTACCAGAGACTCCCAACCTAATCTACTAATCAGTTCTGTGACGCTTTCATAAGGACTGTAGCAAGCGGTCAACGAATCGAGCGGGCTCTTCTCTGTACTTTCTCTATACTTTCGATCAATCCCTTACGAAACGGGTCCCAAATGGCACAACAATAATCCAAATGTGGACGCACAAGAGATTTGTACGCTATCTCCTTTGATTGTTCATTACAATTTTTCAAGATTCTACCTATGAATCGCAGCCTAGAATTTGCTCTACCTACTAAAGAATTAATGTGTATGTGCCATTTCATGTTCCTTTGTACTGTTACTCCCAAATATTTAATAGAATCGACCTTATCAATAACTGTATTGTTTAACTCGTATTTCTGAACAATCGGATTCTTTTGTTAGTTATGCTCATTGTCTTGCACATTTTACAGTTTAGAGTAAGTTGCCACTCGGCGCACCAAGTGGTAAGTGATGGGTTTCTCCCCCTCCCCCCTGTCCTATCCTATCTTATTTACAAATTATACTTTAGTTGAAATAAATAGTAAAATACACAATTATGGCACTAGAAGTATAAATCTTTAAAGTCATTTGATCAAAAAGAGGTCCAATATTTAGGGATACATATCCTCAATAAGCTCCCAACAAACATTAAATTGTATAGCAGATAAGATTAAATTCAGGAAAAAAATTGGAAGAATTGTTTTTTACAACTCCTGCTCTGTTGAAGAATTTATTTCTAAGGCAACCTGCAAAATAACTAGTGGTTTGTGTAAA
>CM061920.1:69767214-70119728 GCA_031002005.1 Vandiemenella viatica
CTATACATGAGTTGTCTAACTTAATGCTTGAAGTGAACGTTTTCCTGTTCTTCAAGTTTCTTATTTGGTGCCAAATGGATGTAGTGTTTGTATCTTTCCCCAGTTTCTCACAGTATTGTATCCAACTGAGACGTTTCTGAGTTCGCAATATTCGTTTGGTGTATGCACATGTTCTTTTATAGGTTAAGAATCTTTCTACTGTCGGTTCCTTGCGATAATTTCTGAGTGCTAATCTCCTTTTGGCCACTGCTTTAGAACACTCCATATTCCACCAAATTGCTGGAGGATTGCTTGTAGATTTACGTCGTTTTTTAAGCGGTATTGATAATACACTTTATAAAGTGTATTTCTTTTAGTACAGGGTGTCCAGAAAAGGACTCCCTGATTTCAAAATTAAATATCTCGAAAACAAAGATCGATAGAGGAATGCAGTAAACGGTATGTTTATTGTGATAGCTGTAAGAAGTGTATACAGCAGTGTGAAATAATAGTTACAAAAGCTGCTAACAGATGGCGCTGTACGCTGTACAGCTCATATCAGCATACATAAGTGAAATAATCGTATGAAAACAATCTTTGCAAACAATCACATCACAATGTTTTCAGAATGTTCACCATTGGCACTACAGAGGTGGTGCAAACGAAGAATGAAATTCGCCATCACATTTCGTAGTGTCTCGACCGAAATGGATTCACATGCCGCAGAGATCGCCGATTCCAGCTCGTCCAGCGTGGCGGGATGCTTCGGGTAGACCATGTCTTTCACTGTGCCCCACAAAAAAAGTCACAGGGAGTCACATCCGGCGAATATGGAGGCCAATCCATGCCTGCACCAGTAAATTCGGGATATCCCAAAGCAATGACTCGATTCCCGAAGTATTCCTCAAGAAAGCGAAACACTTGTTCGATCCGATGTGGTCGGGCCCCATCTTGCATAAACCATTCAGTACCTGGTCGATGCTCTAACGCTTGCTGTGTGGAGACAAATTGTTCCAAAATTGCAATGTAACGTGCACCAGTGACAGTTTCTCGAATGAAAAAAGGGCCAACAATGCCTCTGCTGCATACTGCAGCCCACACAGTAACTTTAGGAGAATACAGGGGTTTCGCTTCACACCAATATGGCTTTTCGGAACCCCAAAATCGCCAGTTCTGCTTATTCACGTAGCCATTCAGGTGGAAATGTGCTTATCTGTAAACCAGATGCAGCCAACATCAAATCCTTCACTGTCAATCATTGTGAGCCTCTGAGTAGCAAAGGTAACCCTTTGTTGCACAGCTCGTCCGGGTATGGCCTGGTGCGTTTGAATTTTGAATGGAAACATGTGTAGGCTCTTTCGCAGTATTTTCTGCGTGCTGGAACGCTTCAAACCAGTCTCCGATGCAATTCTATGGACGGATGACATTGGATTTCGCTGAATAATTCCAGACACTGTGACGATATTTTCAGGCGTAACTGCGGTTGGCTTGCGGCCAACATGCCCCACTAGATCATCAGTTACGCTGCCTGTTCGTTGAAATTTTGCGAAGAGCGTACGAATGGTTTTCACATCGGGTGCTTTTGGAACATTAAATCGTGCTTGAAAACTTCGCCGTGTTGCCGTAGGACTCTCTTCTAACCTGCGGTACTCTAGCACCAGAAAAACGCGTTGTTCAATGGTGTACATGGTTTTAAACTCTTCCTTCGGTACGCTAACCTCCTTTCACGTTTCAATGGTGGAACTGATCGCCCTGAGCTTCGGATCACTATTTAGGCATTACGTATGGCGATTACAGCGCCATCTGTTAGCAGCTTTTGTAACTATTATTTCAAACTGCTGTATACGTACACTTCTTACAGCTGTCATGATAAACATACCGTTTACTGCATTCCTCTATCGATCTTTGTTTTCGAGATATTTAATTTTGAAATCAGGGAGTCCTTTTCTGGACACCCTGTATTTTTGCACACAGGTACAATACAGTACTTATAACACGGTTTTCGACCTCCTTCCATATCGACATTAGTTAGAAAACATGAAAGTTTTGAGATAAAACACTCCACTCCAATGCGGTCGTGTACTTACACGTCACAGAGCAGCGCGCCAAAACGGCAGCGTTTAAATCGGCGGAACTGGATTTCAGTTTTAAAGTATTTATTTTGATGTTAAATCTTAATATTTACATCAATCTTATATTTTTTACGGTTATGTACGAATGTAAATAATTGATTAAAAAAATACATGCATATACCCTATTGTTTCATTAAATAAAATTTGTTTTCCATGTCTTAGGATTAATAAAGTCAATTTCTTTTAGTATCTGTTATGTTTGACTTGCATTAATGTGAACTACTAATTTGGTACAGAATCACAGCCACACTCAGCTATTTATTAATTAATTTTTCAAGCTGATGATTAAAGTAACAAGTGCCGGGGTATTCCAGGTGGGTCAGCATGTACATGACACCCAATGTTGGCTTCTGGTGGTAAAAATTTCACATTTTACCATCAGATTAAATGATAAATTTTTACAAATATTATTTGGAGCTTGTTTTGTCAAATAGTTCAGTAAAATTAATCTCACTTCATGAGATATTTAATGCAAAGTTTCAGTGCTGATGTGTGCATCTCAGTTACTTTCAGATGGCGAGCAGGTCAATTTCTGTATTTGCGGATTGAATGTTTTGTGTTTCTCATATTTGTTGTTTATTTAATTGTGTAGAGCTTGTAGAATATATAGAGAGTAGTTTTTCCTCTTTCCCAGCTACAGCTAAATGAAGTCCTGTGGTCTGATCCTTTATCAGTTGTTTTATTTGTTTTTTCCCATTTGTTGCACCTTGATGCATTAAATTTTTTTGTGTAACATTGGTTTGAATTTGGTTTATTAGTTTGTCATGCTTTATTGTGATTTTTTGATGGATGAATTTGTCAGTTCTTATGTTATGCTGGTTTGACTACAGTTGCTTTGTTTGTGAACTGTGTTTTTTTAATTTCATTGCTAGTTGAAGTAAATTACGTTTTCTTTTGGAGTCATTGCTGTATTTTGGTATTAATAGTAGCAGTAGTAGTATTTTATTTGTCCTCTAAATCATATACATGTACTTTATAAATAATGATATGAGACATATAAATTATAAAAAATGATTTACATTTATATCACATTAAATAAATTCATACAATTCAAATATTCTTCTACAGAGTAAAAGGAATGGTATTGAAGGTATGACATCAACAATTTCTCAAAAATTCCCTTTTCTGATGTTGCTTTTACATTATGCGGTAATTTATTGAAAAGCTTGATCCTAAGTGAAATGTTCCATTTTTGTTTTTGTATGCAAATCTGATTGTTTCCTCGTGAAATGATCATGTACCTCGTTATTTGTTTTAAGAGCTGCATATTTGCCTATGCCATTGTTTCTAAAAAACATAATGGTTTCAAAGATGTAAATGCTTGGTAGTGGAAGAATATTCAAATATTTAAATTAGGGTCTAGAAGATTCCCATGATTTGTGATTTGTCATTATTCTTATTGCTCTCTTCTGAATTTTGAAAGTACTTAGTGGATCTGATGATAAACCCCAGAATATAATTCCATACTTTATTTGTGAGTAAAAATGGGCAAAGTATGCATTTTTCAAGGTTTGTTTACTAGTTTACTAGTGGTTAATTTTAAGATACATAATGCATAACAGGTTTGATTTAATGTAGAGTTCAAATATTGAATCCATAATAATTTAATTTGTTTGCTAAAGTCGATTGTTCAAAATGATATTTGGAATGGCAGGGTTCCTGTTTTGAGCAGTGTGGAAATTTACTGCAATGGTTTTTTCACAATTTATTATTAAATGATTGTTTTTGGATCATTCAGATAGCTGTTTAGTGGTTTTAATAATACTTTGCTGAAGAACTTCTTCGGTTTCACCTGTCATTATAAGTGTTGCGTCATCTGCAAAGAGAATATTATCATGTGACTCAACATTTTCAATAATGTCATTGATATAAAAAAGAAACAGGAGGGGTCCAAGAACCGAACACTGTGGAATACCGTGTTTAAGGCCGGGCGCACATTGACGCGCAGTTGATGCAGGCGGCGCAGCACAGTTTCTGTGTCTCTATCTTTTGGGGCGGAACAGCGCGTATTGAGACGCAGTGCAGGGCAGCGCAGTAGCCCTACTGCGCCGCACGTGCACTGCACCACGTTGTGTTTACGACACAGAAACTGTGCCACGCAACTCACTCGTGCCGCCTTTTGCCGTAACACTTCTTGCGTTATTTATAATCTTGCTTTACTTATAATCATTTTCAACTATGGAATAAGAAAAATTGATTAAACTGGTACGTAACCAACCTGCGATTCACAATATCAGTCATAATAAATTCATAAAAATTAAATTTAAGCAAGAAATTTTAAAATGAGCCCAACAAGTGGCGAGTAAATTCAGCATTTATTTATCATACAACTGTCCACTTACAATTTTCACTTTTATTTTCTCCTTTCGCATTCATTTTTAATAAATTTTTTTGTTGTAAAAGATTGATATATGATCTATTATTACATTATTTGTTTTCTTATTATTTGTACTACATCATTCAATAGTGTCTCCTAAAAACACTTTTTTTTTCTTACCGTGGCGCACGTCCGACTGAATTGAGCTCTTCTGCTTTTTCTCCTTCTTCAAGGCAACCTCCTGCTAACGAGAGAGGGAGGATTCTTGTGAATACAATTTCCCGAATAATTTGTTGAACACTGCTTTTTTAGTTTCAGGTGTTTCTTATGTTCTGTTATGTAGTTTTCTTAAAAATATAATATGAAATAAAAGAGAAATACATTTTTATAAACGTCATGTGCCGTCAAACGCTAAATAATTTTAAAAAATAACCATGAAAATACTGCGAGATTTTCTTCAGTTCTAATAGGTAGTTGGCGTTGTCGAGAAAATAACAGGTTAGATTATGTCGTGAATCTCCGCTCGAGTCATCTGGAAATAATCTTTTGAGAATTCTCTTGTAACTGCAAAAGCCAGATGAGAGTTTCTTCTTTTCATATACTAAGTCAGCTTCTGTTAAAGTAATAATAATTTTCCAAGCTCGCCATTCCAGTCTGATTCAGAAATCAAGAATCGAGTTTTAACATCGACATGTTTTTGGTTACCCTTTTTTGTCAGTTTCTCGCACAACACAACAATGCTTTGTAAACCGCCGCATGAAACTGCGTTGTTATATGCGCGGGTAACTGCCCGACACAGTTTCTGCTTCCGTGCTGCCCTGCCCTGCTCTGCTGCCCCTACTGCAGCACGCAGCTCAATGTCTCTGGCTCAATGTGCGCCCCGGGTAATACTTCTAATGTCTGATACCTGTTCTCTGATTATTTCACTTTCTGTGTCCTTACATTTTAAGGTGACAACCTGTTTCCTTTCATCAAGGTATGACTTGAACCATTTGTATGCTATACCCCTGAAACCATAATGATAAAGCTTAGACAAGAGGATTTTAAGATCTACCATATCAAAAGCTTTAGACAAATCAAAAAATATGCTAGTTACCTTTTCTTTTTTATCAATTATTTTTAATATACTGTTAATGCAAGCATAAATAGCTGTCTGGGTTGATTTCCCTGATCTAAATCCATGTTGTGAATCAGATAATATATTATTCTTGTTAATGAAGCTTATTAACTTTTTATACGTAATTTTCTCTAGTATTTTTGAGGTAGCAGATGGGATGGTAATAGATCGATAGTTATCCAGTTTATCTGTTTCTCCCTTTTTATGTATCACAATAACTTTTGCTATCTTTAATATTTTTGGGAAAGTACCAGACTGTAATGAACTATTACATAAATGTGTTAGTGGTAGAATTATGTATCTAGCGCATTTCTTTAGGATTGTATCAGGAATTCCATTAATTCCTGCACAGAATTTATTCTTTAGTTCTTTTAAGGCAATGGCAATTTCTTCCTCTTGAACATTAGTATCAATAAAAAGGTGATCCACCACATGTTCTTATCTTACTATCCCCTATTTTTGAATTGTATTTAAATTTTTTAAATAGTTCTTCAGGAATACCAGTAAAATAATCACTGAAAATATTTGTACCACAGTTGGGCCACTAATTACACCACATGAAATATTTTGGTCTAGTTTTTTAGTTTTACCTCTTTCCTTTCTTATCACATCCCACATAGCTTTGTTTTTGTTATTGGAGTTATAAATAAATCTATCATTTTGCAATTTTTTGGCTTCTTTTATAACTTTGTTTAATATAGCTGAGTATTTTTTATAGTAGGCCTCAAATTCAGGTGTAGAGTGGTTCTGTTTGTATACTTTGTGAAGCAGTCTCTTTTTTGACATGATTTTTTTTATTCCTGCTGTTATCCAGGAGTTATGAGATGCACTGTTTTATTATTTTTATTTTTAGAGGAAATGCTATATCAAAATAATATTTTAATAGCTTACTAAACATATCGAATTTCTCATTTAAATCATCTAGGTAATTGCAAATATCTGCCCATGATTCCTTACTTAATAAATAATTGAAGTTTGCAATGTTTTCTTCACTAAATGATCTGGTTTTTATTTCATCGCCCGGTCCATCAACGTTACTACTCGTGTCCGCCATCTTGGAATCAGAATTCTTCCTAAAAACCTAAAAATGCAATTAAGAAATTGAATACGAATTCGAAGGGAAGCTTTGTGTTGCATGATAAAGTGTTGGTGTGCAGGGCAGTTAGTCCATGTGAAATACGGGAATATGGAGCTTCTGTATTACCTGCTGATAGGTACCGGTAACATTAATTCACAGGAGGAAGTTGCTACTGCATTCCAACAGATAATTCTGGGAACAATGATGGATTTTTTTTGGAGAGTATAAAATCGCAACTGACAGAAGTAAATTCGCGATTTGTTTCTGTAAACTATTGGTTGGACTTTATATATTTGTGAGGTGAGGCTACGAATTGAAACTTAGATAAAGTCAGAAGTGAATTTGCTGCCGTGAAAAACGGTCTGAAATTGGATGTTCAGTCCATTGTGAAGTGAGAGGTTTTAATTTTCAGTAAGGAAATACAGATTACTCAGAAAACAGAATCAGTTAACATATGCACAGAAGAACAAAGCTTATGGGAAATGGAGAATTACAATGCAGACACTAAATGTGAATGTCAGCAAACAGACACTTGATATCACAAGTGAATGTTTGCTGAAGTCAGTGCAGTTATCCCAACTGAGTACAGCAGTCCGAAGTTTGTGATGAAATCGAGCAATCGGTTCATCAAGATTCTCAGGATCAGTATCAAAGAAAGGATTTCTCCAAGCTGGAAACTTGCTTCACGCTTCACAAATGTCATTGGCATGAATAAATAAGTAAAAGGAAAAAAATATTTGTTAGTAATAAATCACTTGTGCATGGGAAGTGCAGGCCAATGCGAATAAAGAAACTATGGTTGTTTTGAGGGGATAACTTCCCATGAAAGGTTCAGAGGAGGTAGTGTATGGTCCATCCAATAGAATCCATTCCAACTTGTTTCTAATAAATTCTTAATTTTTGTTGTATGTATGCCCCCATTGCAGAAGAAAGTTGGACAAGGCGCACCCAAGGCGAGTTGACTTTGAAGAATACTGAGGATGGCAGTGAACACTTGACTTTAGAGGACTCTTCAGTACAAACTGGTCTGGTGCAATGTCGTGTCTCCTGGGAGGACGACACCACCGACTGTTGGCCAGATAAGAGACACACCAGACGCTTCCAACGGATACCTATCTGTCATGGCACACCCATCACCCAGCTAATCATTTTGGATTTAATTTGTTGCAGTTTGCCAAAATGGCTCTTCTCATCAATCCAATGCTCCCCAAGTCACCTGTTCAGTTCCATGGAAACTTTGACATATGCAATCATCTACAAAGCGACGACAACAAGCTCCTCTTGAAATGAAATTAAGAATTGTAAATTCCACTTTCTGTGAGGAAACAACCATTCATTTATGAGAGTAATTGTTTCGTCAAATAAAGTTCATTTTCAATGTCTTAAGGTTATTAAAATCAATATGTGCTTTTAGTATCTATTATGTTTGACTTGCATTAATGTGAATGACCATTTCAGTAGAGAACCGCACACACAGTCAATTATTTGTTAATTAATTAATGTAACAAGTCTTGGGGTATAGGAGGTGGGACACCACATGATGGAGGTTTGAATCAAACCAGTCGAGAGACTGATGACAGAAAAAAAAAAAAAAAATATGGTACAACCTAAAGGGTTTATACAAAGAGGTAAAGAAAAACTGGTTTGTAAATTGCATAAATCAGTATATGGTAACAAAGTGGAAGGTGCTGGAATGTACATTTCAACAACACATTAGAAAATCTTGGATTCATTTGTAACAAAGTTGATCTGTGTGTATATCACTTGTAAAAAGAGGAAGGAAAGGATATAATAGATATTCATGTGGACAATGTACTTTTTATTGATGGAGAATGAGTAAATGAGATGTAGTGTTAAAGTATTCTGGAGAGATACTTCAATATTAAGTATCTAGGAACAATTTAGCATTTACTGGGAGTAAAATTCAGTAAGAAAGATGATGGTAGTGTCAAGTAGACCTCTCGTAAGAAGGATATGTTAACAAATTGTTGAATGAATTTGGACTGCAAGACACCAAAGGAATTAAAACCTCAATGGAACAGAGGGGACAATTTCTCAATGAGTGTAATGATGATGACTCCAAGAAACTTCCTTACAGAGAACTCGTCAGTTAATTGTTATATTTGTCGCAGAGAACTAGACCTGACATTGCCTTTTTGGCATGCAAATTAACTTAGTACAATTCAACAAGTGTCATTGGAATGCAGCTAAAAGGAAATTTCGATATTTAAAAGAAACCAGAGACTATGGAATTACATACTGTCCAACTAGTTTGAGTTTTGAAGTATACACTGATGTGTGTTGGTCTAGTTGTAAAAAAAACTCGCAAGAACATAAGTGGATATGTACTTAACCTTGCATATGCTCTAACCATCTGGAAAAGTTCAAAACAGACTGTGATTGCACTTAGCAAAATACACTGGTAAAAATTAAAATCCCATCTCCCAGATGGAGTTGTGAAAAATGAATGAAATTTGTCCCCAAGTATTGCCATATGAAGAGTATTAAATAATTACAAATTGAAAGTTTTACATGTTAATAGTATGAGAATATTGGGGCTATTTATTATGCTAAATTACTATGCTATTTAGCACACTGATGAACGGTGTGGTGTAACATAACACTTTTTTCTCCACAAATTATTGTTGACCAAGTATGCCAAGGTGAAGAGTGGCGAGCCTCTACACCCAAATGTCTAACTATGAGAGAGGTCAGAGAATTGGCTTGTTTAAAATGGATGCATCATATCGTGAAATCTCTCGAAGTACTGGCCATAGTGCAATGTCAATATACAGACTTGTAACACAGAGGATGAGAGATGGCTCTCATAAACCTAGAGCAGGCATAGGTCTATCTAGAATGGACAACAGCACATGAAGGCTGCCAAATTGTGTGGGTGGCTGTTGCCGGCAGACAGGTGATTGCAGGCCAGATCCAAGCAATGGTTACAGAGAGAGTCACCCACCGGACAATTGTAGACCAATTGCTTGAAGCTTGGTTACACTCTATGACCCCTATGTGACAAGATTCCATTAACCTGATTTCATTACCAGCATTGTATAAGCTAGTGTAATGCAAAATACAAATGGATACATGAATGGCATACATTTGTGTTTAAAGACAAGTCTCGTTCCGTTTGTGGCAAAGTGATAATTGTGAACATGTTTGCAGGGGTAGTGGAGAAACATCTTACCCCGCTGTGATTTCAGAACGTCACTCAGGTCCAGCCACTGGTGTGATGGTTTGGCTGTAATCATTATCGACAGCAGGACTGAGTTGGTTATTGATGAAAGCATGATGACAGCCCACCACTATGTGGACAGGGTCCTGCACCCTATTGTGATACCCTTCATGTTCACCATCCAAATCATATTTCCCAACAGGATGATGTCCGTCCTCATACTGCGGACATCCCAACACATGCCTTGCACGAGGTTACAATCACAGTTTGGACTGCGCGGTACCCAGATTTGTTCCCAGTAGAGCATATATGGGATGCCAGGAGTAGACACATTAGATCACATGGTCACCCAACAATGACTGACTGCACAAGACATGCAGGCATAAAGAGACGTACCCCTAGAAAATTTTTCACCATTCCTATCTGGGTGATGGAATTTTAATTTCTGGCAGTGTATCTGGCCATAACTGCTTATGTAAAAGAAGTGTTTTGGGTAAAAGAACTTTTGAAGTAATTAAAGTTCCAAGAAATATGTGCTATTGCACATGCTAAAACTATGTTGAAAAATCCAGAACAAAGCAAATTGCAGTCACTTTGTAAGAGAAAAGGTGATGGATGGGACAGTGGAATTTCAATATATCCCGGTGAACAAAATGTTGCTGGTATCTACACGAAGGCACTGTGTCGCAGGCTACACGAATCCCGTCACAGTCATCTAGGAGGTGGCATAATATCCAACTTGTTGCATGATCTTCCATGAGTTAATGGTCTTCCGAGGAGGAGATTGTAGAGATTATTAGTGTAGTGTACAGATGTTGGCAGTATTACAAACTATGAAATTATGATTTGCTTTGTATATAATCTCTTTAGGCTGCTTCTGTGTTGTATTACACATTCTGTGTATGAAGTTCAATAAAAAGATTGTCATTTGAAATAACATGTTGATTACAGTTTATTTTGCGTTCCACACACTTAAGACCTAAAATTCATAATAACAATTGTGTTAGTGGTTTGTAGGCAGAAGTTAAGTTGTTTGCAGGTAACCTAATGTTATGTAACAGGATAAAAATGAGAGAAGACTGAACCACTCCATGGTGACCTGGACAGGGCAACTAGCTGGGTAGCTCAATGTGGGAAGAAGCTAAGTGCAAAGAAGAGTAAGCTTATTAGACACATAGATAAAAAGTTTGATTATGATTGCAAGGGGGGATGGGGGAAGGAATTACTTGTTGAAGACTTGAAATGTAAATATCTTGGCATAACATTTGATTCGTAAACTCAATTTGTTCAGACGCATTGGGCAAGTTGTAGGAAATATTTCAGAATCATTTATTTATTGGAAAGAATGATGAGCGGATGTACCAGAGAAGTGAGGGAATTAAAGTTACCAAACTTTGGTCAAACCAACGCTTGAATATGGTGGTGTAATGTGGACCCACATTTTGGGCATCAAATGCAGGTGGAGAGGGAGCAGGTAGGCCTGCTAGATTTGTCTATGGAAATTATTACAAACTTATATATAAATGAGCAGTAATTGGATTCATTCGAAGATAAGAGGAGGGTGAAGACGACACTGGGAGTGTACAAGGTGTAGATTGGTGATGATGTGTGGAAAGACAATGTTGGAAGAATTAAGAATGATATTTGGAAGGGAAAAGATGACCATGATCACAAGCTGATACTTTGAGCTAAGAAGCTTTGAGGCTTTAGAGTGTGGTAAATTGCTACCAGAGCATGTGTTACATCAGAGTTAAATTAAATTAATTGAGTTAAATTTTAAAAAAATACTCTTTTAAAGATTTTAGTATACCATGTTTTAATGATTTTTTCTTGTTTTGTTTTCAGTACAAAAATTGTAACAGTAAAACAGCATCAATAGATAAAAATTTGTGTAGTAAATATTGGAGTCAGATTGCAATATTTAAACAATTAAAATTATTTCTCTTATGACCATATCACAGATATTAACAGAACTTAATATTTTAAACTTACATAGTTTAATAATGTGATAAGTTTTAAGTGTCAGTAGGAATATAATGCTGGATTTTAGTCACTGAATAGTGGCATCAAAGAGATTAATTTTACTGAAACAAAACCTTTGGATTCTTTTTTGTGTGTGTTAAAAGTGATTAAAGTAATTGCTGATGGTTTTTAAGCTAGTATATTAAATTTATTTTAAGTGACATTATATTTAATAGAATTTAGGTAGTTTAAAGAGAAAAATAGTAATTTTTAAGGATTAAAATTTATTGCAGGATACAAATAAGAGAAGCTTTATGACTTTCTGTTCAAGATAAAAAATGAAAAAACTTATTTTTATGCAAGTTATACAGGCAAAAAAACCAAAGTTGGAAATGGTTATAACACCAAAAAAGTACAGGAAAACCCAATTCTTACAAAGTTAAATGGATGCAGTAGGGCTGTGACAAACACATTTACAATCACAGTTCACAGCATTTTGAGTAAACCCTGATTTATATAATGATTTTTATGTGGCTGCAATCAAAATTCATTGACAGTATTCACAGTGTAAAAGATTAAAATAAAAAGAAGAAGAAACATCAAGATGGGAACAATTAGGCCTTTTGTCAACAATGATGCCACCAATGAAAAGGAAAAATCATTTTCTTTTAATTGCTGATGTAATTAATGCCTGTTTAAATATACAGTATATGAAAGATCATAGAGATCTAGAGCAGTAAATTATCTAGGTTTTTAAGTTCTGTACAAATGATATAAACAAGACAATTGTAATGTCACTAAAGATCCAAATCAGATTCTCCACAGAAATGGTAAGTTTTCTATTACATTATTTGAGTGAAAGGAAAACACTCTCATAAGTTTTACCTATAGATACTATATTACACCTACATTAATAAAGTTTACATTATTTTAGATTTTACCTGGAATGAATATATGGCTTTTCTTCTATGTTATTACATAAATAATTAAATATATAGCAATCATCTTCAATTTAGCATATTTTATACTCTGAAGAAATAATATCTGTATAAATAAGAAAAATTTCCTTTTATACATATCATGTTTTTCATTATTTTCTATAGATGATTCAAAATTGTATGTAAATGTTCTTAGATGCATGACGAAATATATGCAGGGGTTTAGCTACCATAGGGCTAGGTGGTGCAGTGCACCGGGGCCCCCACACTCAGGAGGCCCCTGAGCGCAGCTGAGGCGGCCCCCATAGCTCAGCCCAGGGAGTTCCCAAGCGTGGCTCAGAGGACCCATGTGCCTTCAGGGCAAATTATCAACCATTTTTTTTTTTAGCTCTGAGGGCCTTGTGAACCTAGATAAGCTACTGCTTAAGGGGCCCCCAGCCATAGCCCAGAGCCTCCAAGCTCAGCTCAGGGGAAGTGGCTCAGAAACTTGGCAGGGCAAAAACAATTTAAAAAAAAGTCACCCATGAGGGCCCAAAATAATTGTTTTTGCACCAGGGCCCTTGTTGACCTAGCTACGCCACTGAATATATGTATGGGGTAGTGGTATGACATTTCACTTCTGCTGTCACTCAAAAATCTAGTATAAGAAAGTAATTTATCGCACCATGGTTGAGTTTTTCTTTATAGACAACTATGCAGTCTAAAAAAGTGTCAGGCAGATGATTTTCATTTGTTATAGCTGTAAAGCTTCAATCATTAACAACAGTTTTTTTTTTAATGAAAATTGCAGAAATTGAAGTTGTCCCAATGAAAACATTACTTCTTTATATAATCGATCTGATTACTTGAGGACAGAATAATCTTAACAATACAAAGAGTTGCCATCATCTACCACAGAAGAAGGCATGAAGGTGTAGAAGTAGCTACTATAAGTAATGACACAAGAAGTAAATGTTTTGTGCAGGTACTTTAATTAATAATGAGGGAGTTTCATGGTAAAAGTACTACAGTCATAGAAACATCTCCCTACTGTAGATAGCATTGCTTAAACATTTACTTTTTGTGTGATGGTGCCTTTTCTGTATTTATCTCACTTATCCTAACTTCATAATGATATAAAGTGCCCTTTCCTTTACAGAAAAGGAAACTTTGTATTTTCAGATTGTTCTGCTTAGTGAAGGTATTATAACTCTAAAATTTAGACTACTTTACTACTTTAATATATTCAGAGTTTCAGCAATGACAATGAACGTTGGACAGAACCTGAGACAAATGTATCAATTAACTTTTCTTTACAAGGATGAACCACCAGTGGTGGATCTAGGAGCCTGTGAGATTGCCACTTCTTTGAACATTATTTTGACCCCCCCCCCCTTTTCCATAGCAGCCCAGGGAGCTAAAAAAAGAAAGTGTTGCTCTGACATAAATTACTATCCTTCAAACATGATTTTTTTCTGCTCCCTGAAGATGCTCCCTAGGGCAAGCACCCCAGTTTGCTCCTACCACCCCCCCCCCCCCCCCAATCTGGAAGATCTCATAATTGGCTGAAGATGAGTTTACTTTTGCTGACCCAAGTACAAGAAATTAATATACTGTTGACACCTTTGTTTTCAATTGTTACACACATATAGTTTCCAGAAAATAACAGTAAACAGTATGAATAATTAAGTCTAAGGATGTAGTCCTATTGGCTATCTGGATGCTGGATATTATGATGGGGATGTAATAGCACAACCATGAAGATCAGAGATTCCTCTGGTTGATGGAGATCAGCATATGATGCAAAGGAAATATGAAATGAATTCCATGAATACTGTGTGTTAGATGAATGTCCTGTGCCACGGCAAAATGACGTTCAACGAAAAAAAACACTTGTATTGTGTGTATTGTTAATTTTTTAAAAATTCCGAAAGCTATACTTTTCTATTGGCTGATTTTAGTAAGTATGTACTGTAAAGGAAACTTTGTATTTTCAGATTGTTCTGCTTAGTGAAGGTATTATAACTCTAAAATTTAGACTACTTTAATATATTCAGAGTTTCAGCAATGACAATGAACGTTGGACAGAACCTGAGACAAATGTATCAATTAACTTTTCTTTACAAGGATGAACCACCAGTGGTGGATCTAGGAGCCTGTGAGATTGCCACTTCTTTGAACATTATTTTGACCCCCCCCCCCTTTTCCATAGCAGCCCAGGGAGCTAAAAAAAGAAAGTGTTGCTCTGACATAAATTACTATCCTTCAAACATGATTTTTTTCTGCTCCCTGAAGATGCTCCCTAGGGCAAGCACCCCAGTTTGCTCCTACCCCCCCCCCCCCCCCAATCTGGAAGATCTCATAATTGGCTGAAGATGAGTTTACTTTTTGCTGACCCAAGTACAAGAAATTAATATACTGTTGACACCTTTGTTTTCAATTGTTACACACATATAGTTTCCAGAAAATAACAGTAAACAGTATGAATAATTAAGTCTAAGGATGTAGTCCTATTGGCTATCTGGATGCTGGATATTATGATGGGGATGTAATAGCACAACCATGAAGATCAGAGATTCCTCTGGTTGATGGAGATCAGCATATGATGCAAAGGAAATGAAATGAATTCCATGAATACTGTGTGTTAGATGAATGTCCTGTGCCACGGCAAAATGACGTTCAACGAAAAAACACTTGTATTGTGTGTATTGTTAATTTTTAAAAATTCCGAAAGCTATACTTTTCTATTGGCTGATTTTAGTAAGTATGTACTGTAACGACACACATAACAGCCATGTGAAATTACATTAATGCACAACCAGTAGAGTCTGTGAGTTACGAGTGAGCCTTGTGGGTCACAAATCTTAGCCAAGGACGCGGACACCCTACTCTCCACTCCACCCCTGAAACAGTTAGGTGGTGGAAGTTAGGCCAAAGGGCTGCAAGATAGACAATCCGGTTTGGTTGACTAGAGTGGGAAGCCTCACAGCAGAGGTCCCTGGTTTTGGCCGCAGATGTTTTAGCATAATGGTGGGTGTGTGTGACTCGAGTTCAAGTTTGCAAAACTGTTGGTTGCATCGCCCAGTGGAGGATCAACTCAGGTTCAATCCAGTTGCAGTGGAATGGTCTTTGCATCTACTGTGTGGAGGAGGAGCATTGGTTCGCACCCTCTCTGACCCTAGGAGGATTACGGCTTTCATGCCCACTGAGGGATCTTGTACGCCAGGAGCTCATTGCACGTGGACGAAAGGCTGATTCCTGTACAGAGTCACCAGCCATCAACATCGCAAAGGACAACATGGAAAAGTAACATTATAAACCATTGCATGTGTTCTCACCATGGCACCCATTTAGTTAACCTGTCTTGACCTTGGGAAAGAAACTCATAATTTCAGCCTTGATACAAATAAATCACTATAATCATCATGTTCTGTAACTATGAAAAACAAATATAAAGCCAATTTTACTTGCTCTTATAAATGTAAATTTAAATGTTGGCTTGAACATTAATTTTCTTCCATCATCTCATTAAATATTAATTAAAAATTCTAATAATTGAAATTCATTGTCTTTCCTGGTACATATTAGCGTGACAACATTTTCTGCAACATGTATTTATAATACATTTGATATGAGGTAGCAGTAAATAATTACAAAACTACATTCATATATATTTACTTTAAAGTTAATATAGGTAACAATGGAAAGAAAGAAGTTTCGTGAGGCAATATTTATACGGAAAGGACAGATAAATACACCCAAAGCTCACCAAATTTGGAGGGAGGAGGGCAGAAGCAACACAAAACACCACACAAACACAAAAAATTACAATATTTCGGGTTATGCCCTTTGTCAGGTAGAAATTAGGTGGCTGAACTGACACAAGTCTTGTGCTATACTTCCTACTTGACAAAGGGCTTAACCCAAAATTTTGTATAATTTTTTTGTTTTTGTGTGTTGCTTTGTGTTGCTTCTGCCCTCCTCCTTTCAACTTTTGTGAGTGTTGGGTGTATTTTATCTGTCCTTTCCATATATACTTTAAAGTTAAAATACATAGAAGGAAAAAGTGGCTGCTTGTGGGAATTTATACTCAAAGCATTGAATATGATAAAATAGGTGGCTAGGGAAATTTTCACACCCCATTGCAATTAAATTATACTATAAAGCTACAGTTGTACTTTGCAAATAATCACAAAAATAATCCCCAAAAAACAACTGAAAAATAAGCATGTAGTGGTGAAAGTCACTAGCTTCTTCAGGTTCGTGTGTACACTGGTCACTCCCACATTTTACAGGATTCAAAAGACACAAAAAATACTAATAATCGACAACACTCCAGATTCACCATGACAATGAGTTGAGGCAAGCCTAGGCGCAGGCAAGACATAGTTGCAGAGAATCCCAGTGCATACTAGGCTTAAAGGTATGCTGGAATCAAAACATGTGAAGTATGGAATGAAGGTGTAGGTGGAACCCAAATACAAGAAGTTTTATACGAAGACCATTTGGTGAAATGTTCAATGAAAGGAAGGATTGATGGAATAGGATTTAAAAGTGAGTTTAAAAATGTTGGGGGGCATTGAAAAGTAAAGGAAAAGATATCTCTGAAAGGGGGTGAAATAACAGTAATGATAAAAATAATTAATAATAATCTACATGTCAGTAGTTCAAAAAATGATTAGGCATGAATAGTCAATATTTAATATAGCCCATTTAATATACAAACTAGAATGAGACGGTAAAATGCACGATGAAAATGCAAACAAACATTAGCCGAGAGCAACCGCAATCAGCGGAATTGGAGGGACTGAAATAAAAAGACAAAATTGAATAAATAAGTGGTTTAATAGTAAGTTGATCCACTTAAATGACACCTATGATGTGACAAAAAATTGTAAAATAAAAATAAAATATTTAGGTGCGGTAAATTCACCTGGAAGAAAACTGTACCTAGTTTTGGGCTCAATAACAAGCACAGAGAAACAAAAAATCAAAATAAGACATTAAACAAGTAGTTCAAAACACAATGTAAGGAAAAGACATGAACAAAAGCTAGTTTTGGTATGAACAGCAAAGGCAGAAAGTTAAAATGACCGTATGTTACAGGTTATGTGGGGCCATTTGTGGTGAAGTAATGTACGGAAAAACAGGAAAGAAACCACAAGAAATGGAAAGGATCTCTGATAGGGACAGTAACAACAAACAAAACAGATATGAAAGAAAATCCAAAAGGCAATAATCTCAGTAACTATAGGATGGAAGAAATGACATGTGGCAATGAGAACTTGTAAACAACATGTACATACATCAAAAACTACTGTACAAAGATGTCATACCTTTTCACCTAGAAAATTTCCATAACGTCAACTTATTCATGAGCTTCTAGTCAGATACACTGTGATAACATTTTGATAGTAATCATTGTCATTTTAGGTGCCTAAAATAAGCTTTTCCCAATGCAAAATAGGTTCTAGAAATGTTAAAATAGGATGTAAAAATTGTGCTTGTTTAAGAAATATCATCAATAAAACTTATTTAATTTATAATGTAACATTGAGAAGCATAATTGAGCAGAACAGTTTTTAATTTAACTGATTTTAGCTGGTTGGGATTATCTAAAATCAATAAAGCTCTTACTGTGCATTTGTCACATATTTCATATCGATGGAAAATAAATTTGGACTACACAACTGTTGGATATTTATTTAAGGATACAAAAATTTGCATATTTATATGTACTAATTTTTATTATATATTAATAATTTTAGTGTATGTATATTGTTTGTATTGTATTATTTATAAACAGATAGTTAAATTTACAATGTGGATAGTCATGTCAACATAGCCAGATTGTAAAGTCCACGATATGCTGATTGTTAAACTATTGACAAAACACAATCAGGTATTTTGAACAACCAAACTGCACCATCTATGTATTTAAAATTCACTGTTGGTGATATTAGATTGTTTAGCAATTTAGCATTGTGAATGTGATTTTTTTAAAGTTTTATGTTATTTTGAAATAATTGCACGGCCTTTTAATAATATCGAAGTTAAAAGTTTCGAGCAGGCGGCCGTATAAACTCAGGTGGTATATAGCATGACTGTGGCCCAGATAATCAAGCTCTGATATCCAAAGAAGCTGTAGAAGTAGCTGAATGTCCGGAAGGGGTCCCCAGGCCCATTCAGTCATGCTGTCCAATGAGTACTGTGGAGGAAATTCTGCAGGAAAGTAAAGAATCAGTATGACACTGACCCTGCTACATCCTTCCAATGCCAATGGTTGTGATGGTAATGTGGAGCTTTACCTCTAAGTGGCAGGAGCTGTACAACCCTGTTACATTTACCTTTTAAAATTTTTGAAGTAGTTGCCATAGATAGGCACAATAACAGGGCTACCGGTACATTAGGAAAACCCCGGGCATGCATTACTATTTAAATTCCTGTCCGATGTCCAGAAGCTATGTTCAGGATTGTGATACTGTGGAACGATGCCTGTCGTATCTTTCATTAAAAACTTAATAAATCAACATGCAAGGAAATTACATTATTAAAATGTTGTTAGTATAATAGTGAAAACTGTTTAACACATTGTTACTGTTTACTCACCAGTTTTTTCCTTTTTTTTTTTTTTTTTTGCACACATCATAATACATAATATTTCTGTCTGTTGAGAATTTAGGAAACTAGTTAATCCACTGGCTAATTAAAGATGATTTGGAGATCGGTACCTCAGTCATACCGTTGCTTTATGAGAGCACATGGCTCACTGCAGCCTCTGTGCGACTAATAGAAACAAGGGACCGAGTGACAATGGCCCTATTTACATTCACTTCAATTGTTGGAAATAAATTCTTAACAAAATATTTGTGTTTTTATGAGTTAAAACCCTTTTGTCGATATATGAAAGAAAAATCCGTAAAATAGACAAAAATGGGTCCTAATGACATGGAGAAGGTTTCTGACCAAAACAATAAAAAAAAACACTCCCTCTCCCCCTTTACATTCCTTAATTTTTATACAAACCCACAATTTTTATCTTCCTTCAATAGAACTTTGCACATGTATGCTTTAAAATAAAGAGAAAGAAACTGTCAAAATTTGGTCTGCCAAAGCCCAACCCCTCTTCCTTTTTCTACACCCTTAATTTTTGTCAATGTTCTTTATGAAAAGCTAGAGCTGACACCGTTTGACTGATCACCATGAAAGTTGGCACTTCTATGTATTTTTTCACGAAGGAGGTTTCTAACCAAAAAATCCAGAAACTCATCCCCTCTCCCCTATTACACCCATTAATTTTTTTTTTTTAATATAAAAACCCAGAGATTTATCTGGCTACGATGGAACTTTGCACACTTTAAAACAAAGAGAAAAATAGTCTCAACTTTTTGTTTGCGAAAACTGTACTCCTCTCCCCTTTTCCACCCCTTTATTTTTTGTCAATGCTCTTTTTAAAAAGCTACAGTCAATACCGTTTGACCAATCTCCATGAAAGTTGGCACATACATGTATTTTTTCATAGAGAAAATTTCTGATCAAAAAATCAAAAACTACTCTCTCTCCCACTTTACATCGCTTAATTTTTATACAGACCCTCAGCTTTTATCCAATTAGGGTGTAACTTTGCAAATGTATACTTTAAAATAAAGAGAAAAATACTTTCAACATTTTTTTGAAAAAAACTAATACCTCTCCCCCTTTCCACCCTCTTAAATTTTGCTAATGTTGTTTATAAGAAACTACAGCAGAAACTGTTTGATCGATCACTACAAAAATTAGTACATATACGTATTTTTTCATGGAGAAGATTTCCTGATTAAAAAATATCATAAACCAACCCCTCTCCCCTTTTATATCCCTTAATTTTTGTACAAACCCATATTTTAATCTGATTTTCGCTGGAAGTTTTCATGAACATACTTTAAAACAAAGAGAAAAAGAAAAATACTGTCCACATTAGTTTTACAAAAACCCAATCACTGTCCCCCTTTCAACCTCCTTAATTACTGTCAATGTTCTTTACACAAAGCTACAGTTTCTACCAGATTTTGGAGGAAGTATGTTCACATATACTTCAAAACAAACAGAATAATACTGTGTACATTTGGTTTAGAGAACCCAAACCCCTCTTCCCCTTTCCATCCCCTCAATTTTTGTTAATGTTCTTTATACAAAGTCACAGTTTCTATACAATTCTGAAGGATATTTGTGCATGTATACTTTAAAACATACTAAACAATTCTGTTAAAATTTGGTTTGTAGAAGCCCAACTCCTTCTCCATTCTACCCCTCTTTATAGATACCCACAGTTTTTATCAGATTTTAGATTTAACACTGCACATGTAAACTTAAAAACAAAGGGAAACATAATGTCTACATTCTGTTTCCAACTGCTCATTTCCTTCATTTAATTTTTGCATATGTTCTTTACACAAAGTAACAGCTTTTATCTGGTTTCGATGGAACTTTGCACATGTATACTTTAAAATAAAGACAAACATTCTGTCCACACCAATTTTACAAAAACCAAACTACTCTTCAACTCTCCATCCCTTCATTGGTTTTTATACATACCTACAGTTTTAATCTGATATCAATGGAAATTTTCACAAATATATTTTAATATGATATCAATAAAAAGTGGGAAACTATAGCTTCATCAATACTGAAAGCAGCATATGAAGCCATTGGCAAGAAAAAGAAATTTAGAGGAAAAACTGGACTTAAAACGTGGAATGAAGAAATTGCAGAAGCCATCAAACGAAAGCAAACTGTTTTGTTTAAAAATGATACAGGATCGAACCCTAGAAAATAAAAATAAAAGAAGAACAAATATTGTGAAGACAATAACAAAGAAGCTGAAACAAGAGTCATGGGATAGATTAATCAGTTCAATAGAAGATGATGTCCATGGTAGACAAGAGATGGCTTATAAACTAATTAAACATCTTAACAATGATGAAAAGGAAAGTGTTAACATAAATGTAATTAAAGAAGAGACATGGATAAAGCACTACAAAACATTATGGTACAACTGTAATTATAAAGAGGAAGAAAAGAAAATAGGAATTGACCATATGGATACTAAATAAATTGATTTAATAGATATATAGGAGGTTGATGCACTAAGATCATTTAAGAATAGAAAAGCTCCTGGACGAGATACAATTAATTTAGAATTGATTAAGTATGGGGGAATGATTTTGAATTTAGATATTTATACTTAATTAATATGTGTTGGAAAAAGAGAATTATCCCAGAAGAATGAAGGAAGGCCAAAGTTATTTCACTGTTTAAGAAAGGAGATAGGAGTTCATGTGATAACTATTGAGGAATTAGTTTATTAAATCCGGGCTACAAAATATATGCAAAAATAATAAATAACAGGCTAAAAGTAATAGCAGATGCTCTCCTATCAGAAGAACAATGTGGGTTTAGGAAAGGAAGATCCTGTATAGATAATATATTTTGCCTTGAACAACTACTGGAAAAGAGAAGAGAATTTAATTTAAAGACTTTCATTGCTTTTATAGATTATGAAAAGACTTTCGATAAAGTAAATAGACAAAAACTATGGGAAATAATTCTAAGAATGGCCACATGTGGCGGGCTCGGATGTAACCACATCTTTCCCCCTGCCATATGTCTCGCCTCCTACATGAATAAGACTTAAGTCGAAATATTGCGTAATTCTTTTGTTTCTGTGTTTTTACGTGTCTCGCCCTCCTGCCTTCATCTGTGGTAAGTGACGGGTAACTGTTTATTTTCCCTATCCTATCTTATTTTTAGAGTTAATAGTGTGGTAGACAATCAGCCAATAGAACAAGTCTTCAGCTTTACTTATCTCGGAAGTGAATTATCTTTTAATGAGGATAACGAGGTGAAGAAGAAACTTCACCGATTTCAGTATATGTGTGGAACAATTCGACGAACACTGAAAGATAAAACACGAGAGGAGACGCAACTCAAGTTTTATAAAGCAATGGCCGTACCGACTCTGCTATATGGCAGTGAAACATGGGTAAATAAAACACAATACAAAAACAAAATTCAATCTTCTGAAATGAAGTTTTTAAGGTCAATAAAAGGGTATTCCCTATATGATAGGCGGAGAAATGAGGAAATAAGGGAACAACTGAATATCTCCCCGCTAAATGATAGAATTACCCAAAAATGGGATGACTGAAGAACCTATCGTCCTACGGATGAGAAATGACAGATTTCCTAAGCTTGCACTGGAGTACCATCCCACAGGCAGAAGGGACATTTGAAGAACTGGGAAGAGATGGTCAGAAGAATGAGGTCAGAACAGGCTTTTGGCCTATCCACTGATTTATATTTGCCCAAATGATTCATAACAATTAATTTGTTTAAACTAAACTGGGAGTTCCAACTCTTAGGAAATGAAAATATCTTAAATGCAGTAGGTTGAATATGACTTTCTCTAAGATTATCCAAAACTATGTTTATGTGAAACTTTTCATATCACAAAATAGTAATTACAAGTTAAAAGTACAAATTCAGCACAGAATAGTAATGTGAAAAGAATTAATCATAGTGTAGCTGATTCTGATATTCATATTTAATAGATTAATAACAAGCTAATAACTTTGGAAAACAATGTATACATTTTTTTTCAAATATAAGAAATAAAGTTATCAAGAGATTATTTTTAGATATAAGGACCAATTGTTTTATATTTTATTTTTAACTGTCATATTAGATACTTTGCCAAGTTATGTTCACATTTGGATACTTACTTGAGATATTTATTTTTCACAAGTCACAGCACATTACCTCGTACAAACAGCTCAGACATTGGGTAAAAACTGGAACATCTAGCTAACAAATCCTACTTAAATTTTATATACATCCATTTTACCTTTGACTTTGACAAGTATCTATCACACGTGCATGCTTATTATCAAAAACTCAACTGTGGGAATTTTTAAATAATTTATTTTATACTTTTTCCTTTATATGGTAGATATACAGTAATGAGGAGAAAAAATCATTGGTTGCAAACTATCTCCTAACTGATGAGATATTGTGTCAAAATTTAGTACCTTATTTCACAGTAATTGGTTGCACTAAATTTGGTAGAAAGTTGAAGTCTGTGAGGGTCATTCTCACATAATTCATGAAATAGGATGCCACTTCCATAGTTGGTTCTCTTATGAAAGTGACATAAGAATCTTGTGTTTCTTATCTAAACAGGAATTGTTTTAGTCATTATGTATGTTTTCTTGCCTTTTTTTGGTATCATGTGAACATATATACTTAAAACAAAACAATCTTAACTGGATGTCATTTTTAATGCTTCAGTAATTCAAATTATGACACTTTTAAATACCACAACAGGGTTTGATATGTGTGCATACCGATGCAAATGCCAGGTTCATACTCATACAAGTTAATGAAGGCCTGAGACAAGTTCTGAATTTGTGATAGATGTAAATGTAGTTCCAGGTAGCCCCCACTTGTTTGTGTGTAAAGGTTTCTCAGCAAACGTGCAGAATGAAATTAAAGATTGAACAGTTCCACCAATATTTCTTGCAAGTTGATAAGTATATCTGAAGTACAACAATGTGCACTGTATATTTTGTTTAAAAGTAACAGACTTTTCAATATTATGATGCGAGTATTTGATTAACTTAAAAACAATAGAAACAGTCACGTAAAATCTGTCTTGCACTGCAATGTAGGAAATGATTTGTGGAGAAAATAAGTTAAGTTTCCATATTTTATAAAAAAATGTGCACATATATGCATTGTTGAGTAATGTTTTTATGTAAAGTTATTATATTTGATAATAACTCAACCAGCAAAAATAACTAACAGTAATATTATTATTTTTAAAAAAACATACACAAATTTACAGGAAATCATGAGATAACAAGACATTTTCATTGTTTATATGATGGTAGCAACAAAAGGAACAGATATCCAAAGACTTGAAATTCACTTTGGAAATTTAACTACCAGTATCTGTATTTCTTAACACAGTCATTACCCAAATCAACAACAACAACATGAAAGTCACTGGTCACTGTCATTCCACTTGGTCTTTTCAGTCTTGCATCATGAGAATCAATAGTTGAAATCAATGTGCCATCACTAAATTTAAGAACTTGGACATAATTACGATTCTTTTCTGACCTCGTAGCTATGATGTGATCATGAGAGTCGACAATAATTCCTCCATATCTTCCTCGACCTGCATTCAAAATTTAGTATTACAGAATTATGCAGTATAATTTACACATTAAATAAACCAGATTAAACACATATGAATGAGAAAAGAATTCAATGTTTATTTTATACCATTCAATGAAAGATAATTTATCATGGTAAAGTATGGATTTATTAAACAATGGATCTGACAGTAAAAGGAAATTGCTAATTAGTAAATATAAATAAGCTAAGAGAGGTATCTTCACTTACTATGGATGGTAGTTAGATGAGATATAAAACATTAAAACACAATAATGTAAAATTTTTTTTTTGCTTAAATAGTAGATCATGGAGTAAACAGTGTGAAAATCAGGAAGCAACTAACAGTTAGTTGCTAGTGAAAAATTAACTTGTAAAACGTGAAGGAGGATAGAACGACAATAAGAGAGAAAACAAGAGATAGTGAAATAAAAATAAAATCTACTATATACATAGGTAGGGCACAGTTAATCGAAAAGTTAACTTCGTTAATAGTTAATACTTAAAAAAAGTAACTTTGATAATCAGTTAAAGCAGTTACATTTTTGCAAATTTAACGCAAGTTAAAGTTAACCGTTAAACGTTAACCATCAAAAAGTGGAACTGATGTTATATTTTGCAGTAGGTACCAAGGTGCTATATACCGTGATGTGAATCAATAATACATCTACCCAATGTCCTTCTGGAAATTGACTTTTTATTTCAACATTTTAACTTGTTTCTCAAACATATCGGATTTTCAACATATAGTGGAATCATGTTGGCAACGAAAAGGTTTACGATACTTCAGGTCCACACCAGCTTGGAATACAATAGGCTGGTAGCTACGATGTCAAATGTTTTATTGACGTAAACTTGTATTAGCAGATGGAGGTGAAATCAAATTATTTCTGCTGCTATGTACACCAGAAGAAGCCACAGCACTTGGACGTTTTGAATTATTATTCTTTTTTTCCCACGATTTGGTCCTGCTTTTACTTTTTCTTCAAACTGTTCATATTTGGATATATGGATCCTCTTCATATGTTGTTTAAGATTATTAAGGCTAGACACATGAGCCTTGATTGTTAAAAAGTTTAGGCAAATTGCAGTTTGCATTCATATATCAATTGTTCTGCCAGTCGTTATTTAAATGCAACATAATCGCATAAATGTGGTCAAGGATTTTTAATATTCTCATTGCTATTGTTAGCTTTGCTGCTTTCACTAATGGATTCGAAGAGTTCATTTTCCATGACATAATCATGTAACTAATGTCAGTTTAATTTATTTCACTAACGAACCCCGAACCAATACCAACTAAAAAGTGACACTTTCCTGGCAGTAAAAAAAGTTACATTATAAAAATATCAAAATCAATCACCCATCGAATTAGAAATGAATAGTGAGCTCCGGTTTCCAGATGTAAAATAGAAATGCTCCAAAACCCATGCCATGCCTAGCATAACAGTTGTATATGCAGCACACTTGCACTTCATATTACCTAATTCATTCGCCATCTGACTCGCGATACGGTCTGAGCATCGGCGTAGCACGCAGTTCAAAATAACCAAACACATCAACTACCAATGTAATGGCACTAAAGTTAATGGTAGTTCAATTTAATGGAAGTTAAGAATTAATGAATTTTTAGGTTAACTTAAAAGTTAATTTATTGCAATTTTGTTAACTTTGTTAAATTAAGACTATATATGTATTAAAGTAAGAATAAAGTTGCTTCAAGGCTTGGGAAGAACTGAGTTGTAACTGTTATTAGAAGCTGTCTGGCTGTTGTTGGGATTTACTGACTGGGAGTTAGTATGAGAAAGTCGTCTGTCCAAAATCAGGTGGATAAATGTGGGATAGTGTGATACTGTTGGATTTCTTGGTCAGATTTTCAGTCTGATCAATCACAACATCCCCAGAACTATCATCTTCAACTCTCAAAATTTTGTAACTTTCAGTCTTCCTACAGCCAGCGTTCTGAAGTCTTAGTGCACATAAGAATCTCAATTCTTCACAAAAATTTGCCAATTACATGTCTCTACCAACACTGAGCATCATCATCTTATCCAAAGACAAAAGCCCTAGCATAGTAGTCCATAGATTCCCTGCAACTGCAATCTGACACCAGCACTTACTGTATATGTAATCCAATGCTTTCCATGTAGAAGACAGTCACAGCTTCATCTGAGTTAACTGCCCTCTTCAAGATGTACAACCTCAGTGTGTTTCCCTCTTAAACCCAGAAAATCCTTCCACCTCCAGCTCATACCTGTTTCCAAGAATACACAAGCCTGTTTGCGAAGAATATACCTTTGAATTTTAACACCTTCAAACCACAAACAAGACATCCAGCATTTCCTGCAACATTCTGACAACAACTATGCCTTTTTACAGCTTTCTATCCTAGTAAAAGCTGATGTCAAGTCCCTTTTCGCAAACATCTCACATTGACATGTCATGAGTGCTATGTAGCATGTCCTTGCCAAGCACTTTCCAGTTAGCCTTCATATTAGTGCTTTTCCGAATTCCCTGGCATATCTGATTGTTAACAATAACTATTTTTTCTACAATTTACAGAATTATTTTCAGATCTGAGGAATTTTTATTGATATTTATATAGCTCTGTCACATGCTAACCTCTTCATTGGCCATCTCGATGTTCATTTTTAGATAAAATTTCCCTAACACTCCTCTTGCAGCTCAGATTCAAAGATGATATTTTTATAATATGAAGTATTCAAAGAAAAGTGTAATGTCCCCTAAGCTCCAGTTCCCATTAATTACCATTCCTATGAATAACACATGTGTTCAATAAAGAAATGAATGAATCTGTTGTAAATATGTATAATCCTTCAAAAATATGTATGGCTTATTATTATTACTATTAATTTAATTTAACCTTATTTTGTTTTTTAATTGTCTTCTATAATTAGAGTGTTAAATTCCTCCCCAACATACTTTTGCTGTTTAAGAAATATTTTATTTTAAATTCTTTCAATGTTTTTGGTAAATTATTCATCACTTCACTTGGTAATTTGTTCTAGTCTCTGGTATCCTTACTGACAAAAGAAAATTTTCCCACTCCTTTATGCATGAGTGCCAGCTTGTGGCCATGGTTATCTTTTCCCTTACATGTACTATTCCTAATTCTTTGACCAATATCCTTCCAACCCCCATTGCATATATGCTTTTTACATTCCCATGCACTCTCTGCACCCTCCTCCCATCTTTCAATGACTCCGAATCCAGCTCCTTTATCATATCAGTTACTGACTGGATACTGCGATAATTTCCACAAAGAACTCTAGCTGCTCTACTTTGCACACCTTCCAATTCCTGTATTTGATAGCCAAACTGTGGGTCCCAAACTCACCACCATACTCAACCATTGGTCTGACCCAATTTCCTTACTTCTCTGGTACATCCTCTGATCACCGTCTCCAATAAATGAAGGATTTTGTAACCTTTTCCTACCACCTGTCCAATGTGCTCTGACCAGTTTAGTTTATTATCAAACATGATACCAAGATATTTACACTTCAAGCCTTTGACAATGTAGCATATACGCTAAGACTAGCTTCTAAGCTTCTAAGTATTGACAATTATCTTTGGTCAGCGGGCGCTGCCAAAGAATAATATAACTAGTATGAGAGAGGTGTAATCGCTGTAAGACAAAAGGGAGCAAGGACTGTGTTAACCTTGCGAGCGGTTTTGTTATTTTGGATATATGATTTTGAATAAACGTCTCATGTTATTGGTGTTCCATATATGTGTGGTTTTTCTTGGTTTAGCAAATATTATGTTCACGTAAATGCATTACATTAATATGCACAGCTGCCGTATCAAATAAAAGGAATCATCGGCAGTTTATAACCTGGCTTGCCTGGTAAGGTTGGAATAGAATATAGCCCGGTTATATTTGGCGACCCTGGACCAGAATTTATGGGTGTTAATTACTACTAATGAGCATAGCACCCTAAACGAATGGAATCTTCTGATGACACAGTGGCAGCGGCGAGTTCCAGATTTCATTCTACGCAGCGCGGCAAGTAGAGAACATTCCATTTATAAGTTCTGAGGTGGCAGTAATCATCAGTCATATAAAGAAAAAAGAAAATTAAAATTTCAAGACTGAGAGAATGACGTACAGTAAAGAACTTGAAACTGAAGCAGTGATTGTTATTGAGACTGTCTTTCTTCAGTAGTAAATCATTTATTATTTTGATAAGGAGTGAGTAGTGTACAGTAAAGAAGTTAAATATGAAGCAGTGATTTTTGCTGTGGGGATTGGCTCTCCTGAGTAGTAAAACTTTTGTTGTTGCTTGTAATATATGTATTATATATAATAATTGTATGAAATTTGATAGAATGAGTGCCGAAAAGAGTACAGACCTAAAGAGTATGGACCTTGAATTGATATTAAATGCCATAACGCAAGGATTTGAACAAAGCCAAGAAAAAACCAGACAAGGATTTGAACAGAGTCAAGAAAAAACCAGACAAGACATCGGGATAATTAATGAAAAACTCACGCAAGTTATACAAAGGAGTCATGAATCTGAGAAAAGGATTACGGATAGTATTAATCAGAATATTAAAAGGATAGAAGAATTGATAGTGTGTCCGGAAGAATTTTGAAGGTGGAGAAGGAAACAGAAAAAGAACTGAAAATAATGAGGGAAGATACTATTGAAATCAAGCAAGTTATGGATCAAGATGTTGTTGTTTTAATGGATCACTATATGGAAGAAAAGGAGAAAATTATTGTTGAAACTGTAGAAATGTCATTAAATCAAAAAATAGAAGAAAGTCAGAAAAATGTGGAAAATTTTGGAAGGCCAAGTACGAAGTAATGAAGAAGCTGTTGAAGAAAAAATGAGTATAGCGGAAGCACGAAACGAGTTGTTAAAAGATACATTCGAGGAAGAAGAATTAGCAGATAATGATAGCAAGCTACCTTTAAGTATTAATGAATGTGAAGCAAGTGAAAATGTTCCTAGCAGCGATGGGGAAGAGTACGAATGTAGAAGTAGTGAGAATGAATATAAAGAAAATGATGAAAGTGGAATAAGAATGTTTTTTATAAGGAGTTATGACGAAGAAGAAGATGAAAATGTATTGCAGATGGGAACCAAAGAAAAGAATATTGTACCAGGTCCAGGTAGCTATAAAAGAGCGAATGTATTTTTCCGGCGCGGTAATACAGAAGCCACTACATATGTTTCTTTTGACAGGAAAGATGAAAAGGGAGCGATGGAAGTATTGTTTCAAGACACAATCAATGACGGCCGACACCGAATTGCTTCAAATTATTTGAGAAAAGGGGACCCACCTGATATAAGTACAAGAGAAGTAGTTGAATGGTCTCATGAAAAGGAAAACTGGAAAACAAGAAAAAAATTACATGAAGGATTGGAAGAATATGAAAAGGCGGCAGAAAGGAATTGGAAGAGGCGGAAGAAAAAGCTACGGTAGAACTACGTGTATGCAAGAAGATTATCGGGGGCAAGTATTTCCATTATCAATTCGGTTTGGAAGATATGTTTTTGGTGAAAACTAGACAAAATTCTTGCGAAATAAATGCAGAGATTAAAAAATTCTTTAAAATCTATCACGGACCTTTTACGATTGTTGATAAGCCAAACGCAAGCGCCTATTTGCTTGCTTATCCCAAATCTAATAAAATACTAGGATTAAGAAATGTGGTCGATTTAAAATTATATAGAACAAAGGACTGAAAAGATAAAATGTTAAGTAATTGTCAAAGTAATATTGTAATCAAGGAGAAAATGGTGTCATCCATTGTGTATTTCAATAACTTCTCGGCAAATTAAAAATTGTGATAAATTCATTAATCTGCCTCGAAGTGGGGGCAGGTGTAGCATATATGCTAAGACTAGCTTCTAAGTATTGACATTAAGTGACAATTATCTTTGGTCAGCGGGCGCTGCCAAAGAATAATATAACTAGTATGAGAGAGGCATGTAATCGCTGTAGACAAAAGAGAGCAGGGACTGTGTTAACCTTGCGAGCGGTTTTGTTATTTTTGGATATACGATTTTCAATAAACGTCTCATGTTATTGGTGTTCCATATATGTGTGGTTTTTCTTGGTTTAGCAAATATTATGTTCACGTAAATGCATTACATTAATATGCACAGCTGCCGTATCAAATAAAAGGAATCATCGGCAGTTTATAAGCTGGCTTGCCTGGTAAGGTTGGAAAGAATAAAATAGCCCGGTTATAACAAGCAATTCTGACCCCACACTACAACCACAAACAACTTTTAGTATTTTTATCTGTGTACCCAATAAGCTGACTCTTTTTAGCATTTATCTTCAATCCATGCCAACCTACACATTTAAATATGCTATGCAGGTCATCCTGCAGCTGTTCACAGTCTTTTCATGTTTTGATCCTATTATATACCATTATGTCATCTGAAAACAACCTAAATTCTGACATTAAATCATCAACACATTCATTTATTAGAATAATGAACAGCCACGCTACTTGAAAATCAAATGGTTTGGACTAAAGTCTATTTTTTTTAGGACTGGTGGGGTTATTTCCAGAACATGTGGTTCTTCCACCCTCTTTGCCGTTGGGAACAATCCTTTTCTTCTTCCACCATTGAGGCCATTGACCGCAAGAGCTATTTTATTTTGTTCAAGTCTGCTGGTAAACCAATGAGCACCTCCCTATCCGCCACCTGGGATGTGCCACATGAGAGTATCACCTCTCCCCCTACTACAACAGCATAGAATTTTAAACAGGGGGAAAAAAATATTGAGAAAAAAGAATGCAAAATTATATAGAAAATTTTGGGCCCAAAACTCATAGGAGACCAATACAGCCTCAAAAGTAATCAAGAAATTTTACAATATGCAGATGTTCACAGTGATATTAGAAAATGCAAACAAAATTTTTATAGACACCTCAAAAGAATAAACCCTAACAGACTGACAAGACAAATAGTTGAATTCTATGAAAACTGAAGTAAAGCAATAAGATGGATTGGCGAAATCAAGAAAGACTTCAAATTAGCAGGAATCGCTCAAAAAGATATTGAAAACAGAGATACATTTAAATCCAAAATTCACAAGTGGCAAGCTGACCGGGAGGAAAGACTAAAGAAAAGACCTGGAACAACATGGTCAAATGAGAGTAAAGAAGCCCACAGCAATGATATGAAGGAAATATGCACACAAAGGAAAGCGAACAAACGCTTTTGAGTACTCTGTGTAGTCCTAATCGGCTTATCCACAAATAATAGTAATAATAATGAACAGAAACAGTCCCAATACACTACCTTGTGGCACTCCCATATTGACTTCCATCTGTTTCGATAATGTATCAACTACTCTAGCACTTCCTTTCTGTCTTTTAAGAATTCCTCTATCAGCAAGTAACTTTTTCATCCAGTCCAATAGTTTACAGTTTATTTATAGTCATTTTATGGCTGATTGTCATATATCTATAATCTCACCAAAACCATTTAGAAGGGGCCTATCACTGGCCATTTACATAGTAAAGGATTTTTATAAACATTTTCTAAATATTAAAGCACTTTTCAGCTCAGAATATAACTATTTTTGTGAGGAAACAAAAGTTTTAGAAAGTTGATTGTCTAATGTCAAGGGATTTTTGCTACTTTCATTTCAAAGAATAAAGCATAAAATTATGATTAGTATGAAGTAAGTTTATATAGGCTTAGAATTTGTTAAAGGGAGATATTTCAGTTATAATGTTTAACTTGCCATGTGGTTGGATGAAATGAAAAAAATAATAAAAACACAAAATAGAAAATTATTAATTAACAAAAAGACCTGTTCTAACTTTTAATACCATAGGTATTTTCTAGCGTAGGTATATGCATTGTGAACAAAAATGGGAGTAATTTGGTGAATCCTAGGAGGTATGGTTTTTTTTTTTTTTTAATTATAAACAAAATCAAAATCTCTAATAAAATAGGTAGAAGAATAGAAATAGGTCCAGAATATCATTAAAATTCAAAAGATGAAGAATATGATAACTTACATGAAAAGTTCAAAATTTAGGGGAGAAAAGTAGGATATTTTAATTCTAATAGTAGAGTTTTTTTTATTTCTCTCACTTAGACGCTGAGGTCAAGCATATAAATTAAAATTTAATCAAATCATTGTTGAGGAGTAAATGAGCTCTCAAAAATTAGAATAAATTTCCCCAATCAATATATGTAAAGTTTAGCTTAAGGTAAAAAGTGGCTAGCCAGATATTAAATTTAGAAAATTTAGTTTGACGTCATTTAGGCAGAAGATGAGTGATGCAATTTCCGTTGATCATAGTTTACTCTCAGAATAAGATTGGTATAGTAAGGTAACAAAAAAAGGTAACCAAAAAAATAGGAAAAATTTCAAAAAACGATACGATCTAAAAATCTTGAAGGTAGAATAAGTTAAAATCTTGTTGGAATAGTGGAAAAACTATGCGGTTTTAGATAAAAGTTGTCATCATAAAAAAGAAGCAGAAAAATCGGCGCTTTATCATATCAAAATTTCAGACAGATAGGAGCAACTTTGGTGGCTGAGAAAATTTTCATGCCCGATTTTGCTTGTAAGAACAGCCATCTTGAGCTCAGCAGGCAGTTTCTAACAGTACTTGGCCGCGGTTGGTTGTGTGTGTGTGTGTCTTGCATCCTTAAGAATCTGGAGGTGACATGATTTTGGTAGAGAAGAAAGGTTATGGAACTTAGAAAAATTTTCATTCACAAGTAATATTACCATGAACTGAATGTTCTCACTAACTTGTGAGGGAAAGTTGTAAAAGCTTCATCGGAGGTGTGATTTCGAGTGAGTCAGTTGGAGCCACGTGCTATTTTATTCCATGGATGGATTTGTCTGATGCCTTCCTTAGGTTTACCACCGATACTAGTTCATCTACAAGAAACATTTCAGAATATACTGTCTTCATAAAACGTGACTCTTATTCAATGCAACCTAATACCTGTTAGCTTGTAAGGATCCAAGCTTATACTGGGGTGGAGTATAGGCTTAATACCTTAACTGAAAGTTCACTTGAAATAAAATTTCTGTTGAATTTGACTAAATAATTTTAAATGACCATGTTGCCTGTCTGGATACTCAACTGAGACACTTAAAGGTCGCCACCAAATTTGTTTAAACCACAAACTTAGAAAAGGTTTCAGTCTACTATGAAATCACTAAAAGTTCACTTTGATAAAAATCTGAAGTTTATTTTCAAAGTCACATTTTAAAAATTTTGTATTCTGCAGTTGAGTAGGCGATCGAACAAACATTTCCAGAATAATTGTAGATCGTGGAAAGAAAGAATACCGACCGACCCCTTTAGGAAATTTATAAGTTCATAATAGCTGTTAACACGACACGATAGCAAAACAAGTCATCACGCTCCCAACCCAGCCAGCTTCCGGCTTAAAACCGATCCGCACCACAAATTTACGCAGCTTTACCTTACATCGCTTTCCTGGAGTACAGACAACCCCCCTCCCTGGGCTCCGGAATATATACCTTCTCCGCTCACTACATTTGTCTGTGTGTTTATCAAAAATAGTGAAGAATGATTGTGATTATAGAAAGTGTTCAAACTTTAACTGTATATATTCTTGTCCTCAAGGTACATAAAAAGTTTTAGTTAGAATTCCTGAATGATTAGTTTGCTTAAAAATGAATTTAGTTTTTTAAACGGCGTATTGATATGATTCTCCGACAGTAATAGGGATTTCCCTATTTCTATGTTTGAAATTAAGCCAATTTTTAGTAATCCTGCTGGATTACAAATAATTGCCATAAAATTAGTGCCAAAGTGTTCTACGTTAATTCCTGATTCCAATGATGTAAATTTTGTGAATATCGGTGGCGAACTAGCTAAGTTATCTATTTAACAAGATTGTGTTTAGAATATCACAAGTCAACTCGGTTTATGCTAAATAACTATTCTTATGTTGTTTATATCCAAAAAGTAAAGTAATCAGAATTTCTTTGAATTTAGTTACGTGTTTTGACAACAGTTTTATTTACGAAAGTGGCTTGGTTTACTTGCAAATAAATCTACAGTGAAACCATGTGTGTTTAATGATGAAATAATTTTAGAAATGTATATAAAATCTCTTCTACTGCATTGAATGTTCTGAAATTTAAATATGTTGAACTAGATTTTTAGTTCTTTCAGAAAATCTACTTTGTAGTTCGGGAAATTATCGAAAACATGTGATAAAAATGTTAGAAGTGAACGTCTATTTATCAAAGTGTTTAAAAATTTATCTACGTTGTTTACACGGTCAGAAACTACGAAATTTTAGTGAATTTAGCTTTCTTTTAAATTATTATTATTTTAAAGTTACTTTACTTCATTTAAAAGTATTCAGAAATGGTGAAATGCTCATGTATCAAAAATCTGTTGTTTACAAGTTGGATGATAATGGATTATCCTATTCCAGGCTAGTTAAAAGTTTCTTTATTATTATAAAAAGTTTATTTAGTTCTTTTATTAAATGTTATGTGTCTTTACTGCTTTTAAATGGTTTATTTAATGAATTAGGTTACAGTATCAGCTTCTATATGAAACTTTCCTCCCATAACTTGTGATGACAATTATATGGCTATTGGGAATCTTGCTCCCTCCCTCACGCTTTATACTAAGCAAACTAGAATTTACCAAACTTCTTAGGTGCTTACAATATGTCAAATGCCTTAGGAAGATCTATTGCTACACTCTCAGCTTGGCCTCCTTTGTCCACTTCATCCGAAATATCTTGCATTTATTAAATGTTATGTGTCTTTACTGCTTTTAAAGTGGTTTATTTAATGAATTAGGTTACAGTATCAGCTTCTATATGAAACTTTCCTCCCATAACCTGTACCTGTGATGACAATTATATGGCTATTGGGAATCTTGCTCCCTCCCTCATGCTTTAAACTAAGCAAACTAGAATTTACCAAACTTCTAAGGTGCTTACAATATGTCAAATGCCTTAGGAAGATCTATTGCTACACTCTCAGCTTGGCCTCCTTTGTCCACTTCATCCGAAATATCTTGCATATGGCCCACCATCTGAGATTCACACGAACATCCTTGCCTAAAGCCATGATGTTGATAGATCATTTTGCCTACTGCTGATGACAAACTAATTGGCCTGTAATTTTCAACCCCATATGTCACCCCTCCTTTATGAACTGGTATTACTGTCATTCTTTTCCAGTCCTCTGTCAAGCAGCAGGACTCCAGACTCATTTGAAATAAAATGTCAAGGTAATCTTTAATACATCTGTAGTAATATTATCTACCTCAACTCCTTTGCATTTTCTTTAGCTTTCCAACTTCCTTCATAATTTCCCGAGAATCTATTTCAAATTTTGTAGTTTCCTCATTTATATTTATAGGGAGACTCTCCTCCAATTTATTCTCTTCCATCACAGGATGATAATCTCTGGTAGTTTCTTTAAACCAGTCATTCAATATCTCTGCCATTTTAAAATCCTCAGTGACTTCAACTCCATTCTTATCTAGAATTGTCTGAATGCCTTCCCCTCAGTTTTCTAACAGCCACAGAAATTTCTAGATGCATCGTTCAGTGGTCCTTCTGCACCAATAATATTCTTCATAAACCCATCTTTAGCTTCTCTCTTTGTTTTGTTGTGTGTCTTGTGTGCATATGTTGTTAATGACCTGACTAGCTTTTATAAATTTTCTTAAAGTATTACAGTACCTGCCACTGAGCCACCACTTACCTTTAGATGATGGATGTGGGGTGCAAACACCCAGAAAAGACAAAAATACAAATGATACAGAAATATTCATGATAAGCCCTTTGTCAACAGGAGAACATTATGGGAGGTGGGTGATGTGGGAGACTGCCTTACAGTAAGACTGTTGGCCAGGAAAATGGTGGCGTTAAATTCAAACAAAAGATGAGGAGCAGTGATTCAGAGCTAATACCCAAGCATAGATAAATATCAAAACTAATCTCTGGTGGATGGGAAGAGCAAATAAATATAATTAAAACTAAATGTAAACAATAAAATATATATATAATAACATATATAAGAACAAAGTCTTTCTCGGCGTTGAGAATGTATAAACTGCTCTCGGGTGACTAGCCGAGTCAAGAGTGCGTTGTCACACGATAAGTCCACTTCACCAGAAGATGGCGGCAATGAATCTAGTCGCTGAAATATCGTGTGACAACGCACTCTTGACTCGGCTAGTCACCCGAGAGCAGTTTATACATATAATAACATATTTTAAATTTGTAAACCAAACTGTAAAGTAAACATCACCTCAGGTTAGTGGTGGTTTAATATAGATAGTGGGGATGGAGGCAAAGGGAGGATTAAAAAATCGCAAACATAAGTAAAAATGATAATAATAATGACCGGGTATTATCTAAAGTTGAGACCAGGTGGTTTGTACTGGTAGGCAAGTTCCCACCTTCTGAGTTCAGAAGAGCTGCTGCTATTAGGGAGGACTTTGATAGCATGGACCGTGAAACAAGAATTGAAGAATTGAAATTATTCGAGTCATGGATGATGGCATGGGCAGGAACTGGGTGCTTTTGGGTTCCATGTGAACACCATCTGTCGGTGGCCATTAATTCTTATGGAAAGTGGATTTGTGGTCAAACCTATATATGAAGCCAGGAAGTGATAGTATGTTAACTGGTAAATTACATGGGAGGTATCGACTGTGGTGTGTCCTATGATCAGAAAGCTTTCCCCTGTGACAGGGTTAGTGAAAGTGGTGGAAGCATGGTGTATGTCCCACATCTGGCAGCGGGGTGTACTGCATAGGAAAGAGCCTTGAGACTGGCTGTTGGGATGAGGAAGACTGATTGTGGACTAGAAATTCACTGAGGTTAGGAGGTCTGCTGAAACAAGTTCTAGAAGGGACAGGGAGGATTTTGGGAAGAATGGATCTCATTTCTGAGCAGGTTTGCCGGAAATCGCAGCCCTGCTGGAGGATTCTGTAAATGGATTCGAGGCCTGGGTAGTATTGTGTGACCAAAACTGGATTTTGGTTGGCTTTTAGGGGTTTGGGATGATTGTTGGGCTGAGTAGGTTGTAATGTTGCCTGTAAAAGCTGTTTGTTCACCAAAGTCAGAGGGTAGTTACGAGATATCAACGCTTGTGATATATTGTTTGAATAACGTTGGTAGGAGCATGTGTGACTATCCCAAATGCCAAGACTGTAGGGGAGGGAATGTTTGGTATGGAATGGGTGGCAACTGTCAAAATGGAGATCCTGTTGAAGTTTGATGTGGACTGATGAGTTGAGGTAACCATTGGGGAGGGACAAATCCACGTCCAAGAATGAGGCCTGGGTGTGGGAGTAGATCCAAGTAAATTTCAGCATGCTAAAGTTATTGAGATGGTTCAGGAAATTTAGCAGGTAGTTTTTTCCATGTGTCCAAATCATAAGGATATCATCAATGAATTGAAGCCAAATGTGGGGTTTGAGAGGGACCTTCTCCAGAAATGTCTGTTCCAGATGGCCTATGAACAGATTAGAACATGAGGTGGGCCATGCGGGTGCCCATGACAGCGCTACAGGTTTGGTGATAAATGTTGTGTTTAAAGGAGCTGTAGTTGTTATTGAGAATCAGTTGGGCCAATTTTATGAGGAGGGAATGTCATAAGGAAGCTGTTGGGAGGGTGCTGATACAGAAAATGTTCTTTGGTCCTGAGGGCATGCCAAAGTGAAATGTTTGTGTACAAGGACGCGATGTCAATGGTTACCAGTATCGAGTTGGAAGGAAGCAGAAAGCCGGAAGAGGAATTGTTTCATGTCCTTTATATGGGAATGGAGATGACAGACTATAGGTTGTAGGCACTGGTCAATGAAGGCAGAGATTCATTCAGTTGGTGATCCATAAGCAGTACCGGTTTAACCATGTAGCAGGAGGTAGCGAATTAGCAAATGCTACGGGCCTCGCAGCCTTCTGGGGGGACTCGCACCTCCTACTTGATTGGGTGGCTTTTTTTTTTTTTTAGCTCTACAATTTCCCCCGGACGGCAAAAATCTAGGGCCTCTTCTTCACATTTGCTATGGGCCCCGCGCTGTCTTTATCCGGCCCTGTCCATCCTGGATTGCCAGGTTTATGAAATTTGGGAAGGAGATAAAGGGTAAGTGTAGGTGTATTTTGGAGAGTAAAAAGTTAAATGGATTGTGTGGTAAGACCTTGGAGGGTCCAACTGAACTGTACATATTCCTGTATTTTCTGGTTAACAGCAGGAATCAGATCTTCGGATAGGTGGCAGTAAGTGCTGGTGTCTGATAACTGACGAAGAGCTTCAACCTCAGTCACTCCGATTCAAGACCACAGTGGTTGAGCCCTTGTCAGCTGAAAGGATAATGAGATCTGGATATATATATATATATATGGTTGAGTAGTGCAAAAACATAAAACAGACTAAAACACAAATAAAGGTTGAGCCCTTGTCAGCTGAAAGGATAATGAGATCTGGATATATATATATGGTTGAGTAGTGCAAAAACATAAAACAGACTAAAACACAAATAAACTAAAACAATTGGGTATTTATCAACTGGAGAACAGTGTGGAGGGCTAAGACTCAAAACTTTCTATCATTTGTGTTTTGGTTTGTTTTGTGTGTTCACACCATACAACCATCATCTAAGTTAAGTGGTGGTTAATTTCCCTATTATCATTTGTAATTACTTTTTGGTACATGGTGCCATTTTTTTTATTGTTTATATATATATATATATATGTACTTCCAAGTGATGGCTATACCAGGGTGAGTATTAATAACCTAACACAAGCTCTTGTATCCCATAATTATCCTTTAGAACTGGTCTGTAAACAGATATCTCAATCTGTAAACTCTCCACCACACTGAACATACAACCAAAAATCAGTTTTTTCTTTTCTTTTTCAATCAAATCTTTCCTGGCCTTGAATACCAGAATCAGATGCTTCTTTGTGGCTATGATTTTCTCAGATCTTTACCTAAAATGTATTTCATCCTAACCTCTTTACTTTTGAGATATAATATCTTGAGAACTAAGCAAGATATCAGAAAAATAAATTCCTTATTTTTGATTTGTCTCGACGAGTTTCATACGAATTCATCATCAAACTTCGCTATGGTGAAATTTATCTTCTGGTCCAGGTCGCATTTCAACCAACCACGTCAATTTTGAGATACGATATCTTGAGAACTAAGCGAGATATAAAAAAATATATAATTTTTACTTTCCATTTTTCTCATCAAGTTACATAAGAATCCATCATCAAGGGTTATTGTGATTGACCACAAATCTCAAACCATTATAATTAATCCCTGACTGGCATTAAGATTTCTATTTAACATAATAGTAGCATTTTTCTTTGAAAGCAATTTATGAGGCGGTCTCGCAAATGTATCTAGTGATTTGGATGATATTTCATATGTAGATAACGTTTTGCCTTTTAAAGTTTTTAACATGATTTTTTTTTTTTTTTAAAACAAAAAACGAAGGAGCATTTTTTGTATTTGGTTTTTCGAAAATGGCTCTAACCTCATTCCATAGAAGGTTCAGGTACCAGTAAGCCTACAGATGTTAGCTAAGCTTCTCTTTGGTTAACCTGAAAACGCCTAGGAAGCCTTCAAGCCTTTTATCGTAATCAAACATTACTCGAAATCCTGGATATTGAACAGAAATCGAAAGATGCTGACCAATGATCAGTCACCCAGGTAATAAGAATGAGGTGGCTATGATAAAGGTAGAGGATCATGAAAGACACACATCAATTGAAAAGGGTGTGAGGTAAGGTAATTGTCTATCTCCATTAATATTAGGTTTGTATGTGGATGAAACAATAAGTAAAATAAAAAACTGAATGTGGCTTAAGAGTTCAAGGAGAAAAAAAAAATGATTATGCTACAATTTAATGATGACATTTTCCTGTTAGCATAACAAACTGAGGATATTGAGAGGTTACTGAACATCATGAATAAAATACTGAAGGAAGATTTTCGATTAAATATAAACAAAAGTAAGACAAAAATGATGAAATGTAGTAGAAATCATAGCAGTAATAGTGGATTATATGCAGTAGAACTCCAATTACCTGAACTCCAATTATCCGAATTGCTGAATATCCGAATTGCTTTTTTAATTAAGATGGAAAGGGAAGAGACAGGAGGAGATGGAGAAGATGTGTCACTTGAGGAATTCATAAGCATTCTTTTGAAAATTCCTGAATGTTCAGAAGTTAGTGCTGAAGATATAGGAGAGTGGATGGGGTGTGATTCAGACCCTGGTTATGAAATTCTAAATGATGATGAACTTATTGAAAGTGTGAGAGAAGAAAGTGACGAGGAAAAAGATGACCTTAATGTCGATTTGAACCATCAGCTAGTCAAGCATTTGCCGGCCTTGAATCTACATTGAAGTTGGATGGATGACCACATGCAACGTCTCGCTGTCAAGTGGTTGTGCAACTAGGCTGCCTGAAAACGGATGAATACAGTCGTACTGCTTACCTTGACTGAGATGAATTTTATTTACGGTAAGTACATGCTGTACTGATGTATAGCACTTGTAAGCACACTTAACTTGTAAAAGTTTTGCCTTTTCATTTAATTAGTTAAAAGCTCTCTTTCTTTAAAAATAGTTTTTTTTCTCCCATTTTCAACATACATACAGTAATTAATTAAAATAGAGCCTTTTTCAGAAAAAATCCAATTATCCGAATTTTTTACTATCCAAATGGGGTCCAGTCCCAATTGATTATGATAATAGGAGATCTACTGTATAAAAATAGAATCGGATGTCATAGGAGATGTAAATGAATTCTGCTACTTAGGAAATAAAATTATAGCTGAAGCAGAAATGATGTCAAAATCAGAATAGCACTAGCAAAAGGAGCTTTCATGAAAAAGAGAAATGTTTTAGTTTCAAATATTGATCTAAGACTTGGAAAGAACCTGTTTAAAACAGTATGTGTAGAGCACAGCATATTAGTCACCAAAGCATGGACTTTAGGAATATATAAAAAAAGGAACATTGTAGCATTTGTAATATGGTCTTACAGAAGGATGCTAAAAATTAAGTGGACAGATAAACTATGAAATGAACATGTTTTGGAAATGGTGGTTGGAAGAGTTTTACAGAAAGAAGAGAAGTCAAAGGAAACAACTGTACAGGTAGACAAAGATTAGAATATATAAAGCAGATAATTTAAGATGTAGGTTGTAAGAGACATGCTGAGAAGGAGAGGTTATAGCGCAAGGTAGGAAGGTATGGAGTATTACATCAAACCAGTCGAAATAAATGTACAATGAAAGAATGTTTAAATACCCACCCACACAAAAGAGCAGCGTACTGACCTTTTCCTTCTGGATAAAGTTCCTCCATAAAGTCACCCTTAGCAGAAAAAACTTGTATTCGAGAGTCAGCAACTATAATCTCTCCACTTTGTCCTACAGTCACAGATGAGATTAAATTAAAATATCCTCTTTGACTGCCCTTCTTTCCAACCTGCAACAAGTAATGAACCATTAAATTGCAAAAGTAACCATACTTTATAAATATGAATTTAAATAAAATGTCCATGTCATGTCAGAAATTTTAGAATTATTTCATTTGCAAAGAAAAACAATATTTTCAATTACTCAATAACAATAATAATAAGGTGTTTCCTATTTAACTAAAATAAATATTGTTTAAGATAAAAGCCCTTATCTAAAAGGGATCATCTGTACTGATTGTGCAATTCACAGGAGGATCTTTCAGTAAGGAAATGTGGAACTATTACAAACTAACCAGTCATTTTATCAAGACAGATGGAAATTACATATAATGTTACACAACATTTTTGTTTTATAGGATGAAAGAAGCAAATGGAGTGGCTTGTGCATATAGCAGACCCAGTCCAGAGGCTGGAAACTGTTGAGGACTGATGATGATGATGATTTCAGTATTAACCAATGATAAATATTAAAAAATAAAATACAAATTACTTACAGGTGTGAGGAAAAACACAGTGTTAAATTATGATGTATTTCATTGAACCTTAACAAAATTCCTCTGTTTTACAGATCATCCATAGGTAAATAATAAATAAGAAAAGAAAGGGAAATTAACCCACCACATACCAAAGTGGACGGATGCGATGAGAGAACACTAATGCTGACAAACAAACAACACAATATTTCGGCATATGCCTTGCTCACAAATAGAAAAAACGGGCCATTAGGGTCGGAACGTGTGTGCACACCGAACGTTACCTAATGACTAACCGTGTTGTGGTGGGGGGGGGGGGGGGGGGGCGGATAAGGAGTAGACTATCGATATCGGTATACTATGTCTGAGATAATATATTTAATATTTTGGCAGGCGATGGTAAAATGAGCAAATGTAGTAATGGTACGGTATAAACATAGAGAAAAAAAAAAAAAAAAAAAAAAAAAAAAAAAAAAAAAAAAAAAAAAAAAGGGGTAGTGATGGGTTAATTGGAATTTAACGGTGATTAAGTCCAGGTGGGTGTCTTGTATCCAGGATATTCTGGTACGCTAGTTCCCATCTCCGGAGTTCTGCTGAAGTGGTGCTGTCAGGGAAAACTCTGACTGCTCTCACAGTGGAAACAGTCGTTGAGGTTGTTGGAATCATGGCTATTGGCATGTTCTGGTACTGGAAGGTACAGGTTACGAGTATGGACTGTTTGTCTGTGGCCATTCATTCTAACAGAGAGTTGCTGTGTGGTGAGGCCTATGTAAGAACTGGTGCAAAAGCGGCAAGTTAGTTGGTATATCAGATGAGTGGTTGAACAGGTGGCCATGTCCAATAATGGGGAAAGGTTTCTCCTGTGGTGGGGTTGGAATATGTAGTGGTGGGTGGAAGCATGCTGCAGGTTTTACAGCGGGGTCTATTACAAGGATAAGAGCCATATGGTGCTTTTGGAGAGTCTAACGGAGGGTATTTGTGGACTAAGATGTTCTTAAGATTGGGTGGTCTGCTAAAACAGTCCACAAATACCACAACAGTCCACAAATACCCTCCGTTAGACTCTCCAAAAGCACCATATGGCTCTTATCCTTGTAATAGACCCCGCTGTAAAACCTGCAGCATGCTTCCACCCACCACTACATATTCCAACCCCACCACAGGAGAAACTTTCCCCATTATTGGACATGCCACCTGTTCAACCACTCATCTGATATACCAACTAACTTGCCGCTTTTGCACCAGTTCTTACATAGGCCTCACCACACAGCAACTCTCTGTTAGAATGAATGGCCACAGACAAACAGTCCATACTCGTAACCTGTACCTTCCAGTACCAGAACATGCCAATAGCCATGATTCCAACAACCTCAACGACTGTTTCACTGTGAGAGCAGTCAGAGTTTTCCCTGACAGCACCACTTCAGCAGAACTCCGGAGATGGGAACTAGCGTACCAGAATATCCTGGATACAAGACACCCACCTGGACTTAATCACCGTTAAATTCCAATTAACCCATCACTACCTTTTTTTTTTTTTTTTTTTTTTTTTTTTTTTTTTTTTTTTTTTCTCTATGTTTATACCGTACCATTACTACATTTGCTCTTACCATCGCCTGCCAAAATATTAAATATATTATCTCAGACATTGTATACCGATATCGATAGTCTACTCCTTATCCGCCCCCCCCCCCCCCCACCACAACACGGTTAGTCATTAGGTAACGTTCGGTGTGCACACACGTTCCGACCCTAATGGCCCGTTTTTTCTATTTGTGAGCAAGGCATATGCCGAAATATTGTGTTGTTTGTTTGTCAGCATTAGTGTTCTCTCATCGCATCCGTCCACTTTGGTATGTGGTGGGTTAATTTCCCTTTCTTTTCTTATTTTATACGCCTAGAAGCCGCTTCCAGTTTCCTTAGTTGCATCATAGGTAAATAATAGTTATAATAATAATGTTGTATGATTATGTAATACTGTTCATATTGCTATTGGCTAAGGGAAGTCATTGAAGATTTTTATTTTCTCTATTCTTTCCATATATCACCATTCTAAATACTAAGACAAAAAGTATTATTCTGAAGTGATGAAGATAGCTGATATTGGGTCTAATTCAATGTACTGCCAGATGTAAGATGAGCATTTATGAAGGATTTACCTTTTAGATATAATGACCACTCTTCATGAACTGTACTGAACTAGTGAAAAAATTTTATGCTCTTCAGGGCTCAGCAGCTCTATCATTGATTTCTACATTTTTATTCATATATCATATTTATTATATCATGTTAGATTCGATATGTTCACTTTGATCCCTCATGAGAGTAGACTTGGGGCTGTGATAAAGTACATATAATTCTTCACAAATTAATGTTATTATCAACTATACAGAACCGGCCAGTGCACTGAGGTGTCATGCACTGGATCAGGAAGGTACAATTGGAACGGGCGTGAGCCCAGGCCCCCATTTACCGGCTGTCCTGATTGGGGTTTTTACGTGGTTTCTGACAATTATGTAGGCAAATGCTGGGATGGTCCCCACTCTCTGTATTATAAAGTACACATTTCACAAACAAAAAATACACTTATCATAGAGAACACATTTTGCAGACAAATGACAACAGAGACTTTCCTCAAATAGATTAACTACACTGGACCTAACAGGCCCGGTTAGACTTCAGGTAGGAACTCAGTTCCTCCCATCCCTCCTTTGCACTGGCCACATGAGGTGTCTAGGTGGTTTTTGTTGGCCAAATTGGAGGGAAAAAATGACCGCCTATACAGGTCCTTTACATAACATCCTTAAAGTACAATAAGTTTTCCAATTAAATGCTGCATCTGTAAATGACTTTAAAAAAATCAGTGATTGCAAATAAAATTTTCATCTTTCCCTTCCATGCCACCAAAAATTTATTATTTTTTAATTAACTTTAATTTTCAAATTTCAAGAAGAAAATTCTTTGTGGAGTAAAATGGATTCTGAAGCAAAAATGCTTCCAGTAAAACTGTCAGGATTTTGTAAACATTGTATTTCTTGTGGTAATACATTAAATTAAGAAGCTCCAAGAATGTTATCTCTTTTGATACAATCAACAATGACGTGTAATCTTCGTGGGTGTTGTATCTATTCCTAGCATTACAGATATGTATGTCAACACTGAGATGGAGTGTTCAAGACTGTCTACAGGTGGTAGGGAGTATATGTAATGTATTATGCTGGCTCTGTTGGTATATCTAGATTTCTAAACAGACTGCTGAAAGTCATCCATGGTCTTATTCTGCAGGTAATTCTAAGTGCATGTTTTTATAACTTAAATAACCTTTTGTGCTTATAAAGAGTTTCCTCATAAGGTGATACCATATGCAAGCTGGGAACCTTTCTTTATTTTATATATCATATTTATATTGAAAGGAATGATTAATTATACCCAACATTCACCAAAGTTGATTGAAGGAAGGCAGCAGCAGCATGAAGTAATGTAATAATATAAATATGTAAATAAATATACAAGAATTTTTACATCAACTATTCTAGCTATATCCTCAATGAAAATGTGCAAAACTAAGTTTTTTTTAAAGAAGTTGGTGAATATGTTAGTGCTAGTTATGATTTTTATCTATGTATGCACCCGGCAATTTTATGAGACTGCTGTTGTTGATTGATTTTCCTTCAATCATTTCAGTATATCTGTCTTTGTATAATTTTTTGTAACAGAAAAGAACATTTACTTCAGTTTATGTTAATTATTAATTTATTTTTACTGAACAACCTGTTTATTTTCTTTATAGTATGATTTACAGTGTTTTATTTTATTTATTTTTTTAGATTTTTAAAGGCATCCAACTAGAGCACTGCATTTTCACTATCATGTAATGTGTGTGAGATATTTCTCTTTGTTAGGGATAACAGAGGACTGAGAATTAGTCTCTGAGTTACATCAGTCTGAGTTTATTACCTGACTTGTATTTACATCACCACAGAACTGTTCAAGTTTATTACAAAATATACTGAAGTTTTCAGTGAACCTCTTTAAACTGACAGTACTGCAAACTTGGGTTATCTAATTCTAATTGTACTCTACAGCATTCAAAGTCTTGTTCTATTCACTATTTATTCAACTCTATGTACGAGGTGTATTAAAAAAGTAACGGGAATTTTTAAATTTCACAAATTATATTAATCAGATTGGCACGATTTTCGTTGTTGTTATGTTGGCAAAAATGTTAAAAGTATCTACACATTCTGAGCTATACTGGATGTTCAGTCTCTTGTCAGCTGTTAAAAGGATAACACATGTTTTGATACAGTCAGTGATTTTTTTATTTGTATAAATCATGGATCAGATAATTAGCATTAAATTTTGCTATAAAAAAGGAATTAGTGCAACAAAGTTTTAGAAATGTTAAATACTGCTTTTGGTGAATCTACTATGAGTAAACCAAGGGTTTATGAATGATAAAAGTGTTTTCAAGATGGCCGTGAAGACGTTGAAGATGATGATAGTACAGGACATCCTAGCGCATCAAATGATGAATCAGGAATTTAATTAAAATGCCGAAATATGACAGAGACGCACAACCATTGGATGCCGTCAGTGTTGAAAAATCAGTGATAGTCTCTTAAAATGTTGATTTAATCTTTTATTGTAATGTTTTCTTGCCATTTCAGCTTTTCTCCATTGGAAAAAGTCGCATTTAATTGACAAATAGACAATTTTTATCCGAGTTGTAATATGGTGATGCCCACCTTCTTATATAGAAACGAGCAGTCAAAGATTGCTTCAATTGTAAACAAATACTCCATTTCTGATGGACACCACAGAACGAAAAATTGCGTAAAATTTTTCTCTTGGTCCGGGCTATATTTGAATCTAACCACGAAACCTATGACAAAACGAAACTGTTTAGGTTGATGTGATCCCTGTACCAATAATTTTTTTGTTATTTTTGCAGTGCTGATAGCATTTCACAGTTGCTCAGCCTCATATTTAGGCATTTTTAATTTTTCTAGTGACTTTTCCGGAAAGCAAGAATGCAAATTGTGAAGAGGACATGATGATGAAACAAATAAACCAAATTTCAACAGGTTACTATTAATGTCGCTGAGGTTCGGAAGTGGTGCAGCCCCCATTTTATCTATTTTCAAGAGTTGCTCATATAATAGTATTAGATTGGATAGAAGGAAGTGTATTAAGCAATTCTATCAGAGGTAGGACGGTCATTTCCTTTTCTCTGGGACCTACAATTTAATGTAGAATCCCAACCACAGAACGCCCCACCATAGTTCATATGGTTAAATACATATCTTAAACATTCTTGCTCCTACCGTAATTTGAACCCGGGATCGTAGCCAGAATTTTTTAAGAGCTAGTGCAGTAACCACCTTTCCCCTTCCCCTCCACTAATTACATTTGAGCTTCCAGACCGCTCCAAATTTGTTATAAATTTAATATATTTCCTTCCTACTTACTTAAGAACTGCAGTCGGTTAAATAAATATCATGAATAATCGTCAGGATTTTATTCAATTGAGTCTTCTCTGGGCGAAGTTCGAGTAACTTGGTTGAGACGATTTTCTATTAGATTTTCTTGAAATGATTAAGAAGTTATGTAAATTTAAGTATCACTTCTGACAAAGCCACTTTTTTAATATCTTCTTTTGAAATGTTTTACAATTAAACATTCAGTGCTAGTATTCCCTCGAGTCAGCTAGCATACAAGAAATATTCGTTTAAATATGTAAGTTCCTTGAAATCAAAGATAAAAATATTAGTTAGCTTCCTGGTACCTGAATCATCTACGAGATGGCATTAGAGCCGTTTTTGAGATACCAAGAGCAAAAATTGTTCGTATTTTGTATAAATGGTTTTTTTTTCAGCGAGAAACACTATTTAGATAATCTTAAAAATCAAAACGTTATCTAAATATGAAATTTCATCCAAATCATTAGCGCCGTTCCCGATACATATATATCTTTATATATATAAAAATCTCGTGTCACGATGTTCGTCCGGGATGAACTCCGAAACTACATAACCGATTTAGATGAAATTTGGCTTACTGTATGTAATTTAGTCCAACTTAAAAGATAGGATAGTTTTTATCTTGATTATAGACCTCAATATTTATTATTTGTTAAATAAATGTTCATTAAATGTTTGTCACAGGACAATGGTTTGTAATTATTTGTAAGCCACCAAAGATAAGCGGTCTGTTGGCTTAGTGGTTAGGGCGTCTGACCGGAGCTGGGAAGGTCCCCGGTTCGAGTCCCTATCTCGGCGGAGATTTTTATAGACACTTAACCCGGCATTAATCTCCGGTGCAGCACACTGTGTAAGGTGAAATACGCCAGGACGGTACTGTGGTTCGGATTCGACGTTAATATGTAGGTCCCCTGTACCAGGCAGGATGGGCGGGCTAGGTAAAGGCGGCTACGACAGGGGCAGAGTGCCCAGCCAGTAGAAACCATGTCACCAGGTCATTACGACCGCACGAAATTATTATTATTATAGTTCCATAAGTTTCTAACAGATGGCGATGTGTTAACTTATCGATACAACACTTGGTTAGCTAGGTTGTGTAATCATCCAGTAGATCAAGTTCTGTTTCAATTTATTTATGCTACAGTTTATTCCTAACAAATGGCGGTGTGTTAATTTATCGAACCATCCAGTAGATGGGGTTGTATTTCGATTTATTTATGCTACAGTCTATTCCACGCCATATGTGCGAGTTTCTTCAATTTTAGTTGTGCTGTGTATTGTGTTATAATTATACCGTATTGTTGTTCATCGTTTGTGTGTCATTACACCTAACGACAAAGTAATTACACACATGAATATAATATTGAAGAAAATGTTACGATAAATTCGAATCGTGTAAGTATTTCTCGCTAGCTTATCATTTTTCTTCTTCTTTTTGTTCAGCTAGAGACCACGTGTCAATTTCAATTCCTCTCCTGTTGATTTTTCTTTCTTCCTCCCCAGTACTCCTTCATTATTGCACTCCTCTCTACCTTTGAATCCTACCACATTCAAAGTCTGCTATCGAAAACATTTTCTTTCCATACAGTTCACTGTTATTATGTCGTTCCAAATCTTTCTAAACCTCTTGAAAGCCTGGTGTCATCCATGCTATAAATGTATCGAAAAAAATATACTTCTTCTTTTTCTGTTATTTTTCAATGTTATTATATATTTCCTCATTAGTTCTTGACTTCCATTTTACTGTATTTTTCAATGGACCCAAAAATTCCGGTTTCACCACTGTATTATAGTGTCTTATTTTAAGGCTTTCAGAAAGGCACTTTTTGTTGTAATTAAAATATTTTTCAGTGAAATGCCGCCAAAGAATCTATCCTCGACAATGCGTGTAGCAGAGAGGCACGACGCTCGACGAGAGAGCTCATCAATCAGCAACACAAATCGCGGCAAGCAAAGAAGTTCAAAGAATCAGGACAGCTGAGCGTCGTATGCAAGAATCTGGTGGCTTCCGACACACATTACCAGTGATTCCTGGCTCTACTTTTGCCGACGAGATAACGTATGCTTAAAACAATCGTTTTTATGGCGGAATGTCGAAACACTTTGATTGACCATGAACATGCGAGTACAGTTGCAAAATGATCCATCGGCACAAGTATTTTGTAAGCAATTGCTGGATATTGGAAAAGGTGAAATAGAACTGCATCGAAATACACAATACATCAAATTGCCAGACAAATTCTGCACTGTTGTTCACTCAAAAATGAACTAACTAAGCGTGTGTTCCTGGATATATGAAATAATTAATTAGATCATAATTGGATCAGTAATCGTGCTATTTTGGCAGCAATAAATGTTGATGTCAACGAAATTAACTTCCAGATACGACAGTTGTTGCCAGGTGATCTGATGTGTTTTAAATCAATAGATACTATTGTAGATGAAAATGAAGCCGTAAATTTTCCAAATGAGTTTTTAAACTCTTTGGATATAACAGGAATGCTGCCACACAATCTCCGGTTAATGATTGGTTCACCGATTATTCTTCTTCGTAATTTGAATCCACCTAGATTATGCAACGGTACACGTTTGGTGATCAAAAGGATCACCGGAAATGTTCTTGAAGCAACTATTTTGACTGGAATGTTTAAAGGAGAAATCGTCCTGTTGCCACGTATTCCAATGATACAGTCAGAATATCCAATACCATTTAAAAGGCTTCAATTTCTGATTCTTTTGGCTTTCGCTATGACAATAAATAAGTCACAAGACCAAACAATGTCCGTTTGCGGCTTGGATTTGGAAAATACGTGTTTCTCCCATGGGCAACTATATGTCGCCTGCTCATGTGTAGGGAAATCATTAAATCTATTTGTATTAGCAAAAGACAGGCTTACTAAAAATATTGTGCACCAATTAGCGCTTAGATAAATTATAAATTGTAATATTTTAAGATAATGAAAATAATTGTTAAAAATGTTTAAAAATCAACTTCATAGGCCTCATTTATAAAACTTAAATTTCAGTTTATTTAAATAAATAAAAAATTATATAAATAAATAAAAAATAAATTATTTATTTATTTTTATAAATATCAATTTTTATATAATTTCAATTAAGTAATTTGTAATAAAATGTAAATTAAATTTTTTTATGATCATTTGTCCTTAATTTCAACTCTCCGTAATTATTTACCAATTACATTTGAATTTCCAAATCGACTACAATGTTTTGTCTTTATTAGTGAATATTAATTTGACTACTTTAGGAAGTTTAGAATAACATTAATCCAACGTATTATAATTACTAAGTCACAGCAACGCGTGACCGGGTCAGCTAGTATATATATATATATATATGTATTTATATATACGAGGGTTATTCCAAAAGTAAGGTCAGGTTAAGAAAAAAAAAATCAAAATCAAAATTTTTTCAAAAACAATTGTTTTATTTACATTCCTTGCATATTTCTCTATTTTTCTACATAATTTCCATGCTTATTTAAACATTTGTCACATTGTTCAACAAACTTTTGAATGCCTAAGTCGTAGAAATCGGCCGCCTGCGAAGATAACCAGTTTTTAACTGCTTCTTTCACTTCATCATCTGTGTCGAAGCGCTTGCCACCAAGAAACTCTTTTAAGTAGCGGAACAAGAGGAAATCACTTGGCGCCAAATCCGGGCTGTATGGTGGGTGGTCAAGCTGTTCCCATCCAAATTTCTTGATTAGAGCTTGGGTTTCTTTCGAAGTATGGGGTCTGGCATTGTCATGCAACAACAACACTCCAGACGACAACAGACCACGTCACTTATTCTGGATTGCACGTCGAAGTTTAGTCAGGGGCTGCTTTATTGATCGCTGTCCCTCTTTCCATAAAGTCGACTAACAATACTCCATGTCTATCCCAAAACACGGTCGCCATAACCTTGCGTGTTGAGATTGTCTGCTTTGCCTTGACCTTGACTGGCGATGACGTGTGATGCCATTCCATCGACTGACGTTTAGACTCGGGATTATGTGACAATATGGTCATTCTTACCATTTGTTGGGACTCAGTAAGCAGCCTGGGAACCCAACGGGCACACAATTTGTGAAAATTCAAATGTTCAGACACAATTCTGGAAAAAATCGTTCTACTCACATTCGGGAAATCTACTCGTACGAGTATTTCGACATCTGAAATAGTGAATCGTCGATCTTCACAAATTTTTTGGTCAACCGCATTGACCAAATCTTCTGAAATCACTGATGGTCGGCCAGACCGTGGTTCACCATGCACATTTTCCTGTCCTTCATTAAAAGCTCGCACCCACTTGCGCACTTTACTGTCACTCATTATGTTAGGACCGTAAACTTCAGTAATCTGCCGATGAATTTCTGCCGCTGAAACGTTTCTTGCATACAAAAACCGTATCACTGCCCTTACTTCACAATTGGCGGGCCGATAAATTGTCTTAAACATTGTGAACTGACACTACAAACAGCACACAGCAACAGTAACAACGCTAATGGCGGCACTTGACGCGCAAGGCATGCCGGGAGTCGGCGCGCATGCGTGTTTTGTCCTTGGCGCCCAATTCAAATAGTTACAGCGAATCGGACCTTAGTTTATATATATATATATATATATATATATATATATATATATGTACACAAGAATTACTCGTTTAAAGATATAGGATATGAGGAGTCGATTATTACAAAAACAGAAGTTCATGAACAGTTAAAGCACAATTTTACCAGCTCCTCTAAGCACATTCTGGACATAAGTGTGTATTTACTACTATCCATTTAATATCGACGATAATAGTACCTTCTTTCTCAATCAAAACTCTCTCTACACTAAATATTACCCTGATACATGTGATCAAAACTGTAGACCTACATATTCTTTGCACTCTAACAAATGTCATAACTGCTATCAGTGTTTTCACATCCCAATTCATCTTTCAGCTTACCTGCACCTAATAGTCATTTTGAAAAGAAAAGGAAAGAAAAAAAAGGAATAAGAAGAAGAAGGGGAATGAGAATTGTAATAGTATACCTGCAGTGCCTAGAGTTGCTAGTGTTAAATCTAAAACTGTAATTAGTCTCATGATGAATCATTTGTACACAAAACTGTTTTCAGTCAAAATATCATGTTCATTTACCATGTACTCTAGGTAACTTCCTTATGCCTCCCTTATCCTATTTTCTAAAGCTTCATAAATTCATCATGTATGATTTATTTAATTTTCTATATTTATGTCCTTCATACATTTATAAGCTGTACCGATTTAAAACTTTGTGCACCCACCATTTTTTAGAGGAACAGGGCAGCGGTCAATTTTTATCCTCATAAATTATTTAAATTGGTAATAATAATACAATTATCTCCTTTTTAAATTAGAGTGCATATTACATGACAAGCATTATAATCAAATTAGGGTTACACTGCTAGATTATCTCAGCATAATTCATAAAACTATTAAATATGTGAACTAGTTATTACATTTAATGTACCAGGTAGTTAAGTTTAATGACTTTGTTCAGTATCAGTAGACTATAACAGTTAAGCAAGAAAATTATTACTCCAATGGTAAAATTTCATCAAGAAACTCTGACTAGCTTCAGAAATATTTTTCATTCACCCATAATAACTACACATTTGTTCCAGTAATGTTCCAACACCATTATCTGCCCCGGAAATTGTTTGAAATAAGGTCTGCGTGATAATACTCCAGCTGTTGGTTAAGGCTGAGAAGTTTTGACACTACACAGAAACTTTGGGAAAAAATTCTGGAATTCTTACAATGGCTCTACTGTAGGGGTGTACACTTAGAAAGTACATTGATGTTTTTATTCGATGTAAAACATCGGGACCATGCATCAATGTTTTTTCAACATCGAATACTTTTATGTTTTTCTTAGTCGACAAATAAGAACCAACAATATTCGTCAGTAAATGCTGTTTCATTTATCTCTTACCTGTTCCTTTAAACTCGCCAAGAGAAAATGTGACAATAGTTTGATATTCACCATTTCCAGTCGAACACAGATAGTTCACTGTCTTTCGTTTGGTCTGTGGGAAGATAGAGTAACACTATACCAGCAGTGTAGTGCTGTAGCCATAATGATGTGTTTAATTTCATGCTTGTTTTGTTTATGGCTTTATGCCTCGTCGATGTTGAAGTCATTAGATACGGGAAAGGACTGGGGAGTATGGAACGGGCCATGGCCTTTTGAAGGAAGCATTCCGGCATTTGGCTAGAGTTGTTTGGGGAAACCATGGAAAATCCATAGCTGGATGCCCGGACGGGGTTTCGAACCCGAGTCCTCCCAAATGCAAGGCCAGAGCATTACCGCTCACCTACACATTAAAAAATTAATTTTATGATATTGTGTTGGTTAAGCAGTGTTGTATGAGTGAGTTATAGCTTTGTGAATGAAACAGAAACTACAGATTAACAGAAATATTTTATTACGATACTAGATCTTTACAATAAAAAACCAGACATTAAATACTAAAGTCTAAATCTGTCTAAAAATATTAATTTTAAGTCTTAACCACTTACCACCAATGGTGTTCAGGCAAACTTTGCAGAAACAAAAGTTTACTCAATCGTTTTCCTTTCATTCTGATCCTTTGCAGATTAACTATTTGAGCAGCTTTCTAAAATAAACGTTCGGATGCAACAGAAGTCCCGACAATAGTCAATCAGATGTTTCCCCAATCCAGTTTATATCTAAATATTGAGTAGTATCAAGTCACACTTAGTTGTTTTAGAGTAATAATATCTTATTTCAATTCACAGCAAACACCAGCAAACAGCAGGAGTGAACCTAAGAAATTGATTTTATTCATTCACTCATACAGAAAGGATAGCCAACCGCAAAAAAAATTCATCTTAACCGTTGTTGTGTCCTGTTAGTTGTTCACAGGTGTTACCACCTGTTAATGACAGTTACTTCAAATTGAAATAATTTAATTTAATCTTGAATAAATTTAATAATCTTAACATTTATTTCTATTATTTTTGTCATTATTAGCCAAAGTTAGTTTTTTATTGGTTCGATGTTTTTATAAAAAAAATCAATGCATCGAATAGATTTTTTTTTTTGTCAAAACATTGAATCAATCCGATGTATCGTACGGTAAACATTGAATGGATACGATGCATCGATGTTTAGTGAATATCCCTAGTGTACTGTGAAGTTGAACGGTGTGGAGTTGCTTATTACACTATAGGCAGGGTATATTTTTCATGTTTTCTTGGTTGTAATACATGTGATTTCACTCAATATAGAATTTATAAAAGGAAAAAATCAAGTGTAATTGTACCATTCAATGGAACACCCCCCCCCTCCCCCCAGAATGCTAAATGCTCTGCTTCATGATGAAACTGAACATTTTTTCCTATACAGAAACTGTGAGACAATTTTATATCATCTGCTAGTAATTGTATAAACAAAATTTTAGCATTTTATCAACTGTCCTATTCGAATGGTGTTTACAATTTGTGTCTTGAAAATGGAGTTTTAGTGTTCCTGTTTTCATTCAAAATAACCAACTGTTTCTTAAAAAGAGAAACTTAAGATAATATTTACCTGGAAAAGAAGTTTTCCTTCTGAATCAAATACAAAAACACAGCTAAGTCCGTTATCAGCTACCAACACATGTCCATAAGTCCTGTCCACAGCAACATCAATAGGTTCTTGAAATGCATTGTGAGAAAACTTTGAAACTGTTTCACCTTCAGTTGTCATCTCTGTTACTGTTTTAGTCCTCCAGTTCACTACAACAAGTCCATTATCAGACACAGCTATGCCAGTGCAACTGCGTCCTACGAGTCCCTCATTTTCAATATGTTTCACAAACTCCAGGTCCTGTGTAAGCACTTTGATACGTGAATTTCCCGTGTCAACAACATAAATATTTCCTTCATCATCTACAGCAATTGCAACTGGTTGTAGAAATTCATCTTTGCCAGAACCACGGGACCCATACACACAAACAGGATTGTTGTGTTCTGTCACATCAAAGAATAGTGGACAGTCTTTAACAGGCCGCTCAAACACAGACACACGAAGCAAATAACGACCAGGAACAGGTGGTCTGAAGTGGATGCAGTAGGTACCATCATCACGATCTTCTAGTTCAGGAGGTGGAACATCTCCATTGCCGTCTACACGAGCCACTTCTGCTTTTACTGGATCTCCTCCTGATGTGCGGGGATCACCACGATAATCTACGGTATGCAGTATGGCTGCTGAACTAAGATGTGAAACTGCAGGACCATCCAGAGTAACCTGTAACATGACATAGGATACAATCAATAGGTATCCAAGAAACTGGATGTGTAGACCAGCAGTTTAGCTGCTGGAAGAGAAATTAAATAAAGCACTAAATAATTCACTATCCCATTTCAACCCTAGACAAGTTTGATTATATAACAGATATGGAAATTTCTAGTTTTTAATACATTACTTAATTCTAAATTCAATAGTAACCACAAATACATTCATAATTTACTGATTATTCTTTAAATTATAAAAAGGTTCAGTAATCCAGTGGCCAGAATTGAAGGTAATTGTAGGTACAATTATAAAAAGGCACATATTTCAGAACTAAAGATATTTCAGGAAAAGCACAGTAGTACCAATACAGTGGAGAGGAGGTGGGAAGAGTTCAAAAAGGAAATAAGAATACGAGAAGAAAGTTTATGCCAAAATAGAAAATAAAGAAAAGCACAGAACCTGCATACTATAAAATGGAGGCAAGAAGCATATGAGACAGTAGGGCAGTAGGGAAACCTTGATACAACTAAACAAGGAATTAATAGCAGCAAAGAGGCTTTGCGAAAAATAATATGATGCATCCAAAAACTTCTATGGCTTTGTTAGAAAACTGAAGGGTAGCGACAGTTTACAGAAAGATGTGGTACCAGGAAGGAAGGAGTGAGGATTTGAAAAAATCGGATATAAGGAACTGGAGACTATTAGCAGCTATCATAAAAAGATAAGAGGGGTAATATCTGAGTAGTTTTCCCATGTAAGTAGAAATTGGATAATGGAAACAAGGAAACTGCCGTGAGGTACTGAAAATAAGGTAGGATAGGGAAAAATAAACAGATACCCGTAACTTACTACAGATGAACGCAGGAGGGCGAGACGAACATGTAAAGACACAAAAACATAAACAAATTGCAAAATATTTTGACATTAGTCATGCGGGAGGCGAGACATATGGCAGAGGGAGAAATGTGGGCACATCCCAACCCGCCACATGAATGAAGCATAGGTGGAAAACACGTGGTGGTGGTAGAATTGCCTGGAGGGGGTGATAGGCTTGACCATCGATAAAAGTGAAACAAAACAAAATAATCTTTGTGTAGCATAATTCAAAAAGTTATAATTTTATTTAGATTAGTTATAGATGAAAATAAAGGAAGATAGAAATCTATATATATATAAAAATAGACGTGTTTTTTTCCTATATTTCACTTTTCAGCCACCACTACCTAGCACAGATCACTGATGTTTGTGGGTGGAAGTAGCATGGAGTTTCCTGTCGTGCACAACGTTGGCCGAATGCCGATAGCTGTGGGGATGTGGGAGATATAATGATTAAAGTTGATCAGTGCAGGGTGTTTTCATATTTCGACCAAAAATTCGTATATCCGTATACTTCTCTTTCCTGCCACAACTACATAACATAGACTTTTGGTGTTTGTGTGTGGTAGTAGAATCATCTTTCCTGTCATGCACTATGGTTGTTAGATGTCGGTAGCTATGAGGAATGTGGGAGATATGGGGGTTGAAAGTGGTCGACCTGTGGCAATTTCATACTTCTACCAAAGACAAAAGTGTCATGGTGTATCACTTTTCAGCGAAAACTATAGATCACAGATAACTGGCGTTTGTGTGTAGTAGTAGCACAGAGTCACCTTTCGATCACAACAGCGGCCGAATTTCAGAAACTGTGGTACTGTGGTAGATATGGTGGTTGTAAGTGGCCGACCAAGGATATTTCGACTGTCTCCGCATATGTCACTTTTCTGCCACAACTACATAGCATAGAGCATTGGTGTTTGTGTTTGGTAGTAGAATCGTATCTCATGTAGTGCACTATGGTTGTTAGATGTCGGTAGCTATGGGGGTGTGGGAGAAATGGGGGTTGAAAGTGGTCGACCTGTGGCAGTTCCATACTTCTGCCAAAGACAAAAGTGTCATGGTGTATCACTTTTCAGCGAAAACTACAGATCACAGATAACTGGCATTTGTGTGTAGTAGTAGCACAGAGTCACCTTTCGATCACAACAGCGGCCGAATTTCAGAAACTGTGGTACTGTGGTAAATATGGTGGTTGTAAGTGGCCGACCAAGGATATTTTCGTATTTCGACTGTCTCCGCATATGTCACTTTTCTGCCACAACTACATATCATAGAGCATTGGTGTTTGAGTTTGGTTGTAGAATCGTATCTCATGTAGTGCACTATGGTTGTTAGATGTCGGTAGCTATGGGGGTGTGGGAGAAATGGGGGTTGAAAGTGGTCGACCTGTGTGGCAGTTTCATACTTCTGCCAAAGACAAAAGTGTCATGGTGTATCACTTTTCAGTGAAAACTATAGATCACAGATAACTGGCGTTTGTGTGTAGTAGTAGCACAGAGTCACCTTTCGATCACAACAGCGGCCGAATTTCAGAAACTGTGGTACTGTGGTAGATATGGTGGTTGTAAGTGGCCGACCAAGGATATTTTCGTATTTCGACTGTCTCCGCATATGTCACTTTTCTGCCACAACTACATATCATAGAGCATTGGTGTTTGAGTTTGGTTGTAGAATCGTATCTCATGTAGTGCACTATGGTTGTTAGATGTTGGTAGCTATGGGGGTGTGGGAGAAATGGGGGTTGAAAGTGGTCGACCTGTGGCAGTTTCATACTTCTGCCAAAGACAAAAGTGTCGTGGTGTACCACTTTTCAGCGAAAACTACAGATCACAGATAACTGGCGTTTGTGTGTAGTAGTAGCACAGAGTCACCTTTCGATCACAACAGCGGCCGAATTTCAGAAACTGTGGTACTGTGGTAGATATGGTGGTTGTAAGTTGCCGACCAAGGATATTTTCGTATTTCGACAAAAGGCATGTGTCTCCGCAGATTTCACTTTTCTACCACGACTATATAGCATAGAGCATTGGTGTTTATGTGTGGTGGTAGAATCGTGTCTGTTGTCGTGCACTATGGATGTTAGATGTCTGTAGCTATGGGGGTGTGGAAGATATGGGGAGATGAAAATGGTCGACCTGCGGCAATTTCATATTTCTGCCAAAGACGCATGTGTCACGGTGTATCACTTTTAAGTGAAAACTATGAATCGCAGATCACTGGCGTTTGTGTGTGGTAGTAACACAGAGTCTCCCATCGATCACTACGTTGGCCAAAATTCGGTAACTGTGGGAGTGTGTGAAATATGGTGTTTGAAATTGGTCGATCATGAATATTTTCGTGTTTTATCCAAAAACTTGTGTGAATCCGTAAATTTTACCTTGCTGCCGGAACTATATAGCGCAGAAGACTGGTAATTGTGTATGGTAATAGTATCGAGTCTCCTATCGTGCACTAGGGTGGTTAGATGTCTATAGCTGTCAATACGAATTCTTTACAATCACGAACGAAGTCGTGGGTACCAGCTAGTATATATATATATAAATATATAAAATGAGTAGATGAAATGTACATATTTAAGTAACTGACTGTAAAATGAAATGAGAGATGGCAAGTGACAGGTTTAACGTAGGTTTAGGCTAGGGGTGTGTCTGGTGTCTAGGATATGTTGGTAGTCTAGTTCCCATCTGCGGAGTTCTGAAGGGGTGGTGGTATTAGGAAAAACTTTAATAGCTCTAACTGTGAAACAGGTGTTGAGGTTGTTTGAATTGTAGAAGTTTGCATGAATTGCCACTGGATGGTCTGGGTTGGAAGTATAAACTGGTTGCCTGTGGCCATTCATCCTGTAGGATAGTTGTTGAGTGGTGAGACCAATGTAAGAGGCAGTGCAGTGGAGGCAGGGGAGTTGGTAAATAAGGTGAGTGGTAGCACATGTAGCTTGTCCAATTATAGGGAAAGATTCACCTGTGACAGGATTAGAGTAAGTAGTGGTGGCAGGGTGCATGCTGCAAGTTTTGCAGCGGGGTCTGCTACAAGGGAAAGATCCCTACACTTGAATTTCGGGATCAAGTTTACATTGTGATGCATTATTGCCACTAGCATGCAACACAGTGAATGTATTAATTCACATATGATTGAAACATTCATTTTTTAGTGGCAATTTTAGTAGATTTTGTGGTTAAGCTGAAATGCAACCTGGACCAGGATGGCAACTGAAACATTTTACTACAGTGCAAGTCAAGAAGAACTGGATTGAGATTTATTTTATAACAATTCTTTTTACTCAAGCAACTAAGAATACATTGCTTGCCAGAACACTGCATTCAAACCATCATTTTTGACAGGCTTTGAGGCTAATGGTTTATAAATAGTGTGTAGTACACCAATCTACAACCACGACAATAAAAACTCTCCACATAACTATAAGTGTACCCACAATAGCTGAAATATGGAAAAAGGCAACTTGCTTGTAGAAGCGCAGACAATATTGCAACTAAGTCACATACCAATGTCTATGAAGATCAGTTATACTATAGTTTCGTTGAGTCAAATGTAGTACATTGTTTGAATATCCGGAAGGTTAGGGTCCTTACGTTCGATTCTTTGTTTGAAAAATGATTTATTTGTTTTCTGTGGGTGTTCCATGCAGGCACGTGATGTCACTAAAGCGACCACCAATCCTAGAGCCAGAGGTAGGAAAACTCTTATTTTTATTTTCCTATTTATTTAAAATATCCTCCTTTCTTTTCAAACTTAAGGAAAATAGCTTCCTTAAGTATTAATGGAAGAAAATGACCACAATTTGTAATATACTTTCAATATTTTCAAATACCTTATATCACCCTTTCTGCATCTGCTATATTGGTTGTTACTGAAACTGTTAAAAAACACCTATCCACAACTAAATTATGGTAATGACATCTACACTCCTCAACTAAGAAAGTGAACATGACAAGTAGGAGTCAATAATGGCTACAATTTCTATGAAAAACATTATATAGTAAAAAATTAATGCTCATGGAACTTATTCGTAGGAAATATTCTGATTACATTCAACTCACTGTGCACAGGCTTGGGAATGTGGTTGAAGTGCGCACACGTCCCAATGAAGTAAGAGCACCCTCAAGTGTTTTTAAACTGTCATTATGAGAAAAGTCACAAGCTAGAAATGCATTCTCACGAGGTTCTCCCAATGGTCCAGCGGCATCCAATTTCTCCGTTAAGCTACCAATGCGTTGTGTTATGTTGCGAACTTCCACTTGATACTGCAAACCCTCACATTCACGTTCAACCTGTAATGAATGAACGTTTCTCCTATTAATACATACAGAACAAAAAAGTTAATACAGAATCATCAATACATTTAGACAGGAATAAGTGCAATAGAAAATTGTCAGAAGATTATAATTCAAAGCAATTAAATGACTTCATGGCAGCTCTCATACAAGGACGAGCAAGTTTTTAATCATCCAGTAATTCTTCAGTGTCTACAAAATTTGGACCTTGTCAAAACAGTTTTCTACAAGGATGTTCACTTATAACTTGCTGTATTGCTAAAACTACCAACCAAAAAGATGATACTAAACTCTTCAAATTTAGATTTACTGCTTTTTCGTAATGTGCTGATGTTCTCATGACGTGCTGTGATATAATACCACCTCGAATAAAGTTAGAAGCTGTGAAATAGTAGGCACTTTCAAAAGATGTATTCCCAACTTTGTGGAGTTACTTTACAAATGTTACTGTTCCAGGGATAATAACAATCTAAGCTACTTATTAATGCTACTAGTAGCTTCTCAGCGGTGGTGCTTAGGTTTAAATGCAGCCTGAATCAGGAGAAAAAAATATGTTGCAGCTACATGTCATTTTTCTACTGAGTCGGCTTATTAGATACACAAATAAAAAACAAAAAGTTGATTATGATTGTAAGGTGGGCAAGGCCAGTGCTAGGAATTTCGGGCCCAGGGTAAAATGGGCGACTTTTTTTTTTTTTTTTTTTTTTTTTTTTTTTTTTTTTTTTAGCTCTACAAAATGGGCAAGCGCCAATGGGCGTAATATTGGCTTCATGGCCTGAGGGCCCCTATAGTCGGTGATCGGGCCCCCCATCAGCCCACGGGGCCCGGGTACTTTTGACCCGCTTACCACCCCCTAACGCAGGCCCTGAAGGTGGGGAAAGAATTGCTTGAAATGTAAATATCTTGCGATTACATTTGATAACAAGCTTAACTGGGCAGGAAACATTGGACATGGGGGGGGGGGGTGTAAAAGGTTTCAAAATTCTGCACTTGATGGAGAGATTGATGAGGGGTGTATGAGAGAAGTAAAGGAATTTGGTTACAAAACTTTGGTCAGACCATTGCTCGAACATGGTAGTGTAGTATGGGATTCCAAATACAGGAGTTGGCGAGGGTGCAAAAAAGGGATTCTAGATTTGTTTCTAGAAATTATCACAGAATGCAATCAATAACAGATATGATAAAAGAGCTGGAATGGATTCATTGCAAGACAGGAGGAGAGTGAAGAGGGTCATGGGAGTGTACAAGGCGTATACTGGCATTGAGGCATGAAAAGACATTGTTGTAGGTATGAAAAGTAGTGCATGGAAGGGACCATGACCATGACCACAAGCTGGTTCTTGATTTCAGGCACAAGGGTGTGGAAAGATTCTCTTTTTTAGGTAAGGGTGTGAGGGATTGGAATATGTTACCAAGGGAAATGATGAATAATTTACCAAAAACGTTGAAAGAATTTAAAGTTAAAATTTGTAGAGGGCAAATGGAGGTGGGTACAGGAAAGGGGGAAGATGGGTGTGTAGGGAAATTTCCACAGGAGCGTGTGCTCAATTGCAATTAAATTATTTTTTTTAAAAAAAAAAAAAGAGCGGGTAACATGGTGTGTAGGGAAATTGCAATTGGAGTGTGCGCCCATCATAATTAGATTAAAATATCATTTCTGTGTTCAAAGCTATATTGAAGGAACTAGAGCTTGTAAATTAATCAAGCATAGCCAGACAGCACTGCAATGTATCTATACCATTGATGTACCTGATTTGCTTCTAATGCTGATAATATGCAGAATTGAGAATGGCTGTGCTGTATACCCCTTGACTTTTAAACCAATACATCTTCATGGTTTCTATTGATAGCGTATGCGGACATGAGATATATAAAACTTTTCAAGTTCCTTAGACATGAATTTTTATAATAGCATGTATCCAAAGGTCAAGAACACATTACAATGAAGGAATGGAACCACATTTGAAGAGACTTGTGATATTCATTGGTGGTGGAGGTATTGTTGAGAACTGCACAAGTGACACACTACAACACTTCTAAATACATTGGAGGTGGCTTTTTACAATCATGTGTCACCCAAATCATACCAGTTCAATCAAATCTAAGAATATTTGTGTCATTTTATGTCATTATCTATAACATACTAAATAAACCTTAACCTTTAAAACAATTTCTTCCATGATAATAACAAAACTAAAAGTAAACATTAACTTTTCATTAAGTTACTTTCATTAATATGTAATATATATATATATATATATATATATATTTTTTAAAAAAACCTGAATAATTTGAGTTTAACCACTGTCCTCAAGGGCAATAATGAATAATATTATTAATAATAATAATATATAATCTTTAGCTTATTTAGATACTACACCTTGTTCTTTTCTCCTTCTATGAGTGCAAGTTGTTCCTCAAGGACACGGCGTTTCTCATCACACGCTCCACGAACTGCACCAACCATTTCTTGTCTTCTAGATTCCAGCTGGCCAGTGATCTCAGCAAAAGTGCGATTAACATGTTCTAGGCATTGCTCAGCTGCCAGGTCTAGTCTCTGAAGTTCCTGCCGTACTGCATCTTGAGCCTGTGACAACTAATGTAGAGAAACAGTTTACAAAATATGTTTTTCGATGTAGCTGTTAGAAAATTAACATTGCATGACAGTGATTTTCAGAAGAAAATATGAAACTGAAATACAAAACGGCTATATTAGTAACAAAATTTAAAAATTTCTTAATCCACTTCTGCTTCCAGAAAAATTATGTCTTGAAAGAATGAGAGCATGTTCATTGTATCGGAATTTCTAGGGCCTCCCACCAGGGGAGTGTGTTAATCTGATGCAATGTTTCAAATCCACTTTCTGACTTTATCTTCTGGCCAAGTGTCAGGTTCCTGCCGTCCCCACCACCTCAGCACTGAGAGGCACTAGCTGCATGTGACTAAGACATTGGCAGAAATCATTAACCAGTGAGTGCTATGCAAGAGCAACCACCCTAGGCACCAGATGCTTTACCAGTAGATGAAGTTATAGATTGGCTTCAAAACATCACATCAGACTGATGTGCTTTCCTGGTGGGAGACCCAAGAATTTTCCCTCCAAATTATGTCTTGATTTGGCAAGAGAGGAAGGTGGATAATCCTCAACCAGGTAGCGAAAAAGAATGATTTCAGTTCATATATTTTATTTTTCTACCTAGTTCCTCTTTAGGGGTTCAGTGCACTCACTCAACTGTGATTTACAGGTAGTACTTAGGGAAGAAGTATGTTTATGCAAATAACATAGTACATAAACTTGTGTTTATTCATGTCTATAATTATGTTGTGCTTTATGGGTTCTGTATCGCAAGTGACTGGTTAACTGTATCGAGAAAGTAGGACTACATAAATGATTAGAGTGTTTTATGACTGCTTGCTACGGCTCTAACGAAAGTGTCATGGACTTAATACAGAAGTGGAACTGTCTGGCAAAGGGACAAAGTAGTTTGGCATTTGGCTAAAATTTGAACAGGTTTTACCTTCTATGACTGCAAGGAAATACCACTAACACCAATGCGTTTGGGTTGCAATGACAGAATAGACAAGACCACGGAAGAAAGGTTTCATATTAATGCTTATATTTATATCCTTTCCTCCATCACATTGCTACAGGTAAGAATGCAAAGCAAAGAGTTTAGTTTTCATTTCACCCACAGTTCTGTGATTTATAGAATACTAATATTAATACCCTACACCGTCTATGATAAGCGATGTTTAATTATTTGCTAAGCAAGCTTCATTTAATTTTTATTATAGCCCATCACTTATAACAGATGTAGGCAAGAGTGCAAATGAACACAAAACACAAACATACTCCCAGCACCACAACTTCCACAATCCTGTACTCCACAGAGTAGCTAGTCATGGGGTAGGCTGCGGTGCGTGCACACTGCTTGTACTGGGTGTTACAGCAGGTAGATTCAACTCACTCACTTAAGTCTACAACTTCGATAAAGCTTTCACAATTCCCCAATAGTTGCTGAAAACCTAAGAAAATTCCTTCAGTTCATGATAGTATTTGTAGTAATTCAGTCTCAACTGCCAAATGTTAGAGGATGTTGTTGGCTAGTATGGAAATTTTTTAAGTCCTAAGCCCACCAGCAAAATTTTATTAACCGCAGGCACAGGTGGATCTAGGGGGGGAAGGTTTGGGGGGCTCAAGGCCCCCCCCCAAATTATCTAGGATTTTTTTTAGCTCTACTGACGCAAGGATCGAGGAGACTATAAAGACTACCCCTTGCCTATCTCAAGCCCCAAAACCAAAATCCACTCAAGCCTAGCCCCGCCCCCAACCAAAGTCATAGTCCAAGCCCCTCCCAAACCAAAATTCTGGATCCGCCCTTGCCCGCAGGTGACTATAGCAATGTTATTACGGAGACATGGCACACACGTCCTATCCTGACCACACATTGCTGGAGACTGCCTCTCCAAGGGAATGGTGCTTGGCTTTTTATAGTCTTGGCTAATCCTTAGCTGATGTATACTATAAAAAAAGAGGTATTCCCAACGGGAGGAGCTCTTCTCTTGTGAATTACAAAAATCCTATATTTCATGGTACACTATTTTTACTAAGATTTTCCTGATTTATTACCAATTTTCTCATAATTATCCTCATTTAAGAGTTATAAATTCGTAAAGGGCACACCTGGTGATGTCATGAAGTTTTAATACTAAAATTTCTTTTTTCTTCCTTTAAATTTCAATTTGAACTGTTATATTATTATTACCGAGTGTATTCTTCTCTTCCATTTAAGTCTTCCAAGCTCTTTTATTTAAAAAGTTAAAATTCTTTACTGTGCTAAAAAAATATATATAGAAATTACATCTTCCACTCCAACTTTATTCAGAGTACTTCTAGCTCTGCCAACAACAATGTGTGATATTGAAATTTATGGACAATTTTAAATTATGTACTTTCTCCTCTGTTCTTTCCAACCGTATGCCAGAATCCGACTTTTTAATTAACATTTTAAGCCTAAACATATTAAACCTCAAATTAAACATAATTTTAAGCTTTATTAGTGAACATGGAGGCAAAAAAATGGGATTAATATAAAATTTTCGCTTTTAGCCTTTTCTGATTCTTTCTGAAAATGGTTAGAATTGATCTGAAAAGTGTTTTATTATTCAGAAAATGATTATAAAAATTATTTTATATATGAATTATATGTAATAGGCATCCTACTAAAGGTTTAGCTAAGATAATGGATATACAACAAGGTTATGTTAAAAATGGTATGTAATAATCCCCCTTCTAAACGGTTTGGTTAGGTTATGCCCCTTCTAAACGGTTTGGTTAGGTTATGAATATATTTAAACCTATTCATGAACTGCAAGAGCTGAAATATGTTGAATTTAAAATATAGGAAAATAATGTTCCCCCTTCTGACTATATGTTGTGAACAGCTTCCCCCATTCATACATCATTCATTCTACAAAACATCAAAAAAATTCCTGGTTCTTCAAATTAAGTGATGCCATAAAAATGCATGAAAAATTTAAAATTACAAACTCAAGTTCCTTAATGTCTGGTACCAATCTGAAAGTTTACAAGTTTTACATGTCAATATCCACAAAAAAAAAAAAAAAAAAAAAAAAAAAAAAAAAAAATTGTTGTATTGTCACATGTATAACAGAATCTGTTAATATCATCATTACAATGTACTAAAAATATTTATAAACCATTACAATTTTCAAGGCAAATGTTCTTTATAAAGCAAAATTACTTAAAAAATGACAATTTATATACAATTTCTTAAATTCTAAATTTGCTCTAAATAAGTCTATTTGTTTACATTAAAAAAATTTTTTTTTCTTCTTAAAACCCCATACATTATTGAGCTTAGACTGAGACAACATGCATTTTGGAAGAACAGAGCTTGTGAAACACAGTTAGCCCTATTTTCACATCAAGTAATGAAATTTATTGCTGCAGGATCACAAGTTGATGCAATATTTTGGGATTTTCCAAAATCTTGTAACTCTGTATCACATAACCATCTTTTAGCAAAGATTCAAGAGTATGGTTTATTGGAACAGAATTTTGAATGGATACAAGATTTTCTAACTGGTCAGTTAGAGAGAAGACTCTAAAAATCTAGATTTTGTGTCAGGCATTCCCCAAGGAAGTGTAATAGGATCAATTGTTTTCTTAATATTTGTAAACAATATTGGAGACAACATTAATAGCAGTTTGGGATTGTTTGTCAGTTGGTGGAGTTTTCTGGCAGGAAGATTATGTAGGTTTGTTTGAATTTATTGGTAAATATTGGTAACATTCAAAAGTGTGATAAAATATTTCTTCCACCAAACTAACCGGGTTGCTATGACAGGCAAGATAAGGTTATTTGATGTATGTGACATATTTACTGTATATACAATGTACGTACAGTATGTACATGAATTAGAGGACAAAAAAACACTGCTACTACTCTGTGTTGTACATATCCTTACATGAATTCATTCTTCCCTTCTGCTACTCACAGTTGGAAAGCATGGCTATAGCTTTGGTACAATACACCCTCTTCCACCTGCAGTTTTGTGAATTGCAGGGTATAGATGTAGACAAATTGCAATTCAAATTAAGTAATTTTCCAATAATGACGTAAACTCTTTAATACTTACCTTTGAAATACAGTCATTGGCCTTGTAAAGCAGTATCTCTGACATCCGTTTTATTGCTATTGAGAATGGAATAATGGTGTGTTCACAATTCATAACTGCCGTACTGTGGCTGCCTCCAGTGCACTGAGTACAAAAAACTGTGTCGCAGGTTTCACAGAACAGCAGCTCCTAGTATTTCAACAAACCTAATATCAGTATGAAAGGCAGTGTATATTTAAATTTTTCATGCAATATATTCATAATACTGCATAAAAGAGTTTTTCATTTAGAGATAATTTATAAATGAAATAACATATTTACAACCTTTTATTCTTGGTATAATCATACCAAAATTATACACGTCTGAACATGGACATGGTCTGAAAGTTTAAGTTAACTGCTTGATCTAAATGATGTAAGTTTTATTTATGACATTTATTCAATCTTTAAGTGAAATGGTCATTTGGCTGCTATGGCTTGAATAATAAACCTAGTATTAAATTTTATAAAAAGCCACTGTGTAAAGTCTGAATTGCTGTATAAATCTGTCAAAGAACTAATTTTTGTGTACAAGTTAGATTAAAATGTGAAATAATTATCAGATTATGGAGCATCCATAAACCACATGGCTCTGCCTGGGGGGGAGGTGGGGGGGAGGTGGGGGGAGGTGGGGGGGGGGGGGGGCGGTTGACTGGAAAGCTTTGCTGGGTTATGTGGGGGAGGGGAGGGTTCTGAGCCAGGCCACATAGCTTTTCATTCATATCATTTGTCACAGTTAAAATGAGATACAGAGCACACAAGAGCATGTGAATATTTTTTTCTGTTATTTAATTATCCCTGTATGTAATTTATGATATTCTGACAAGAGAAAACAGTACAAAATGTCTTCTGGAAACAAAAGGGGGAAAAAAATACATGCTACATGGGGGGGCGGTTAGAGACAAAAGCCACATCATGCTACGAAGGGGAGGGGGGGTTTCACAGGAGGCCAAAATCGAGCTAAGTGGTTTATAGATGCATTTTTTGTAGTATGCACCAAAAAGGTTAGTAAATCACTATGGCTATGAGACATTTTTTCTCACTCATGATCACTGAAAGTTACTCACAGTCACCCTCCACCAAAAATTGTGAATACATAAAAAATAGTAATTAGTACATAATGTTTACAAATGACCGTATAAGATTATTATAAAGTAATAACAGAAGTCTGAGTCTACAGTAATTATGCATTTCTAGAATATGAATTAATTAGATGACTCATTGACTTAACTAATCAAGGTACAATTTGACAAGTTGCTTTGAACAAACAACAAAAGAGTAAAAGGGGACATGAATGGATGAGCTAATTTTATGCCTTATTTGTATAATGAACTGTGGCCAAAGGGACTGTTATATCACTCTTTAGATATCCTTGTAAATGCCTCTCAATGAATTTGCCATCTAGAATCAGCTCTCTCTTTATCCATGCAGTGATGCAGCTGAAGTTAGCTGTTGGTTTGGTATGGGAACATTATCAACTGCAAATGTTAAATCTCATGTTATATTAGGAATAGTCAACAGAGCTGTAAATGTTAAAGTACAACAATGTGCAAGTATAAAAAAATACTAACAACCTGTTGGTCTTCATGTTTGCATTTTAGCAACACAAATAATAGATATAATAATCTCAAAGGTCTTACTTTATTAATACTATTAGTCACATTCAATGTCGCTGAAATTTCATTGTAATCTATAACATAAGATAAAGTTGTGGGGATGCTGTGGCTGCTGCAGCTTCCTACGGCAATCAACAAAGGTAGAACTTCATATTCCAAACTTAGGCCCTTGGAAGAAAGTGATGTGGTTAGCACCATGCTTTAGCCATTCTTTACAATTCTAAGTAAGAAATAACTTGATATTCAACATTATCAGGTTGTGTAGATTTGGCAAGTTGTTCTGGAAGCTCACCTTCAGAGAAAAATTCTCATCAAGACCATTGTAAGATAAAGGCAGCCCCATGTATTATCAATATTACCCTTATTATTCTGTTTCTCATGCTTATGACGGTATTGTGATTTACTCCAATTAGATGGCCTACAACTGTGGAAAGATAACAAAAGATGAGCTGGTGAAAATGTGATTGATAGACAGATGATGAGTAGGGTTAAAATTCCATTTACATGCTTCTCTCTGTCCGGTATATTGATAACATTGTTGGAGATCATTCAAGCTTTATAAATGGTAGAAGATAAATTTTTCAGTGTACATTATAAAACTGTGCAGCAGTGTGCCCTCGCAATAAGTTGGAGATGTAAAGAAACTGGGTTACAAAACTTTGGTCAGACCATTGCTTGAGTATGACATAAGTATGGGACATCCATTTTGGGTATCAAATACAGGAGTTGGAAGGGGGTGCAAAGAAGGACTGCTAGATTTGTCTGTGGAAAGTACTGCAGAATAAATCAATAACCGATATGATAAAAGTGCTGGAATGGGATTCATTGGAAGACTGGAGGAGGGTGAAGAGAGACTTGGGAGTGTACCAAGGCGTATATTGGTTGTTGTTGTTGTTTTAGGGCGCGTCGACGTCTGTATATTGGTGACAAGGCATAGAAAGATATTGGTGTAAGAATTAAAAATAATGCATGAAAGGGAAAACATAACCATAGGCCACAAGCTGGCACTCGATTTCAGGCACAAGGGTGGGGGAAGATTACTTTAGTAGGTAAGGGAGTCATGGATTGGAATAAGTTACGAAGAGAATTGATGAATAATCTCCAAAATGTTGAAAGAATTTAAAATTGAAATTTGTAGATGGCAAAAGTAGGTGGGTATAGGAAGAGAGAAAAATGGGTGTATAGGGAAATTTCCACTGAAGTTTGTGCTCTGTCACAATTAAATTAAATTAAAATTAAATTAGAAATTAAATTAAACTGGAAATTCATATGTGAAAATTGAGGAACTTTAGTGATTTAAGCTATAACAAGCATTTGTGCAATAGGTATTTTAAAGACAAGGATGAGCAATGATTTCAGTGTATGTCTAGTAATAGAAAAATGCCTCATTATGACAAAAAAATAAAAACAAAAAAATGCACATTTGCAAAAATTTGTTTCACATATTTTAGTGAAAAAAGTTTTTAAATTTCACTATGTAGTCAACAAGACTTTTTTTAAAAAAAAATTAAAGGGAGTACATTTTGTATGAAAGTTGATCAAAGGTATGGAAAAAAAGAATACGTTGACACCTGTCTGCAAATTAGGCAAGTTTTGTTATCTTGATATTTAGGTCTTTTTTCTTAACTACTTTACTAATAAAAGGTTTCTAGTGTCATTTTTTTTAAATCCACCTAGTGCAGCTAAAAGAAAACTTTGATTTTTGGATATGCATTTCAGTTTATTAGATCATCACCAGTGCCTGTTTTTATTTCATTCTTACATTTCACTTGGAGAAAGTTCCATATTACCAAGTTACCTAATGTGTGTTTTACACACACTCACTGTAGTGTCTTTTTTAAACACAAAAACCTGTTTTTGTTAGCATGCTATTATTTTTCACCTGCAATGTTTGTGTAACAATTAAACACGCATTTTTAATTGTTTATGCCATAATAAGAAATGTATATTTAATTGTTACACAAACATAGCAGGTGGGAAATAGCAGAGTGCTTAGAAAAAATAAAACAGGTTTTGGGGCATAAAAAGACACTACATTTTGTGTGTGAAACACATAACGTAAGGTAAACAAAATAATGAGATGGAATAGTCCCCGAATGAAATGTAATAAGGAAATAACAACTGACAACAATGATGATCTAATAAATCTAAACAATGTATGCCCACAACAAAGTATTTTTTTTTATTGATAACCTGTCACATGCAAGTTTTGTGAGTATGTACTTTGTTTTGTTTGAAGGTGGGTAATAGCATGAACAAAATACCGAAAGAGAAATTTGGAATAAATAGAAACAAAAACCAGAGACATTTTTTTTTTAAATGCACCAGAAATGATAGCATTTCAAAGTATCAAAATAGATGCAGCAAAAGTATAAAGATTCTATTATTAGTTAAATAAAATTGTTAACAATGGCTGAAGTAAGAATGAAATCAAAAGCAGATAAGTAGTAGCAGACATTCTCCCAAAAAGAGGAACTCATTAGTGTCAGACTTTGACCTATGATTCAGAAAAACCTACTGTGCTTGGACATCAGAATTACCAGAAAGAAGCAAAACTTTAGTATTCAAAATTTAGTGCTTTTGAGGGATGTTAAATACTAAGTAATAGGTTAAGTAAACCCTGCCTAATTACTTTATACCATGCAAGCTAATGACATCACAATACCATGGTAGTCAATGGCAAGATGTTTTATTTTCAGGCAGTAATTAGATTGCAATACACACTGGACCAGCATGACACTACAAAAACCTACCTTTGAAGTAGCAGTATTGTAATCTCCCTTTTAGGCCATACAAATACTGAGCTTGTGAAGCAAATAATTAAAGATATTTGTTTTTGGTGCATGAAGATGAGATTAGCCTAGTGGTTGAAAACCGTTAGGATTTAATTTAACCAGCTGATTGCAGGGGACCATACATTATTTAAAGTAAAATGGAAAATCACCCCAGCATTTATACAGATAGTTCGGCTAAACAGGGAAAAAAATTTATTTAGGATGGCCTACATAGCAGTATGAACATTCAAGAAGGAACCTTTACATGGAAAAGAAAGGGAAAAATACACCCAGACACTCACCAAGTTGAAGGGAGGAGGGCGCAGCAACACAGAACAACACACAAACAAAGAAAAAAACAATATTTCGGGTGAAAATCCCCTTTTTCAAGTTAACAGGAGAGGTGGCTGGTCTTGCGCAAAGACTTGCGTTGGACGCAGCCACTGATAGAACGGAACAACCGACGCAGGTGGTGGGGCAGCAACAATAATATAACCGCGAGTATACAAAAGATTAAAATTATAAAAAAAATAAAAAAAATAAAAAATTATTATAAAAAGATTAATAAAAAAATATAATAGTTAATAAAAATATAAATAAAAAATAATAATAATAATAATTGAAAATAAATAAATAAATAAATAAAACTATTGAACTATTGTACTAGCCAGTGGTGGGTGTATAGGGTGAGGATGGGAGATGTTAACGGAATTAAGGCCTGGGGATGTCTAGTTTGAAGGATGTGTTGATATGCCAATTCCCACCTGCGGAGTTCAGATTGGGAGGGTAGTGTCTGGAAGTACTCTAATGGCTCTTACTGTGAAGCAGTTATTAAGGTCACGGGTATTGTGAGTACTTCCAGACACTACCTCCCAATCTGAACTCCGCAGGTGGGAATTGGCATATCAACACATCCTTCAAACTAGACATCCCCCAGGCCTTAATTTCCGTTACATCTCCATCCTCACCCTATACACCCACCACTGGCTAGTACAATAAGTTCAATAGTTTTATTTATTTATTTATTATTTTCATTATTATTATTATTATTTTTGTATTTATATTTTATTAACTATTATATTTTATATTAATTTTTTATAATAATTTTTTTATTTTTTTTATAATTTTAATCTTTCGTATACTCGCGTTTATATTATCGTTGCTGCCCCCACCACCTCCATCGGTTTGTTCCGTTCTATCAGTGGCTGCATCCAACGCAAGTCTTGCGCAAGACCAGCCACCTCTCTGTTAACTTGAAACAGGGGATTTTCACCCGAAATATTGTTTTTTCTTTGTTGTGTGTTGTTCTGTGTTGCTGCCGCCCTCCTCCCTTCAACTTTGGTGGAGTGTTGGGTGTATTTTCCCTTTCTTTTCCATGTAAATATTGCCTCGCGACATTTCTTTCCTTTCATTGTTACCTACATTCAAGAACCTTGCTATACTTGCTTCACAAGTCCAGTGTTATAGCAAATGGAGGATAGGGTATCAGTTGTGATTGTGTTGTGTCACACACATCTTGATTATATGTGAATGCTACACAAAGAGATTCCAAAATCATGTTAGTTCAAAATAAACACCTTAATTGTGTGAAGTCACTACTAATTTGGTGTGTATCCAACTAACTGACATCAGTATGTAAATTAATGGAGAGACATATGCACACATCAGGAAAGAAAGTGATTTTCGAATCGATAACATGGTCTTAGGCAAGATTATTCTTCTCAGTGGACTGTACACAAGATATAACTTTTTTTTTTTTTTTTTTGCAATAGAGCACAGGCTCCGGTGGCAATATCCCTACACACCCATCTTCCCCCTATCCTGCACCCACCTACATTTGCCCTCTACAAATTTTATCTTTAAATTCCTTCAAAGTTTTCGGTAAATTATTCATCTTTTCTCTTGGTAAGTCATTCCAATCCCTGACACCCTTACCTAAAAAAGAGAATCTTCCCACACCCTTGTGCCTGAAATCGAGTGCCAGCTTGTGGTCATGGTCATCTTTTCCCTTCCATGCACTAGAAATGGACAAGGGAGGCCAAAATGATAGTGTAGCACTAGATATTTTTAAGGCATTTGACAGAGTGATCCATAAAATGGTGGTAAATAAAGTAAAAACCATTGGAGTTGATAAATTATTTGTTTGGCTTCAAAATGTGGAAAGCAAAAAGTAAGGATAGGAAATGCAGTATTAAAAGAAATTGAAATTAAAATGGGAGTGCCACAGGGTAGTGTATTGGTACGATTGCTATTCGTTATTCTGATGAATGATTATGATTGTGTTGATAATTTACTTTCAAAAGTTAGGTTGTTTGCAGATGATATTATATTATATAATAGGATGGGCTGTGAAGACAACAGCTGCAGGATAATTTGGACAAGATTGTGAGCAACAAAGGGTAAAGAAAATAGATTCAAAGAAGAGTTAGTTTATTAGGTATACACATGAAAAACTAAAGGTTGGTTGGGGAAGGAGTTGCTTGTTGAAGGCTTGAAACATAAATACCTTGGCTTAATATTTTATATTAAACTCAACTGAGCAGGACAGGTGATAGGAAAAGGTTTCAAAATCCTTTATTTATTTGAGAGAATGATAAGGGATTACCAAAGAAGTGAGGGAATTTGGTTACAAAACTTTGGTCATACGATTGTTTGAATATGGTGGTGTAGTATGGGATCCAGATTTTGAGTGTCAAACATAGGAGTTGGAGAGGGTGGAATGAAGGGCTGCTAAATTTGTCTCTGGAATTTATTGCAGAACACAAACAATAACTGATATGATGAAGGAGCTGAAATGGGATTGATTGGAAGACAGGAGGAGGGGGAAGAGAGTACAAGGTGTATATTGATAATGAGGTATGAAAAGATATTTGTGGAAGAATTAAGAGAGATGCATGGAAGAGAAAAGATGACAATGACCACAAGCTGGCACTCAATTTCCGGCGTAAGGATGGAGGAAAATTTTCATCCCTAGGAAAGGGGGTCAGGAATTGGAATAAATTCCCAAGGGAAATAAATAATTTACTAAAAATTCTGAACAAAGTTAAAATTAAAATTCAAAAGTAGGTGAGAAAGGACAAAAATGTGTATGTAGTGAAATTGCAACCAGGGTGTGCGCTCCATCGCAATTAATTAATTAAATTTAAAAAATTCTCTGATTATTATTAGTATGGGAATTACATCCACTTATCCTCTTTTTGAGTGAATAGTTTAATCTGTTGTGTTTAATTACATCTTATTTCACCATCGTTATAATTATTAATTTCAATTGGAACTAATGCTCTGATGGAAATTCCCATGTCATCTAATTGCCCCATTTTATTATTATTATTATTATTTTAATTTCTTTTTTAATTGGCGTATTAGATTCCTTCCCCCATTTACTTTTCTGATTTACAAATTTTAATTTTAAATTCCTTAAGTGTTTTTGATCAATTATTATCACTTCACTTGGTAAGTTGTTCCAATCCCTGGCAAACTTACCAGCAAAAAAAAAAATTTCCTACTCCCTTATACAAGAAATCAAGTGCCAACATGTGGTCATGATCATCTTTCTCCTTCCATGCACTATACCTATTTCTTTAGCCAATACCCCTACAAGCTCCATCACCAACATATGCCCTGTACATTCACATCACACTCTTCACCCTCCTCCTTACCTCCAATGATTCCAAATCCAGCTCATTTATCATATCATTTACTGTCTGGGTCCTGCAATAATTTGCATAAACAAATAATCTAGCTGCTCCTCTTCCCACTCCCTCCAACGCCTAAGGGATGTAATGGATCTGCCGCATCTGCAAGTGCGGAACTTTCACGTGAAATCCCACATCTGCTTTCGCATCCGCAATATTTATTGCAGATGTGTAGCGGATATTTGGAATATATATCTCTTTATACAAGATTCTGCCCATCATCTCTTAGCTAACAACAATGTGGCTGTTTTTTTTTTCTGATGAACTAAATGGTGTTACGAAGTGATGAATTTACAAGTTTAAACTTGCATGTAAAGTAAGGCGCCTTCTTCACAGTTCAACTTACAGGACATCCATGTAGAACTACAATAGGATGTGCTCACCCATTTACACTAGTAAAAAAGAGTTCAACAAAATGTTTCAAGCAATCATTTCCACTCGTACTTTCTAGCGGCACACTATGTGTCCTTATCGCACACTAGCAGGATTTTTTCTCCAATCATGATCTAATACCATAGCTTGTTGGACAGCAAGGACTCGTGTTGGTTGTTTGGGAGTCCCAACATCCAGCACGTCCATGTAGTTCTCTAACCCTTTTCACGGCCCACCAGGGTTCTTTATAAAAAATCAGATGAATGTCGGTCCTTACAAGTTGTACTGTGAATGTGCCACTAGACTAGTGGTGGCACGGAGTTGTGCTTGACGCTTGAATTAGTCGAGCTGCGAACTCCGCAAAGTTCACATGATAAAGAATGTTTGGGTTTTTTTTTTTTTTTTTTTTTTTTTTTTTTTTTTTTTTTTTTATGCGTGCATCACTTACTGTAAATAATTTAATTACTTGTGAAATCATCCCATGTCTTTTGTTGTTGAAAGATGAGGCAAGAAATAAATCAATATGGCACTATTTTCTGGAAATAGATGTTACTTCTGAAAAATGTAGAATTTGGTATAAAAATATTTTATTTTAAGTTTATTTTTGATAAAATATTAAAATTTAAATAATTATACATTTATTTTTCCATTTCTGTGGATGTCAAGCATTGAACATCCCAGCATCTGCAAAGATGACTTCCGTAACAAACCTACAACACCTGCATTTGGTAACCAAAATGTGGGTCACAAACTACTCCACCATATTCGACCAATGGTCTGACCGAAGTTTTGTAACCCAATTCCCTAACTTTTCTGTACATCCTCTCATCACTCTCTCCAGAAAATGAAGGATTCTGTAACTCATTCCCTACCACCTGCCCAGCTGAGTTTGTTATCAAACATTATGCCAAGGTATTTACACTTCAAGCTTTCAACAAGCAATTCTGATCCCACCAAATAATCATAATTAACGGTTAGTTTTTTATCTGTGTACCTAATAAACTGACTCTTCTCGGCATTTATCTTCATTCCATGCTGACCAAACCATTTAGATATTCTAACCAGGTCAACCTGCAGCTGTTCACAGTATTCTTCTGTTTTTATGCTATTGTATACCATTATATCATTTGCAAAAAATCTAAATTCTGACCTGTAACTCATCAACACAGTCATTCATTAGAATAATGATCAGCAATGGTCCAAATACTCTACCCTGTGGCAATCCCATGTTTACTTCCACCACTTTTAATAATGTATTTCCTACTGTAACACTGGCTTTTAAGAATTCCTCTACCAAAAAAGTAGCTTTTTCATCCAATCCATTAGATTTCAGTTTATTTAAAACCATTTTATGGCTCACTCTGTCAAATGCCTTAAAAGATCTAGTGCCACACTATCAATTTGGCCTCCCTTGTCCAATTCATCCGAAATATCTTGCATACAGTCCACAATCTGAGATTCACACGAATATCCTTGCCTAAAGCCATGTTGTCGACCTGCAAAACCAGTTTATTTCTTCACAGACATTTCTGATATAGTTGCATATCAATCTCTCCATCATTTTGCCTGTCACTATTTAATTTAATGAACTAATCTATGACAAAAGTCACATCATTCAAAGGCCCCTATTTACACAAAGGAAAGTAAAATGGTCAGTATTATGAACTTCAAAAGAAACTGAAGATTTAAATGTGTTACAATATTGATTCACCTCATTACTATTTTTATGTACTGCTGATGCTCAAGTTGGACAGCTCAGTGTCCATAAACCATGTGGCTTCATTTTGGTATCTTTCAAACCCATTTGTCACCCCACGTAGCCTGGTAGCCTGATGTGGTTTTTGCCTTGACACATTCCCTTCCCCTTACAGAGCATTTCAGAAGACATTTTGAGCTGCTTCCTCTTACCAGACTATCGATAAAATTATAGCATGGGCATGACCATTTTTTGCTTTATATACTTTTTTATAATTACAAATATTCTAAATGAAATTATGACAGTAGCCACTGTTGCTAATGATCAATTATTGGGAAAGCTTGTTTATTAGATATCGTGGGGGGATCCTTTTCTTCTTCTTGAGGTGTTACTAAAAACATTCTCTTCTCATTCACCGTTGTTTATTAGTTGATAAAATGGAAAAAAACTATATCTGACACATAAAAAACTTGAATTTTTTGATTAATTTTGCTGCACTTTCTTTTTTACATTACCAGGGAATGATTCTTTATTCTGCTTAAAAGATATCCATAGCTCATTGACGCCATTTTAGATATTGAAAACTTGCTGCAAAAACTGTTTGTGCTGCACTTATATCATCTTTCTTTCTACATTATCAGGGAATGATTCTTTATTCTGCTTAAAAGGTATCCATAGCTCATTGACGCCATTTTAGACATTGAAAACTCGCTGGAAAAACTGTTTGTTATACAGCTCTAATTAACGCCACACTTTGAACTTGAAATGTTACCCCAGTTAGCACTACAATCTAGATTAAAGATGCAATGAAATTCACTTGACAGAAAAAAATAGAATTATTTTATCAAGGAGCGGTGTAGAGACACGTGGGTGATCGGAATCAAAACAGATTTTTTTGTACGACTTGTCACTGGCGTGCAGATTCCGTCTGATATCCACTAGCGAATTTAAGGCGTAGCTAATGTTTTTCGGCGCGTAATGGGTCTTAGCGTTTTGTTAGCTCTGTCAGCATATAGGGCATCTAAAATAATGAAATAATTAACCCTGCAGTGGTCGCGCTCTGAAAAGTCCCATTATAAATGGCTTGAGTGGACTACATATGTAATCCACGCGACCACTGCAGGGTTAAATGATTGAAATAAATATTCACATGTTGTCTTATATTCTGTACTCAATTATAACTGTGACAAATAAAATGAATCAATAGCTAAGTAATTCGTCTCGGACACCCTTCCCCTTTCTATGTAGACGACCTTAGCTTTCTACCAATCCACCTTGACCGATCCACGTAGTTTATGGACGCTCCTCTAGTTAATCAGTGGCCACTGAGGAGCTGGTCATGGTATAGGCCCCTCAAGTGCTTCCGTATTATTTCTCTGCGCGCTGAAGAAACATAAAATCGAGGAAGTGCTGGCAAGTCGAATTGTCTGTACGCACCTGGTTGATATGCACGGAGCACTTGGGTATGACTTCTCTTCTCTGGCGACTCATTAGGTCGAGCAACTGGTTGACGAGGAAGGAGGCGGCAACGCGCTGACTCCGCCCCGTGGTATGGCAATCAGCTCTCGGCAAATGGGACAGCGGAAGGCACCGGTGTCCCGCGTCTGCGAGGCGGCGATACGAGACAGGCAGTGCAGACAAACAGTGTGGGAACACGGCAGCAGCTTCGGTGTGTGCTCGCCGCCGTCGTACATGCCTGTGAGCAGCCATCACAAAGTAGCTAATGCATAAAATCTAGTCGATAGCATTATTATTACCTTCACAACAAATTAACATCCAGTGTCACTAAGCAGAGCAGCAAAGCAGTTCTGTTCGTTCGGCGAAAGTTCTATAGCAAAAACCGAGAGTGGTGGTGTAACGTCTAGCATTCTGGCCTCGCATTCGGGAGGACGGCGGTTCGAATCCCCGTCCAGGGCATCCAGATTTGGGTTTTCCATGGTTTCCCAAATCACTCCAGGCAAATGCCTGGGATGCTTCCTTCAAAAGGCCATGGCCGAATTCCTTCCCATTCCTTGCCCCCCCCCAATCCTTTCCCGTCACTGTTAGAGAGACGTTAAGCATATTTAAAAAAAAAATCTATAGCAAAAGGCAAAAAATCACACCTTTCAATCTTTCGTGAAAATTGAAAAATAAAAAGATAATTTTTTCTAAAGCAATCGCGTACACAAACGCATGCACTTGATGCACTGATATTCAAAAGAATGACTTATACTTCCGAGTTTGTAATTTCTTCATCCGAAACAGTACATTTTCTGGAGCAAAATTGTGTATCAACAGTATGATTTGAGAAAATTACTACACTCGCTTTTTTTAACCATTAGTTACGACTGATTGAATTACAAAAGAAATGCATACTCTTTGATTACTGCACACGGCAACAAGCAGTAAAGTTGATAATGGAACCTGCTAGTGCATACACCAAAGTTTGGATGGATCCTTCTGCAGGATGACTAAACCTCAAGAAATTGGGTGCTATTCCTAAGCTGCGAGTGTACGGATAATGGTGACAAAGGTTGCACGTATCGTATAAGAAGATACACGAAGACAGTTAAATCGCTTCAAGGAAGGGCGAGAGATAGTGGCTGCACCTAGTGACAAATTTGTTAACTATCCTCCAGTTACTAATTATTGCAATCTACCACTTTTCCAATTTTATGATCAACATCAGATACTGAGAATAAAGTCATATTTCGTCAAATGTCGTAACAGATAATGGTAGATTTAAGTTTAAACCATCTTTAGCTTCTGTCTTCGGGAAGACTTGAACATTCGAAAGGATGATGGATGAGATAGCTGCTTCGTTAGTAAAGTTCGGGTTGCACTCTTGAATTAAGAAATGCATTAGAGGTAAATTTTCACATGTATATTTAGGTTCCTAAATAGTGTCACCAGGACCCAGATACATATGCTTAGAAATTTGTCAAATATTACAAAGCTCCATTGAACCAGAAAATTTATGCATTGAGAGCTTTTGTTCTTTTACAACTCCTAGCAGTGTTTGATTGCAACACATACCACTTAGTAAACTCTTACAATTCAATTTATTTCCTAACCATAACAGTTACTTTTTTTTTTTTTTTTTTTTTTCTATAGTGGAAAACGGAACTTCACCGTCGACGATACGTGTATCCACTTCCTTAAAGTACTGCATGAAAACAAACCTCTTGACGCGGCATGAAAATCTATACTAATATTATAAATGCGAAAGTAACTGTCTGTTTGTTATGTATTAACGGGTAAATCGATATTGATGAAATTTTACGAGGAACTACTATGTACCATTAGAAAGGATGTAGGATTCTCTTTACGGGATAAAGAACATACTTTGTTATGAAATTTTGAAAACTAACCGAACTGTGACAGACTTACGGATAGCGTGTCTAGGTCTTTATAATATTAAATCGCTGAGGCGGTCTGAGGGCACATTGGCTAAGGTTCAGTCGCAAGTTCATAATCCTAGTGGGCTAGGAGTTTTTAGAGTTGTGTTTGATCATATGAGCCACGCCTGGACGTTCCGTGTTCTGATTCCGCATTGAACTATTGGCCCAGCCGCGTCAGAGGCGGAATGCGCGGCAAATCGAAACTCTGTCATGTAGGTGGCTGAACAAACCTTGGGGATCTTTCAGGCAACAATGCCACACGCGTTTACATTTTTTTAATGTTATATTGGTGGCTCAGACTTTGTGTCTTCCGCAGTTATTTTGTGTATGATCTGTTCATAAATTTCATGTACAGACAAAAGCAATTTTATCACAGACTAACCGAACGTGGTGGATGAGCGGAAACGATCTGGCCTCGCGTTCTGGAGGATGCGGGTTCGAAATCCCCTTCCGGCCAGCCAGATTTGGGTTTTCCATGGTTTCCTCAAATGACATCTGGCAAATACCGGGATGGTTCATTACAGAACACCATGGCCGAATTCATTCCCCTGCCCCCAGTTCTTTCCCGCCTCTAATGACCTCGACGTCGACGAGGCGTAAAGCTATAAATAAAAGAAGCACGGAGAATGAAGCGGTTGGACGAATAAATGAAGAAATTATGTCGCAAGTGCAAGACGAAATAGTATAATATCAATCGGTGGACAGTATTATCCGTACTGCACGAGCTATCACATTTCCCACAAAGTTCCTTAACTCTTTGGAGTTAACGGTGTGCCATCTAATAAATTAAGATAAAAAGCTGGGGTTCCCATACTACTGATGCGCAACCTCGATGCTCCACGACATCGCAACGGCATACGCCTACAAATACTACAATTGGGGCGCATTTTAATAAAATGCTATGATCATATTCTCGCACTGCAAAGGATGATGTATTGATTCCTCAAATCCCAATAATTCCGACTGATCGACCATTCTAGTTTAAAAGACTACAGTTCCCGCTAAAATTAGGCCTTTGAGATTATCAATAAAGCCCAGGGATAGACACTAAAAGTAACAAGGGTACTCTTAAAAAAGTTTATTCTCACGGGGAATTCCATGTAGCAATGCTCATTGATTATCCAATAGGCTATATATCTTAGCGAAGTATAGCAAAATGCAAAAATGTTGTGCACGAAACGGTTTTGACATAAGATGTTTCCAGAAGGATCACATAATTTAGAACCACGAACAAAAATTTTCCGGAGGAATTGTGGTAGGTAGTCTCTCAGGATTAACTTCCCCCGTCCTCCCAGTTAGTTTTTTGATTTTTGAAAATGTTGCAACATGGTTCACTTCATGAGATAGGTTCAATGGTAGAATGGTATGGTGATGGCTTCCTCTTCATATTATCTTGATTTCGTATATTCTGCGACACGTTTTACGTAACTTACAGCTTTCTATACTCAATTCTAGCAATCCACCCGTACGAAGTCGCGGGTAACAACTAGTGAGATTATACGATGTACAGTACGCAAACTGACCGGTCGACTGCCTCGTGAAGAGCTACGCAGAATGCAGGGCAATGAACTCCAACTTTGGCCAATTGCGAAAACATGCAAATATTGTAGAAAAAAAAACGCAATAAAAATAATCGGAGAAAGTGAAAAATCAGACGCTGTTTAGAAAATTGAAAATATTAGATGGCGATTAATAAGATCTTACTTGATTACCTTTGTATGTTCAGGCCAACACTGAAGCATTAACGTAAGTGTAAGCAATTACCTTTAACTATATAAATGCTACATGAAATAAAACACATGGCAAGATAAGCAGAGGTAAATAGCATAAATTGGGAAGAGGGTTATTTATTTCGGTTGAAACATGATTGCTCCATTTAGAGTCTCTTTTGTTGTTTAGGCTCTTCGTATTCTTGGCAGTGAATCAATTAAATACAGTTTTATTCAGTGTAAAGGAAACAAGTGTTGCGATCTATTTGGGAATTAGATTGGATTAGTGTTTGCTGCGATGTCTTTCAAAAGAAAACTCAAATTTAACATACCGTACCGGGAATGGTCGATCTTCGCGCTTCCCTACCTGAAGTTGGAGGCCCGCTGGCTTGGGTAGAGTAGGAGCTAGTAGAGTACTGGCTCTGCGTACCGAAGGTCGCCGGTTCGGGTCCGGCCGAGGGCATGGGCGTTTAAGTATTGTGCGTGGAGTGTGTTGGTGTTATGTCCGTTTGTGTTGTCTGTACTTAGTGAAAACATACTGTAGGAACTGAAACACTTGAAGCGTCATAATCACACTTCAGCTGGCTGTCCCCATTGGGGAAAAGGGGGGGGGGGTTAGAAATGTAGGATATCAAACGCTGGTATGACTCCACAGCCACTGGAATTCAACCAAGCCTTTGATGTATAGTCTTTGATTTGGTATCATACACCATCATCTATCCTCCCCTGCTATCCCATTAACTAATATTTAACTGAAGGTATTGTGGAAAGTAGAGAAATACTTAAAATTGAGTAAGTCACTGGCTGTTGATGTATGTAGTATGTTGCCTATTAATGGGCTTTAGATTATTTACTGTAGGCTTCTTATTATATTTACGCTAGTATATCTTTTTTTTTTTTTAACTGCTTAATGTCTCTTAACAGCGAGGTCTTTAGAGACGGGAAAGGATGGGTGCAAGGAATTCGGCCATGGCCTTTTGAAGGAAGCATCCCGGCATTTGCCTGGAGTGTTTTGGGAAACCATGGAAAACCCAAATCTGGATGCCAGGACGGGGATTCGAACCACCGTCCTCCCGAATGCGAGGCCAGAACGCTAACCGTTACACCACCACTCTCGGTGCTAGTATATTATTTCAGAAGAGAAAGATGAAATCAGTACAAATTGCAGCTCTTTTTTTTTTCAGAAAAATCAAAGACAGAACGAACATAACGATGTCAAAGTATCATTTCAGAACATTTTCTACTGCCATGTAATTCAAGTGGTTGATGATGGAATCGGTAGAGATGTCTTCTGCGTGATCCACCAAGCTCTGTGCATTGATGGCGGAGGAAAGTACACGACAAGGCGGAGCGGAAACAGTCACTGTACTCTTTTACTTGTGCGAATAGGACCGTAGCAGATGTCGGAACAGTTCGCCCGCTACTAATCGTTTCAAGTGTCACTGACTGTAGGAAATATCTGACCGCATCCAAGGTAGAATTAAAAATACTTTGGCATTTTATGAAGTACATACCAGTCGACGCGCGACGCCAGTCATACTGGCACACGACACAATCGGACGTAACACGCCGGCACATGTGAATCGGGATCGCACGCGTCGGAAACTGTAGGTAAGTAGATTCGGCAGCTTTATTTGATTGTAAGTTAATGTTGTATGTTGGCATTGCGGGTAGTTACCGGTGTCCACATAATGTCGCCACTGAATTAAGTTGAGGCTTACACTGAAGTGTGAAATCGATTAATAATCTGAGCCACTGCTTGACAACAGCCATACATGTTTAAGGTACACACTATGACAGTAAATTTGGCCGCCGCTGAAAAATTCTATCACTCTTATTTCGCCAGTATTGCATTACTGTTTCCTGGGATGACATTGATATCAGATTGTGCGAAATAACAGTGATAGAATTTTTCAGCGGCGGCCAAATTTATTGTCAAAGTGTGTACGTAGTTTGCCTCATAAGACCGAAATGTATGGAGATTCGCACATATTAATAACCGGTACGCTGCAAGTATATGAATTATTATTGGAAAGGAAGTGGTATGACAACAGATCAAAACTACAACAGATGGATTTGTATTTCTTAATGGTAAAGGCAAGGTAAGCATGTTGACTTATCTGACAACAGATACAATGACTTTCATTATAAAAACAAAATTGGCAATTAAATTAGGATGCGATACACATATGACAATATATCCCTGTAGATTCTTGGAGTCACAAACTGGCAGGAAGCTTCTGCAGTTAGCTCGTAATAATATTGTATGACAAGCATATAACTAAGACACAATGATGAGGATCGTGATCTGAGAACTACTGGTAAAAGCAGGGTTGCATTTAGACTTTGTGGGCCCCTAGGCTATACATGTGGTGCGCTCCCCCCCCCCCCCCCCCCCGAAGAATGTCTGACAAAGCAGAGAGCAGCAATAATTAATCTGCATCACTGGTTACATGAAAATGGTTTTACAATATCATTAAATAAATCAGCTGCGTCATTCTGCTTCTGCCACAAGATAGCTCCTTCCTTGGGACCGCACAAAATTCCCATCAAAATCTCTGTTAAGCACCAGGGATTGTGGATCTGAAATAAATTCAAATGAGGAAGTAATATCTAAAAGCGAGAAAGATATTGCTCCATTGCCGGATTGAAATGGAGAGCCGGTTGTTATATCATTCAATGTTCTCTCGGACCATAACCGTAACTCATTTCGACTCAGCATCCACAAGTTTCCTGATGCAGATAGACAAAGTACAATATAAAAATTACGCGTGTGTGTTGGGGTGATGAAATCCAAGATGGTTAATGCAGCGCTCGCCGAGACATAAAAATCTTTATTGCACATATCTTTACTGAAGAATTTTGTTCCGAAAATTTACACTCGAACGAAGTCAGTTTCGCCAAACCGGTAAGTTAAGACTATCCACATAATCTCAATCCACTGCATAATACGCGTAGATTATTACTGCCTGAAGAGAAGCTTGCACCACTCACGCTAGAATACTTAGAAATAAACAAGCACGCTGACATATCAATCTCAATGCCAGAAATGTTCTATTTCAAACAAATTTTGAGGAAACGCTTTTGGACTTGAAGCACGTGAAGATCTCTCTAGTAGATACATCCGCTTCCGCGTATTATAAGATTATAGTGCAAGAGTTGGTATAAACACTGAAAGCGGTAAGTTTAATATACATAGATGGCTCATATCTCAGAAAATCTACGAGATTTGCCTTCACAGACATCGAAACAATGGAAGATGGTTTTTTAAAGGTACCGCCGGATGCATCGATGATAGAGACTTGGAAATAAGCAGAAAAATCAAGGAGAGACTAGCATCACTATCCGACTCTCAATCAGCTGTAATTCTGCTAAAATGATTATGACGTCGCTGAAGTTGTTCGCCGATTGCGATTTAAAGTAAAGAAAGTGATTATAATCCAAGTTAAAACTTGTAGCAACATTCAAGCTAAGTGAAATGTAAGCAACTGGCAAAACAAGTAGCATTCTGCGGTTACTTATATAGCAGCAAGACATCTGCGCTGGATTCTTACAGCTCACATTGAAAAACCATCTCAAAGAGAGATTGGTAAGTGAATGGAGGATATTGGTATTAAGTAAAGCAATATACTACGGCTCTGTATATTCTGTATTTTCAACAACAATTGCGAGACTCTGATACAATCATGGTAACCTCAAGAAACATCTGTCCTGAATACGCATGGTAAACCTGCCAAATTAAGGGAACCCCCATGTTGTGTTTGGATGTAACACACACTAAAAAAACCACACTGGTAAGACTCCTGAAAATAAGCTGAAGACTTCCGACCAACATGGCGAAGCTGGTAGCTTGCTCTCACTTAATAACTTGAACGATATTAATTTTACCATACAATTATAACCGACAGAAAACCACATACAGTTCCGAAGGTCAGCGTCAGATGGCGTCGCGGTAGTCACACCAGCACCATTGTGGTAAAGGAAAAAATGAAGATTCGTCAAAAAATTAAGACTAAATCTTTGAAAGGTAGCAAAATGTATTGTGTACGGAAAAAATTATTCTGAGAGAAGGCAATTACGGATGTCAGCAAGACGATAAATAAACAGCCACCTATAGTCCTGTTGTTAACAGGTAATTCTTAGAACAAAACAAATGTACTATCTGCGGAATAAAACTAAGTGCATAGAGACCAAATAAAGGCCATTGGGATTAGTTCACTCTAAAGATTTGTTTTCCATTAGTACTTCCTGATGGCAAACTCAATAAAAAATTACACGAAGGACGTACTACTCAATATATGCTCATGCTCTTCACATTTCACTCGTAGATTACAAAACTAAAGATGTCACCTCAGAAACCCAGCCTAAAACTATAACTATGGGACCCGGAGTGAAGATTTTAACCTATAGACTGTGCCACGGCACTACTTCAACACGAATGGTAAGAAAGATTTTTAAGTAGTCTTACAATCAACAACACCTAGCGCAAATTGTATACTTGTACGACTCATAACCATATAAAATCAGAGCAAAGAAACGACAAACACACACGTAGGCAACTTCGCAGATAACAGTAAGCCATTCATTCATAAGAAGCTACTTGTTTCAGCGCATATCTCTCACTGAAAAGAATCATGATTGAGAAAGAGAGATCTAAAACTACAGAGACAGATTAAAAAATAATAATATAGAAACTTTATTTAGCGAATTCCAGAGGAGACCTTGTACAATCAAGCTGGAAAACAGAAGACATATGGAACCAAAATAAAAAGGTTTATGATACAACTAAGTTTACTTACAGAGGCAGGTGCCACAGGTGAGGAAGCTCTCATTGAAGTCTTCATAGTTGATGGAGACGGTCTCGACGAGCGTGGAGCTCATGCTGACCATCCTCTCCCCAAGTCGAGTCCTGCAACAGATATCAAGGGTGAAGATGGGCTGCAGCATATTCTGTACACAGTGATACGGCTGACGTCTACAAACATGTCTTTAAAGCAAGCCTGATTATTAGAAAAAACAATTAGCGTTATTTTTCACAATTCACTTTCCAAAGAAGAGGATGAAAATCCACTATACCGTGCCTGTTTGAAAGAAACCAAACTGGTAAATGTATAATGTGAGTTCTGAAAACAGCAGCAGGTGAAATGTTTTACTGACCTCCGACGACGGGAAACAGGAAGGAGGTCAGAATTTTGTACGTAAGGGCAGATTATTTGTTAGAGTTCTCCATACACCATACAGTGTATACAATTAATTCATTTCACGCTTTTAGAGTATGTCAGTAAATTAACTGCGAAATGAAATTTGAGAAATGTGAGTGGAATAACCTGTCACTGTACCATGCTTACTTGCGGCGATTTGTTTTGCTTGTCAGAGCTTCTTCCTACACGCTTCGGCACTGTGCAGGCTCTGGCCTCGCATTCGGGAGGACGCGGAATCAAATCCCCTTCCTACCGCCAAGATTTCGGTTTTACATTCCGAACGTCCAGTTGGTTCCTTCAAAAAGCCAAAGATGAATTCCTTCCCGTTTCTTGACCCAATCCTTTCCCGCCTCTAATTACATTGAGGTCGACTGAGCATAATGCCATAAGCAAAACAGAAATCAACAGGTATTCTCATATTTCCTCGGTTATCGGCTACCTTCTTAATTTTGCATTGCAATTCTTGATTTCGATCAGCATACTAAACTTTCGTACATTTCGCTTTATCCTTCCATGATCTTCCATTGTAAACAAACGTTTCCGTGTGACTCAACAAAATCGTATCTATTCTATGCACAGCATTTATCCATCTGCCAGTCTAGTTAAATCGACCTATCCTTGTCCCTGTTACAGGTTTCAAAGTTGTCCAGATATTTGTCTGACTTCTCCCTGATTTTTCAGTTTTTTTGTTTCATATATTTTTTTTTCTCTTTATATAAATTAAGATGAAGCTCCACAAGCTGAATATCGGGTTGGAATGTGAAGTTACAGTATACAGATAATTGATGCAACAGGTTGTTGTTGCTTCTGTGGCATTAGGGCGCGTCGACAGCGAGGTCAATAGCGCCCTGATGTAACAAGAATGATTTATAATCATCTATTCATTTTTTTTACTTTGTCCTATTTTAGATATCGTAGTACTCCTACGAGGAGACATTGTAGGTGTTGACACAAATGCAAGGTGGCCAGAAGCTTTCGTACTTACGAGTTCTGATGAATACTGTTGGATGTAAAGTGTGGTTGTGGTTTTGAAGACTAGGGAAGAAAGTGGGCGAAATCCGCTGCCGGTTCATTCAGACATACACTACAGAAAGACGGCAAGAAGTCGCTAGGTTTAAAGCCCCCATCCAATAGACGAATTGGTATCAATAACGGCACAGCTGGGCAGAAAATTGTTAATCCGTTAATCTTTAATTGACGAAGTTAAGGAAATTGCAAAAATTTAACTTTTAAATTAACCTAAAAAATCATCAACGTTCTTCTTAGCTTCCGTTAACTTTAGTCCGTTACATTTGTTGTTGGCGTCATTTCGTTTATTTGAATTGCACGCCACAACTCGTTGGTACATTCGGCGAGCCGAATAGTGAACGAATTAGGTAATGCGAAGTGCGAGAGTGTGATGCCTATGTAACTATTATGTTAGGCAGGGCGTGGGAGTGAGCAGGAACGCTAGAGTTGTGAAGTGTTTGAATTTTTCATCTGCAAATCGGCGCTTACTACACATTTCAAATTCAATGAGTGATTTTGAAAATTTCTGTAATTTTTTTTTGCTAATATATTGCCGTTTTTAGTTTGTGTTGGTTTGGTGTTTGTTAGCGAAATAAATTAAATTGACGTTCGTTACATGACTACATCGTGGAAACTGAAGATATATACTTCGTTAACGAAAGCAGCAACGCTAATAATAGCAACGGGAAGATTAAAAATTCTTGGCCACATTTATGCGATTATGTTGCATTTAAATCAAGATTGGGAGAACAGTTGATTTATGAATTCAAACTGTGTTCGCCTAAACTTTCTGCAATCAAGGCTCATGTTCCTAGCAGTAATAATCTTAAACAACACATGAAGAGGAAGCAAACATTCAAATATTTAAAATTTGAAAGCAGGGTAGGCTCGTGAGAAAAGGAAAAATTCAAAGCTTTCTTCAATTGTTGTGAGTTCTTCTGGTGTGATAGTAGCAGAAGTTTTTTTTTATTTTCGTCTCAATCCGCTAATAAAGGGTTACGTTAACAAAGCACTGGTGAATCTTTTGGTATCGTAGTTACCGAAAGCGGCGTATCTCAAGCTGATGTGGACCAATGCATTGTAAACGTTTTAGCTGCAAATATGATTCCACTACATGTTGTAGAATCAGATACGTTTGAGAAGTTGATTAAAACGTTGAACTCCAGTAAGAATTCAGTTTCCATAGGGACACAGGGTAGGCGTATTGTTGATGGTTAACTTTTAACGGATAACTGTAACTTGCGTTAAATTTGCAAAAATGTAGCGCTTTAACGATTATCGAACTTAAATTTTTACGTAGCGGATTAACGACTAACACAGCTAACTTTTATATTAACTGTGCCCAGCTATGAATAGTGGTGTGTACCATAGGTTCGGGATTTTACCCAGGTCTTTGGTACGTAATCTGGTGATTAAAGTTTTTGGGTTATCACGTCTGTTAACCGCCTAGATAACTCCCATATTGCGGAAATTTCTTCAACCACAGGGGCTCGAACCAGCTAAACAGGCCGTTTAATTTTAAACGAATAACATGTATTTTTTTCCATGGTATATCGAGTCTGGGTATTTTAATGCAGTTTCATATTCACGGAAGATCATAATTATTGCCTTCACCTGCCGAGCGTTGTGGGTGAGCGATTAACGCTCTAGCCTCGCGCTCGGAAGGATGCCGGTTTGAATCCCCGTCCGGGCATCAAGATTTGGGTTTGCAAGGTTCCACCAAATCACTCCAGGCAAATGCCGAGCTGCTTCCTTCATGAGGCCATGGCCGAATTCCTTCCCGTTCCTTGCGACAACGTTCCAGGAGGATACTACACCACACAGATAGCATTGGATTGGCTCCACAGTAAACTTAGTATGGATTCCGAAAGATGTCCATAACTTTTATTAATCACTTACAAACGTCTACGCATAAAACTTCTGTCAGTGGGAGTGCACCAAAGATGTCGAGTTCGCTGCTGGTGGGCACACCAGGATCCTTAGATTGAATGATGCCTTTTCTGGTTAATACAGAAACCTACAGTAAATACATTTTTTAAAAATAAGGAAAAATCTGTGATTCCAGTGATTCGATGTGCTGTGTAAACAGTTACTTACTGCTTGCTATGAGTGGTTGCAAAAATAAAGCACACGGCATTACGCTTTCGGGTACGGCATGAAGAAAATGTCATAAAGTTGTTTTGTTTCGGATGGAAAGTGGGTGCTACGGGGCGCTTCTGTGATCATTAACAGGGACTGTTCTCATGGGATACAACAGCAACGCCCGACCAACTGACAATGCGAGGGCGTGTGCACTCTACAGTCATTTGGACAAAGGATGAAGAACGGTGCCCGCTCTCTCATTAAAACGAGCGCGAGAACTTAAAGAGGCAGTCGCAGTGAGCAATAAGTATCCTCACATCAGTCATGACATTGGAAGCTGCAGGATAACACTGCGGTAAGGATCCAGTAGTTGTAAATATTAATTAATTTACCGACAACGATACTGAGCAGAAGTTATATGTTTTCCTATTTCGTACTTCCATAAAATCGGTGTAGCTCCTGATCTTAAGTAGAATAATTGTATTATTTTTTACCAGAATTAAAAATTTAACTTAATTAAAACTTAAAGTAGCTTACAAATATTTACGGCTAGTCATCAACAGCAGGAAGAACAAACGAAACAATTTCCGGATTAAGTGCTTGAGAAAAAGAAAATTTTGATAATAGACAATTAGCATGATTTATGTGAGTCGTGATATGGCAGTCAATTTTAAATCAATATATAGGTTGAAAAGGTTTGGTACTAAAACAAACAACAAAGCAGAGTATTGTACAACGGCAACTCCGGCGTTTTCGAGTAACAAATATATCGTAGAAACATCTTTAAAACCACTTATCACACCTTCCTTTTGACGCTACTGTACAGATTAGGTCACGATCAGGATGTGAGAATTGCGCGCTGGGATTGGCGAGGGAAGAGCTCTCTATTCCTCCCTTTGATATGGGTCACCAGGGTGATGGAATTAGCGCCTCCCGATTTTATATTCCAGAGGAGTTTTCTGAACGGTACTTCCTGAACAGCAGACTCGAGTACCATTCCTGACGTTCAGCTGAGAAGAAAAGTCCTTGGCTTTATGAGTGATTGAACCACAGTCCTACTGGTTTGAGTCACAAGTTTTATTGTCCCCCTCCCCTTCCGGCCCCCTGTATCGCCGAACTGGAAACAAGTTCCTGCAAGCAGTCTTAGAGGCTAGACTAGATGTTACATGCAATACGCCCAGCTAAGATGTGAGAATGTTTGCATGGATTCAGGCGCTGTGGTTGCACGAGCCGTATATTAACAGCACTATCGTTAACAGCTGTCAGGCTGAGCATGGTGGGCGATCTGTAACGTTGTGGCCTAGCATTCAGAAAGAAGTGGTCGAATCACCGTCCGGACATCCACATTTGGGTTTTCCATAGTTTCCCCAAGACACACCAGGCGAATACTGGAAAGGTTTCTTCTAAAAGCCATGGGCGAATTCCTTCTCGTTCTTTGCCAACAGTTTTTTTCCCGCCTCAAAAAAAAAAAAAATATATATAAGGATCCAAGATCATTATCATTGTCATCAACAACGATACGAGTCATAATTTCTCCTTACTATAACACTAACCCCAATCCTTCCTACTTACTAACTAAACAAAAGCAAAAGCGCTAGAAATGATATTTACCCGATCACATCAATATATATTGCCCTATGTTTCAAACATAAATACATTTACGAAATCTAGCAAGATCGTTCGTGGAAAGTGGCTATCAGCAGACTTTTATGTAATTTTATTTTTATGTAGTTTTCTGACTGTCTCGCAACATATGGACGAGGTCCAGAATTTTTCAGACAATTTTCACAAAATCGTTATGATCTGATTTCTCAGTGGTTCATATTTGATTCTATTTCTTTTAGTTTTTGTATTAAGAAGCTAATATGTATATCTGCAGAGCATACAGATATGAAGAGTGAGGTGGTTAAGTTAATTGTTTAACTTGTTATTGTCAGGAAACATCAGATTTCAGCTGTCCGTTGTACCAGTTTATCTAATAAAATTTTCTAGAATATAACGGCCTGAGGTAAGATATTCATAAAGTTGAGCTAGAAAAGTCGTTCGGATCATGGAACCAAAACTGCTAACATTTTTTGTGAGGTATTAAACTGAATGTTATGTCATGGGCATACATTTAGGCGGGTATTTCATAAGAAAATAGGCTAAAATGCAAGGAGGAGATGGGGGGTGGGGTGCAAATATGTTGTACTCTCGATTCGATGTAGCGTTCTCAGCGACGAATACGATGATGACGCGTGTCCTAGAAATAATATAATAGACTCTGGCCTATGTATAGACCACAGAAACAATATGATTTAATTATTGATAACCATTGTGACAAATTCGTATTTAATAAAAAATCTGCTACTACGGCTGATCTAAATTATAGGTTTGGCATTAGTAGGCAATCATCTATGACAAAAAAAGTATTAGCAAGAACAATCTTCGGTGAAACCACAATAACCACAATGTGGACCAAAAACGTATTTGTTCATCCACTATGTTTGGGCGTGGAATAAATATAGTTACTATCAAAAACAGCACAAATAACATCTATATTCGAGGAGAAAACAATTAATGAAAGTATTTCGTCTAAGATCTTTGGTGTTTACATACATACCAACTTAAACTGTAAACAACATATCAATAACTTAAGTTTTATATCAGGAATGATTAAGATGTTTTAAAACAATAAAGCTCTAAATAATTGTGTTCTTTACTATAACGCGTCATTTCAAACTGGCGGAATTTTTTCGTAAGCATATTGGATACTTAAATAAGGAATATAAATTTAGGAATTACGGCCCATCGACAGTACTGAGGAGTATGTTTAAATATGTACCACTAGATATACTTAAAGTGTCGACATCTTACATAAACACTCTATCGTCTATTACAGCAGACAATCTCGAGCATTTTAATCTCAGTAAACTCCCAACATACAACATGCAGAAAAAGTACAGATGTATTGTGTAGAACAGAATAAAATATTATGCAACAATTCTAGTCAATACTAACAATTTATTTTAAAAACCGAAAAGTTTCTGTTTCAGAACTCGTTTTACTGGGAAAAAGGATTTTATTTTGAGCTTTCGGAGATAAAGAGTACAGACAAGATTGGTAATGGAACAGGATGGAGACGCAAAATTGTTATATCGCTCGTTGGAACCAACACTAGCAGTTACGTGTATATCAGGTAAACGTTTAAGTAGTCGATTTGCGTTTTTAACAACTTTATTCAATTATTATGATATTGTTAATTACAAAGAAAAAATCGTGCAAGGTTGCGCATCATCGATAATGCTCTCACATCGGTCATAACTACGTCTACCCTACTCCACTTGAAAACTGGAGACACGTCTGCCGTGTTCGGAGGTCAACATGATATCTGACGTCATCACAGGGGGCCCTGACCTTGTCCGCACGCCTGAGTGCCACATCGCCAGCACGTAAACACGAGACCTTTTTTTCTTCTTTTAGGAACTTTCACCGCTCCACGCGCGTTGTTTGGTGTACAGGTAATTCCCTCCAATGAAAAGGTCACGGAGCGGCGATTTACGACACAGGTTCTGCCTGCCAAGAATGCGGATGTAAGTGGATCAAGCTCCAATTGGTTCCACTTCCACCTAGTTCGAAGGCAGTCACGGCCTTTGTAAACAAAAGATCGGTTCTCCTTCAAACGTTCAAAAACCGGATATCATAATCGACGTAAACATTTCATATTTCTTTCTAACGGGATTATTGCTTTTTTTTTTGCATAAAGACTTTTAGAAAAGGAGGATCATTAGTGCTTTAACACAAAAGTAAGTGACCGAAATCAATGACTCCCTGACTAGTGTAAAATTAATTAATGCAAAATACCATATTATGTTTGCTTATGCCATTACGCCTCGTCGACGTCCAAGTCATCAGAGGCCGGAAGTAATAGGGGCAAGGAACGGGAAGGAATTCGCTTAAGACCTTTTGAAGGAACCATTCCAGCATTCGCCTGGAGTGATTTCGAGAAACCGCGGAGGTTACAGCATTTCTTGGACGATGGTTGTATGACACTTTGGAGCTTTCAGAACGAAGCATGGACCCCGCATAGCGGAATTGTGCACGGTATCAGAGCGTGAAGAAACAGGTTCAAGAATTCGCCACGCAACAACCAGAGGAGTGAACGATTTTTACTACTTCAAAACCTGAAGCCAACCAGCAAAATTTTAAAGATGTTTAAGCAATAATTACACACGCGTCGCACAAATCAGAGAGCCAGTACGGAAAAACAAGTTCAAATCTTGGAGATGGCGCACTGAAAGTATTAGACGGTGGAGTACAGTTTTCATTACTATTTTTATGACTCACCAGTTTGGCTGACCGCGTTACAGTACTTTGCTGAACACTTGGTGCCTGACGTACAGACCATTCCGAAGACAATTTCTAGGTGATGAGTTGTGTGGTGGCTCGGTGATCAAGGCGATCGAAAGGCCCCGGTTTGAATCTCGATCTCGGATAAGGATTTCAAAGGTTCTTAACCCGACTTTCACCTATGGAACAGTTATCTGTGTAATGCGAAGTTCACTTGAAGGTCTCCGTGCTTTGCATTCCACGTTTAATTGAAGGTCCCCTACACCCGGTGTGATTACCTGGTTATGTTAGATAGCCACGACAAGAAGCACATTGCGCGGCGAATCCAATTCTCTGTCAAACGGGGGCCAAAAAATCTTTCTGGATCTCCCAGCAAATAACGCTATACGATAATTTAATTTTCGAGGCGAATGCCGAGACGGAGGTTTATTGCCGCATCAATAAATACACAGCACATAACCAAAGAAAACCTAACACACAGAACAACACTAACACAATTCAGAGATAGCTGGTCACACTTGTTGCAGAAATTTATGCAAATGCTGTTTACTTCATGCGTAGGGTTTTATAACTTTTTAACATAAGGATATACAATCAATTTCCTCCATGGTGGAGTAAAAAATTATCTGTAAAAAATTTACAGATAATTTTTTATTCAACTTGGAACGTATGATTCAACATTATAAAAAAAGTTTATACACCAGAATCAATGGAATTCAGAACTTGAAACGCCAGTTGGAAGTATAAATTCACCGTCTTCAATCATTTAGTTATCCCGTAATTAATATTCGCTGTTTTTTTGCCGTTCTAACCTATCATTAACTTCCCCTAAACACACTTCTTTTCCTTCACAAGTTCTGAGTGATGCAATTCTTGAGATATCTCTTTAGTATTTCCGTAATTCTACAGGCTACTAATTTTTGTTGCAACAACTTTGTAGTATGCCCGCAGCCCCTGCACTGTCTTGAGCGAGTCGATTCCCATAAAGCGAAGGGCACAGCACGTGCTGGCTGGCAGGTGTCTTGTGTACCTGGAACCTGTTGGGCCCCAGCACGCCTCGCCGGCGGACCGTGGAGGGCAAGGTCAACACTCGGACACTGCCTGGAATACTTCACGGCGCACCACACAAAGAAAGGTTGCCACGAACCACGGGATTCGGGTTATGAATACCGAGCGCGACTCTGAGGCAGAGGATTTTATGCTGAAACTCCTTCTGCATAAAATATGAAAAATCTTCAGAGTTCAGTCAACAGAAAAGGTGACCTGACTCAAGGAAACAAACCGAGCATGGTGGGTGAACGGAAATACTCTGATATCGCATTCGGGAGAACATGGATTCGAATCCCCGTCCGGCCATCAAGATTTGGAGTTTCTATAGTTTCTGTATATCACTCCTGTCGAATGATTGGCCGGCGTCGAAAAGGCATAAAGCATGTTACAAAGAAAAAAAACAACAGCCGAGCCTGAGAGAGCTTTACTCTCACATTCGAGAAACTCTAGTGCTGACGGAAACAAGTTTTCTGGGTACTTAGGAATCTAGGGAAAAAAATTCATGCAAAAAGATTGAGATGAAATGTTCAGATTATATATAGTTCCACATATAACACAACAAATGCTGGAATTTTTTTCAGTAGCTTGAGCAGACAAGAACCAGCTCTCCAAAGATATCTCTAAAGCTTTTTAGATTCAAAACAAAACTAGCAAGCATTACTTGCATTTATCAATGCTGAAACATTGTTAGTACTAAACGGTACATTATAGAGGATTTCCTGTAATTCTGTAGGAGTCAGTCAGACAGCAGACTAGATTCTTACTCCTCCTAGTCTTCACATTAATATTTTGCTTTGATGGTGATAGTCATTCCCTGCTAGGCGGCTGCGACACTGACCTCTTACCATCAGCACTTTTCCTATGAGACATCCACTGCTTTGATGCTTTGCTTCTAGCCAAAAAACGTGTTCACCAGGCATGGATGATTCCCTAGATACCTGAATATACGAGATCTACATTTGCCTCAAGCTAAATGCTTTTTTTTTTTGGGGGGGGGGGGGAGCACCCAAAACCCGCTCCTCCAAGCATGGCGGCCTTCCTGTTAACTACTGCTCGCCTCTGCACATGCATTAAGTTAGTAATTCTATAGGTGATCACAGGAACGGGATTGTGATGTATTCCATGCGTCCAGGCGTCCGCCCGTTTACATGGGTCCATCGGATAAGATAGACAGAAACTTTTGAAAGAAGAGACAGGGCAGAGGGAAAAAAGTGCCAAGGTTTTACCCTTGGGAAAAAAAACCTCTGCGATAGTTAGGTAGGGAATAAGAGCGGCTGGCTAAGATACTGCCAGTACCGCGACAGATTCTATGCTACAAGGTTGGATGTATGAAGGGTTTGTTAGTTTTGTTAGGATATGGTATCATGCAATAACTACAGCTGGTCCACACACCGCCGCTGAGGTTATCAGCTGGTGCCGCTCGCCGTCGCTGTCGTTGAGATGGTCCTGGAACATGCCGAATCGTTATATTAATAACAGCTGTGTGCAACAGGTGTTGTAAGTGTTGGTGAGACGTGATTCGCACCGAGAGGGCGCCAGAGCGCAACCGACGCAACGCGCAGAGCCTTTCCTCATCCCGGGAGTACACGGTAAGGGTTTCACCGACGGCGACAGCCACAGTGCTGCTAGATGACCACCCCCGACTTGCCCGGGCTTTAGGACGATGACGGACACCACCGCCATGACCACCCCCGCCAGCATGTGTCATCGCCACCGGGTAAGACAACCCCACCATGCTCATATCAGGAAATATTGGAGCAGGATGCATCGCGCTAGCCTGCCACGACAGCCGTCGCCCCCGCGGTGTCTACCACGCCGGATACTGTGCTAATACTGTTTGTGGATTGATTTCTTGTTGTATGTGGCTGCCTTCTGCACCTGCGATCGCACTGTAACCACTTTCCTTAGCCCAGTGATCACTTTGCAGGTTGGTTAGGGAATGGGACCCTAACCCCAGTGGCCCTTGATGCAGTAGACAGATTTCTTATTTGTTTATGCATTAGTTTTTTCCTATCTGTTGAGCAATATTTTCGGCCGTGGGTGTTTAAATCTGTGGTTGTGATCGTAACTGCCTATAGTGCGTATCAAAGGATTTCGCGACATTTGGGATTTACCGTACATGTTTATGGCAAGCTTCTTAATTACTTGCTGTATTGGCTCGAGTCGGAAATCTCGGTGTAAGTCGGTTGTTCGTGTTCCCCAAGGAGCATTTGCTATGATCCTGAGTACTTTGTTTTGGATTAATTGCAGTCTCCTAATGTGAGACTTAGCGGCGTACCCCCAAACCGGAGCTGCATACGTCATGAGTGGCCGAATGAGTGCTAAGTACATTGTTCGGGCATTACCTCGGTGTAGTGTGCTTTGTCTGTTTAGCATAGGGTATAGCTGTTTGAGTCTGATGTTTGCTTTATTAACCATGTGTTCTATATGGAGCTTCCATGTTAGCTTCGCGTCAAATTTGACTCCAAGATATTTAACTTCGTTCCGGAAATGTATTTGTTGATTGTGTAGCGTTAGCGGTCGACAGTGTTCGTGAATGCGTTTTTGCTTAGGTCTTCGTGTAAATAGGAGTGCCTCGCATTTAGCTACGTTGACTTTAATTCGCCATCGTGTGAGCCAAGGTTCGACTACGTTAAGCGCGTGCTGTAATCTACTGTTTACGTGAGATGGTTGCTGTGACTGTGCAAGATAGGCGGTATCGTCAGCATAAATAGCTTGCATCGTTTTGACTGTGGTCGGAGCTTTATTGACGTATTCTGTGAAGAGCGGAGGGCCTATTAAACTTCCTTGAGGCACTCCTGCTTGTATCTCCTGAGGTGTGGAGTTCTTGTTGTTAACGCAGACGTGGAACGTTCGGTTAGTGAGGTAAGAGTGTATTAGGCGCACCAGTCCGTCCGGGAATCCGTCGTCACTGAGTCTACGAATGAGGCCGTTGTGCCAAAGACGATCGAACGCCTTCTCAATGTCCAGGAACACAGCCCCGGTAAACGCAGACAAGTTATACCCCCTTGTTACGTGCTCAACAACACGCATTAATTGTTGTGTTGTGGAGTGGTGTTTTCTGAAGCCGAATTGCTCCGGCTTCAGAATGTTATTGTCCTTTATGTGTTGTGTAAGGCGTCTGAGTATGACTTTTTCAACAACTTTGCTAAGGGAGTTCAGTAAGCTAATCGGCCGGTAGTTGTTGGGTGAAGATGGATCTTTCCCCGGCTTTCTGAACATTAGCACTTTGGCCTCCTTCCATCGGTCGGGGAAATAGTGGTTGTGTAAGATGGCATTCGCGATGTCTGTAAGGTACTCTATCGCTTTCCCCGTGAGCTGTTTAAGAACACGGTTCTGAATACCATCCGGACCAGGTGCTTTTTTAGCGTCCGAGTGCTGTATAGCCCATGAGATTTCGTCGGAAGTTGCCCTACGCGGATACTCGCGAACCGGTTGGGCTAACAGCTGAGTCACCATCTGGTCCGTTTCCAATGTAAACGCAGGATCGGAAGGATCTACGTTTGGTCGAAAAGATTCTGCTAGTGTTGTGGCCATCAGCTCCGCCTTGCCCTCGGAAGAATAGACAAGTCCGTCCGGCCCCTGTAGGGTGGGTGTATGATGTGCTTCACGAGTGAAGTGACGAGCTAAAGACCACACGGAGCGGTCAGAGGAAGCTAAATGCTTTCCTCGCACAGTTATATACTCTTAAAGTACGTTTCACCCGGAAGGCCTTTCGGTAGGGGAGAATCGTCAATGCAGGAACCTGGAGACTAGTCCTCCTCCGACCCGCCGTGTAGACTACAGCGAAACTGTCTGCCAGTAGGAGGCCAACACCTAGAGGAGGAACCAGGCAGGTCCGGTGGGATTCCCCTCCCCTTGGTAGTTTTGTTTGCAAGCCTTCCATCTCATCGTTTGAAGAGACACCGGCATTACTTACGTGACACACTTACCTCACATCTCATGCTACAGTTGATGTCCGTTACCCACACTCGTGGGGTTGGGTAGCTCAAAGGATAAACGCCGTGCGGTCTGCTGAGGGTTAAGCTATGATCCTAGAACCCGGCTACGTCCTGACAACTCGCCATAAGGAAAGTCTACAAAAGGCTCCCTTTCCTATTTCAGTTTTCTAGTTAGCAAAGCTTCCGTGGCAACGTTAAAAGCGTCACCTTCCGGCTCACTTTAGTAATCTCCCTGCCGAACTTCTAACGCACACCTACAGACGTCCGTTACGCTCAATTTTTTCGATTGAGTAGTCCGCCGGTGACGTCGAGTAGCCATGCGGTCTGCAGGAGTCTAGTGCTGCGTAGGCACGGACACATCAAACGATGTGGAGTTGTCATCAGAAAAAGACCTGAAAGTAGCCCAAAACTGCGTATCGACTATGCGCGGCTGCCGCGTGAGCCATGTTCGAGCGCGCCGAGCCATTTCTGTTGACCAGGATTGCACGGCAAACTATCCAGGAACAGTATTTTCGAGAAGCCACCGTGGACGTTTCACGTGCCCGAGTAGCTGCCATTTTCACTGTTATGCATCACATTGTATAACAGAAACGTAAACGTAAAGTGCGTTGGTAATAAGGAAATTGTATTTTAATAGAACGCAATACGGTGGGAAACCTATGGAAGACATGAGATATGAAACCATCCAGGATAGAATAAACAATTTTTACGAGAGTGAAAACGGTATAGTTAGAGTTCTTAAAATCATTAATTGAGCCAAGTGTGAATAAAGCTAACACTCAATTTCGGGAGGCGATTTCAATTCCTGAAAGACGATGTGACTAAGATTTCTAGTAATTGGAGACTCGTGAACTAGCCTGCAACACCTTTTTCGAATTTCAAAACAATCATTTTCGAGAATAGTTCCAGATATTTTTGACGCTTTATCCAAAGTACTGAAAGAACGGGCAAAGATAAGGAAATAATACCCATTACATTATTATTATTCAATTTTCTGTTGCCATTCCTAACGAGAACTCACTTCTTACTTAGGTAACATGTCTTGAGCTAATCATGCCATTTGGCGATTCTATAGATTCGTTGTTTGGAGTTTCAAGTGATGGTTGTAGTGGTAATGGAGGTGATGCCATCGGTTTCTGATTAGGCTGCACATTTGCTAATCCACAAAAAATCTTTAGCACCGTACAGTCGAATTAAAAGACGAAACTTTTGGTTATCCATGGTAGCAAACTGTCGCTGTGCCGCGCGAGCCAACTCGAACAAAAACACCTTCGTCACAACTGCGCGCGAGCGAAGAAGTAGGGTGCTGTGCCGTGCCCCTAAATACCGACAGAGAGTGGCGTACCGAGCGTGGTGGGTGAACGGTTAACGTTGTGGCCTCGCATTCGGGAGGACGCGGGTTCGAATCCCAGTCCGGGCATCCAGATTTGGGTTTTCCATGGTTTCCCCAAATCACTCCAGGCGAATGCTGGGATGCTTCCTTCAAAAAGACCATGGCCGAATTCCTTCCCGTTCCTTGTACCCAGTCCCATCCCGCCCCTAATGACCGTAGCCGTCAACGAGTCGTAAAGCAATAAGTAAATAAAAAGAGAGAGAGAGAGAGAATGGCTCGCAGCGCGGCATCTTCGAGCTGGCTCGCGAGACAACAGCGTATCCATCGTGCGCGGCAGCCGCGCAAGCCAATGTTCGAGGGTTTGCCGCGCGAAGTGGATACGCAGCTTAAGGTTAGGCCAGGACCGAACCAACTACACTGTAGTAGGCTCCTCGCACAGCACTGGAGGCGCATTAACGCACACTGTCCCGTTCTGGTCTCAAGTGTTATATCGGTATTTGCTATACCTACGCGTCTGTGTTACTAACCACCAAAGGAGCGGCTCAAAGGAAGAAGGGAGTTGCCTTTGCGGATGTTGGTACCCGGTTAAGGACAAGCTGCCGGCACCGTTCCGTCAGCCTTAAAAGGGCTGCACCACCCTCGACAAAGGTCGCATAGCAAGTAGTGAAACGCGTCGGCAGCCGACAGACATCGACCAGGCAGTATCAAGTGAGGCCGGTAACATGCCAGACGAGAGACAAGCATTAAAAAAATTTATTTTAGTCGATCTGAATCCCTCGAGACGATATGGCTGTCTGCCTAGCAGATGGTTTATTAATTCGTTTGCTATGTAATTGGGGTTGTATTGTCTTCTGATTCCCAACGATTTTCGTCTTAGTTTAAGTATTTGTAATGACTGAGGAATTTCTGGTTATTTACAGGTATTATCGACCGCTTTTTTCCCCCTCGACATTACATGCAACCTACAAGCACGAAAATAATAATAAAATTTACATCTTTATGCAAACTCTCTAATTTGCAAAATTATGTTTAAGAAAAAAAAAAATGTTGCTCGAATGTCAAAGTGCACGAATGTTCCTTCCTGAAATTCTCCCCCAGAATTTTAGGAAAAATGCGCAAAACCGAAATCAGGATGATCACTAAGGGTCGAACACAAGGCCCGAGTGTTAACTGTCCCCTGCCCTCCCCCGGATGAACAAACGAAATATTGATTCCTGGGTTCAAATGTGGTTCCTTCAAAATGCCAGACCCGTTTGTAACTACTAACAAAGCAGGTTTTTGTACACGAATAAGCTCTTATGACTGACTGTAGGATACCTAACATTTCTTTACCTATGTTTTCTTCGTATTTAATGTGGTAGTACTGTATCAGTATGCCCTTTCATTTGAATATTAGGTATAATTATTCAGTAAATTCCGGCATGTATAACGCCCTCTGCGTGTCAAAATATTACATAAGCAAAGGGAAGTTATACTCTTATGATATGTAACAAACAGTATCAGAGAGAAGTTTTAGATAGGAGTGGCCGGCCTTGGCCAAATTTTGTAGCATCAAGTTCGTCGTACATATTTCAGTTACCAGACAATTTTCTGCGATCGGCAAGGAGCATGGTCTTCCCTTTCCGAAACTTATGTCTAGTTTCACAAACAGAATAAAATATTAATAAGAAGCTAAGAGTAGAAATCGACACAAATGTAGTTATTTTAATGGGCTCTGTAACACGGATATATAAGGAATTTCAAGTTTTGATAAAATCAAAATAAAGTAAAAAAAAAGTCTAAAAAATAAGATTTTTGAGTCTGCCATGAGCAAACACAGTAATGTATCTGTAGCTGTTCTTGACTTTCAGCCATTTCCAATTTTGGGACGTTCGGTCAATGCAAAACAATGCGGGCAGTGCGAGCATAGAGATGGCTATCGGAGACAGCAGTGAAGCAGTCCTGCCATTTACAGAGATTCATCTCGCCGATGCCCAGCACTCGTTGACCTCTGCTACGGCTGACGCGACAGACAAAAGGCCAATCAGTGTCTGGATAGCAGCGTGATGTCAACTACTAAAAAGTTAAGGCAATTAGGTGTATTTGTATCCATCACCGAAACAGAAATTAAAACCGTTTTGCTATCGCAGTTGTTTGATATTGTACATCAATGTTGAACCGATGATTTTATTACTTTGCTGATCATACAGAGTAATATTTACAATGTGAGGATGCTGTAATAGCACACGAAGCACTTAGAAGGATGTAAAAGCAAGTAGGACAAAAATTTAGCTGCCAAAAAGTAGACTAATAATTATTTAGGAATGACGCATAAAATGAAATAAAACTAAGGGATATTTGAATTTTCACAATTACTGGCCCCGCTAGCGTAAGGGCTATAATACTGATCTCACGTACAGAGGGCCGCCGATTCGAGTGGTTGGCTGGTTTTATTGAAGTGTTCAACGTATTTTTCATCGTCTGTAAGGACCAATAACACTTGTGATAAAATGATAAACACACTTGATGTAACATAAATACAACCTGAGGCTGACTGTTGTGGAAAGGCCAGATGCAAAAGAGATTACAATAAGAATTACAGATTATGTACAAAAATGTTTAAAGAAAATCTGGTTTGCAATTTTTCGTATCTTATTGTTTTATAAACACATATTTCAGATATCAAAGTGATTAATAAAATCCGTCCGTTATGCTCCACATACCATCTAAAATGATTTTCTGTTACCAGATTCGCATACTCTATCTTTCTCCGTACTTCATGCTTTCCATTGTAGCCTTCATTAATAGAATAAGAAACTTCTTAACCTTTGATATATATATGCACCCATCCCGTACCCTCCTTATCTCAAATAACTGCATAAACTAAATTAGTATCTCGGAATAATTATTCAGTTCCAACTTCTTTGGCTTTCCTAATCTCAAAATCCATCTTTCCTTTTCTCCTTTCTGCCTTACCAATGTTCTTTCCCATAAAGTGATTCATATTCAGAAAGATTCACTGAGAACAATATCCATTTTCCATAGTAAAAAATTTCTCCCTTACAAGGCCTTGTTACTAATTTATTAAAATAATCTGCTTTTAATGTCATCATCCATTTTCTTTAATTTAACTACGTAAATAATAAAATTCTCTTAGGTTAGTAACTGAGACTGTTTCAATTTCAGCATTTATTGTTATTTCTGCAGCGCTTCATGATATTTGGTTCCTTAACACGCTAGTTTGTTTCACAAGATTTACCTCATACCTTTCAGTGATTTGTCTACGTCACTCTTATCAACTAAAAAGTCAATATCGTCATCAAATGCCGACAAACATAAGTTTCATATTGAATTCTTATATCATCCGAAACTTTTATTTCAACCTGAATATCTATCTTGCCTCTTCTTACATAGCAGCCAATAGATTCTTATACATAGTATCCATGATAATTATATCCTGGAGTTCTAAAGAGCACTAATATTTTGCCTTTCAACACTGATAAAAGTTTCTCTGAATCTTGGAAGGCCATAAAGATATCCTCACACTCTTTACCGATACGTGTCAGTGACATAAGTCTGGAATTGCTTCACTTGTCACAGTGGTTTAATAGTCTTCACTGTATAGAAATACTCTGTCGCTCAAAGCTCTGCGCTGTGCCCTTCACTGACCTCTCTTCTAAGTCGCCCATATAAGTTCAACACAAGTGATTGTTCCGGGTGCGTTGCACTGCCGAATTCAGTCGTCCATACAATTAATTTGCGAAACGCAAAACTCTGTATGTCAGTTCATATTTTCCGCCATAGCGAGTGAACTGCTGAATTAACGTTTATGCAGTTTTCTTCTCACAAACGATCTGGTCTTTCTTGCTTTATTTTTTAATAATTGTTTCCGTAGTTATACTCTAATTTATATTTGTAAGTGTAACAAAAACACTTACATGTATAAACGTCTTAACATTTCGCTCAAAATTCAAACGTCAACGTACATCTGCCGTTTATGTGTTTTTACGCCATCGTACCATTTGTTACGGTAATTACTACTGCACCCGATTCACTCAAAGAGAGCGGCGGAGGGTGCTTTGCACTTATCCTAATTGTAAACATTTATGCATGTGAAGGGACATACGGAATAAGACACGTTGCGTCAATGGGATATCTTGAGAGGAGTCATCCCGGCATTCGTCTGGAGCGATCTCGGAGAACCATGAAAAACACAGATCACGATGGCCGGAGCGACTCTTAAGTTTTTCTCGCTGGGTAGCGACTCTAAGTTTTCTCGCTGGGTAAATATTTCCTATTCCATTGCCTAATCGCTCGAGAGAAATATTAGTATAGAAATGAATCGTTTTCGTACCTGATTTATCTTGTTTTCTCTGTCATTTCTCGATATGAATGTTGCTGGTAGTAAAACGTGTTCGCTGTCGTCCTGAAATTGATCAGTCATCAACTTTATAATTAGTTTCTGACCAGAGAAATGCCTACGGTGTTCCAGATTTTCCCAACTTCTTCAATATCACGGTTCCGCTTTCCCTCCAGCTATATACTGGTACACTTATCACGAATACGGAGGCTCTTCTTTGGATCTTCTCCAATGCCTGTATTAACCATTTCTAATTGGGAGCCCACACAGAAAAACAATATTCTAGGTGAAGTCACACAAGTACTTTGTATGCAACTGATTTAACTTTCGGTGTACATTGTTTTTAAATTACGATCTGGAATACAGCAAATGGTTTGCTTTCCCAATTACCTTCATTCCACAAGAAAATTATTATGAATTGTTACCCCGACGTATTTAGTGGAATCTGTTATTAATTGTATATTCATAGCCAAACGGTGTCAACTTTTTACTTATAACCATGACTTGGCACTTCATGGCGCTTAGATCAAACTGCCAGTTTTCGCACCAGTCCATTATTTTCACAACATCGACTTCTAACAAAGCGCAGTCACCCTTATTTCGTGATAAATAACAGCATTATCAACAAGTAGTCTTATTTTCGCCTCCATTCCGTCGTACAAATCTTTGATCTATAAGTCTGTAGCTAACATAACGACTGTTACAAGAATTTTTATTATATGACCAGACTAACATTTTTTCCCATCTTCCGTTTTCTACCAAACTTAGCAGAGATATTTATATATGTCAGGTGTATTTCATTACGAAATTTCGCTTGTATTATAGGTTTTTTTTTGCTAAGTTGTCAAAGAAAAGTCTAATGCAAAACATACAAAATTTAAGGATTTCACATCAGTATTGGGAAATCTGCAAAAATTCTTGGGATATATCACACAAATCGTTTCATTATGATCAGAGATAAGGTGTTAATAAAAATCAGTCACAGAGAAACGTCCGGCACGATATTTTGTGGAAACTATTAAAAATTCTTCCAGAGCACTCCAAAAGGTAAGTACCACTTTAAATCCTTAAATCAAAATTTTACCTGCATGGTATTCAGTGTAAGAATTAAACATGCGCTGATAGATGAAATACAGTGAGAAGACTCCAGTGCGGTCGAACGGCCCTCATAACGAGCGCGCTCGCTGCCAGAGTTCGTCCGCCCTTCGAGTCGTTCATTACCCCCTGAGAACCTGCGGGTAGAGCGTTCCTGGCCATAACCGCTCTGCTGCGCAGTGCTTCCTTGCTAACACGTTACAACCACGTCATATTCTCAATGCACTAGCGACAACCAAGTAGGTACTTTATTCTGCGTGCTACACCACTACTGTTAAGCAGCTGCGTTACCAACAAAATTTAACGTACCACTTTCGTAAAAGTACAGCTCTCGCTAACCTGATAATATATATATATATATATATATATATATATAATCTCTATCCAGCGATAGTGTCTTCCACATCTTACTCGCTGAGCTATCTGTTTCCATTTACTGTAATATTTGTCTCCTCAGTAGTTTTACCTCTCAGATTTTTTATTAATAATAATTTTAAAAAATCTCCGAATGTTTTAAAACGTGTTACCCGTCATATTTATCATTTTTGTTACATTCTTCCTCAACCACCATTATTGTGAAACCCTGTTTATTTGGCACATTATAAATGACATTTATCATCACATTCCAAATCCTTAATTTTTTCAGAAATCACCAAACTACTGCTTTATTTTTATGAAGCATTCCACTCCATATAAAGAGCATAAAGATATATTGCCATTCAGCACACAACCCGTGTATCGTGACAATGTTTGACTCTGCCAGTCGAAAGAAGAATTCAACTCTTGTACTAACATACAGATTTCGATAAATCACTCTGCGGAAATATTCGGATTTTTACCTGGACTGATTTCAGCTTTCTTCTCTGTTTTTTTAGTATTAGTTATTTTACTCATCTAATAATCACGCTTTCAAAAGAACTGCGAATAACCGTCAACACATCGAAATAAATACAAAACTACATAGATGAGAACATTTTTTTCCCATGAAACGATAATCCAGATAGACTACACATACTTCAGTTATTGTATACCTGATTAATAACGGCCCGATTTAATTTTAATATTTTACAGGAACATGGTTCAGATATATTTTCATGTTTAAAAACTAAGAGCTTACATCAGCATCTTAAATGCGCTGTTATTAGTTATTCATAGTTTATAAGTAACTTGAAAGCAGTTACCATAATGCAAGTTATCACCGATACGAAAAAATGTATATAAACAGTTGAATTATGAACCGTTTCTGAATAAAAATAATTAGAAACATGATAATCAAACCAGAGCTCTAAAAACATTCCTAGACATCTAAAAATGTCCAAATAGAAGTGCTCAAATATGAAATTTTACAGTGAATACGTCATTATAGTCGCAATTATTACTTATTACAGTAAAAACTTTAATTCTAAGTTTCTACATAGTAGTTTTACAGCTTAAACGTATTTCGTTTTGTTACTGAGCTGAAAAGAAAATTGAATTAAGGTTTAAGTTGTTATTGTGCTATCAGTGTATGTAGTAAGGGCCATGAGTCACAAAAGCTAAGAAAAAAATAAAATTAAAGACTCACGCGATTCGAGTTATGGTTGCTGTTGCTTCAGGTAATTTTTCTATTGCCGCTGGGTCAAGCCAGCACGCTGTTTACCTTACCGGCTAGACGATAAAAGTTGGACTGGGCTCACCTCGTGTTTACGACGCCGAGGGACTGGACGGGTGCGGTACTTTACGATGGGCGAGGAGGCGAGCGTGATGGAAATCTAAAGCCTGGAGGGTACAAAACTTGTGCAGGAACATTCAGAGCCAGATCTTTGAAACTGACACCATGGCTTTCCAACAATGTGGAATTGTAGCTGCAGTATCAAAAACAATCTAGAGGTATAAACTGATGTTGGAACACAATGATAATAAAGTCACGGAACCTGCCTTCTTCAGACAATATTTCGATTTTAAACTAAACTCGCTGAAATGTGAAGAAGATTGCTGACACTGTACAATGCCAATTTGATAACAATGTGCATTTTCATTTTCTGCATAGACAGAAATATAAAGAAGTACAGCAATCATGCCAATTACTATTCACATCTTCGAGTTATGAACTCTCTTGAAGCCGTTTCCACAGCTTTCCGTTAGATGTATGTACCTACGTCAGCGTTCGACATTATCTCCGTGAAATTTGTAATTTTATTTTAATACCTTCAATTTTAAGTGTTATTTTTCGAAACTGCTCTCTAATAACTTTTAGTGACAGTATTCAGTTAATAATAATATTAACTTTGACTTAACACCATAATCTATAAAGCAATATCTTGAATTCCGTGCAGTGAAAGGTATGCAAAAATAGTGAATGAGGTTTCTCGACTTGATTAATCTCTGCAAGTATTTTGGAATTTTTTACTATGACAAAGCTGCTTGTAATTCGAAGAACATCTTCAAAGTGAATATATATTACAGCTACAATTCGAAACGCAGACAGCGTTTAGGACAAACAACTCAAAGCATTTAAACACTAACGGTTTATTTGACTATTACCAACAGCCAGGAATACATTAATTGGATTGACAACACTGCCAAGCAATATACATAAGTTAAGCAACAAAAGAATTCATCGCAAGGTACAAAGAACACATAAAGGCCATAACATTCGCTCAACATGTCCTACACCACCGCTATCATCCTACCAACATTAAAAAAATATTTAAGAAATTAACTACAGCGAACATTTTCTTACATCCTAGGTAGTTATTACATACGTAAAGCCATGATCAAGATAAAAACAGTACTCAATTAATAGATAAATCTAACAAAGCAATATTGAACACACTAAAAATTATGACACAAAAGTTACATCTTTTAACACAAAGCTTACTCAGTAATCTGACAGATGATTCTCACTTCATCTTCACTTTCCTATTTGCACAGATGCCCATTAAACGCCAAAGCCCAGAAAATTAAAAAGAAAAAAATAGTAACCACTTTAACTAACTGCGCAAGTATTACTGAGAAAAGTGCTTGCAGACAGGTAGACAGTGATGCCTAAGTAAGAGTAATGAACTTCCGATTTATTTCTGCCACGAACAACGCACGCAGTGTGTGTGTAACATCTGCTGCGGTGACTATTATCGCTGCTCGTGCAGATAGTCGCGCCCCTCGCACATGTTGTCAAGGCAACGAACGCATTTCACATCGGGCACAGCTGCTATCAAACTACCTTGTTTAGTACCCCGAATGTAACGAACTAGTAGCTGAAACGAAAACTTTCTTCCCTCACACGTCTCTTAGTTTCCTCTTAAAAGCAACAAAACATTAACGAAGGTAGAAATTGTTAGTGTATTTAAAAGTTTACACTTAGATATATTTTTCTTCTGAAGGGTATAAAGACTTGATGAGAAATGACGAGGTCCATCAACTTCCTAGTGATTTTCTTTACGGGGTGTCAGTTTTGTTCCAGTTTAACTACTACAGAGCTAGTCTCATACTAAGGGGGCGTCCATAAATTACGTGTAGTGAAATGGGGGGGGGGGGGTCCGGTGAAATCTCTCGTCATCTTAGTGGAGGTGTCCGATCAGATTTCACCAAATCTCACCACAGAGGAAGGGGGGGGGGGGAGTCTGAAATTCCGGAAAAAACACCTCATGTAATTAACGGACGCCCCCTAACTGTAAGGAGCGTGATTTGCTGTGAAGCCTTGCGCTGAAATAAACTGTGAAATGTGAAGTTTATAAGGCACAAACTGTCGAGCGTCTCAATATTTGCTCATGATGATAATGGAAAACAGCCTGAAAACAATAAGGAATATAGTTGATATGCACACGGCGGGATCTAAACTCAAGTCTTTCGTACCGAGGCGATGTCTGATTGTTTTATAAAAAATAATAACAAGGAGAAAATTATATACTAGCTGCATTACCGCTTGTTTTCTACTTATATACGGTTGGTCGAAACTAAGAAAGTTAACCGTGTCTACAATTATGCAGCAAGATTAGCAGATATGTTTGTTCTGGCGCCGAGTAGGTGTATATAAAACACATTTTTCACATGAAACACAAGTTTCATTTCCGTAAGTGAGATTTGGGAACAATTCTTATATTATTTCATCACTTTCTTGCATGGTACGATAAATCTTCATTTCCAATCTACAGAATTAATTGGATCTTATGCACAAGATATGTACATAAAAGTAGCCTATTAAGCGTGGACAATTACATTCGGTCTGTAAATAGTATCGTAAAGATTGATGCTTAAGGACCATCTAACTTAGGAATTATACTATTATCCAATCTGTCTTTGAATTTTGTAATCTTTGTGAAGGTGTTTGGAACTCCAATTTTGTAGAAAACACGATTTAAGAGTCGACTATTGCGTTGTCTGCTTGATACAAATCCGCCATTTTTGTTTTTGGTTATGATAACCAACCACAAAATAAAAACGCAACTGATATTTAAAAAACTTTTTTAATGCAATCGGTCATTCACGAGTACTCACCAAAAAGTATCAAAGTTTTTTTTTTTTTTTTTTTTTTTTTTTTTTTTTTTTTTTTTTTTTTTTCGGCCGAGGCAAATGAAACACTGAAGGTGCCCTCCAGCAAGGACGTGTAAGAAAGAGCCCTTCGGGAATATAAGTGAAACTTTCATGGTGCGCAAATGTAACTCACTTGTATGCAGGCTGTCACAGAGTAGTTGAAGAGAGTGTAGGTATGATTTTAATTTACCGTGAAATCACTGAGGCCGGCTGAACTTTCACTTGTTTCACACTTTCTTGGCTGAAAGCGATGTTGTTTTGTATGTCGCGTTAAATTCTCTACCAACACGGGTTCTAGGGCAAAACCGCGACGGACAAAACCGCGATGGACAAAACCGCGACGGACAAAACCGCGAACGGACAAAACAGCGAACGGACAAAACCGCGAAAGGACGAAACCGCGAATACAGAAAAACCAGGAATACATAAAACCACAAGAGTTCATAGATTCTTAGCGTTACCCAGGGTGCACCACGAGGAGGTGATCTACGTAACACCCCATTATTTTTTTCTTGAAATCCCGGTATTTCCTGAATTTTTCGCCAAATGCACTGTTTAAAATGGAAGAAACATCCAGTAAGTTTTACTCCAGGAAAAGCTTCTGCGAAAGCGTTCATTGCAGCTTTTTCGAAATCCAGCATTATCATTTGCAGATTCGATCCAATTTGCGGCTCTTTTTCTTGTAAAATTCTTATAAGTCTTCTATATGTCTCCTCCCTTTTGTTTGGAAGTAAAGCGAAAATTGATGGTAGTGAGGCATCTTCTTTAAATCCGTGAATAGTATAAAGCTGACTGAAAATAAGTGGACAAACAGAGAACGTCCCATCGACAAAAATTGCATTTGATTCTTTCAGAGTTTCAAGGTTTTTTTTCGTTCCAAAAATTAATATACGATCCTCTCTTGGACCACTGTCGTGCAAAAGAAAAATTTCACCGTTTATTTTTGTATATTCTTCAGGAATTTGAAGTTCTGTTCTTGATAATGGATTCGGTGGTACTCCTCCAGATTTTTGTCTTTCTCTTCTAATTCCTCTTGCAAGTGAATCGGTAGATGCTAGTGCTCCAGAAACTTCATCGGGCATCCCTGCAAATAATGATGCAAGAACAGTTTGGGGTGCCTCTAATGTGGTTGTAGCCTTTTTACCGTACTCAATAATAACGTAACCCTTACAGTACCGTACTCCATAATAACATAACCCTAGCTGCGATCCCCAAATCGTTTAAAAACTGCGTTAGGATAATATTTTGGAGCATAAGAGATCAAACAGTGAGGGGATAACTCGTAGATTTGTCCGTTTCGCGGTTTTGTCCGTTTCGCTGTTTTGTCCGTTCGCGGTTTTGTCCTTTCGCGGTTCTGTCTGCGCGGTTTTGTCCTCGCGGTTTTGTCACTTCGCGGTTTTGTCCGGACACGCCAACACGGCTGCACGCAACTCTTTGTAATGGGGGAAATAAGTAAATGAATGCATTTATTAACAAAAGGTTTTTTATTTTGAAAAGAAGCAATATTAATTTAAGTGAATTACGGCATTCTATCATTACCGTGGCGTCACAATCTGCTGATGAATTCTTATAGAACTCGACGAAACAAATCTAAAATAAAGAATATATTTTTTTGATATGTCACTTGGTTTTCGAGGTATAGTATGTCAAAAATCTGTTATAGATATAGTTCCTTTTGCTTTTGGTGACGTTTCTTCTGGTCCAGGCCGTATTTCATCCTAACAACAACCACAAGGAAGAAATTAAAAACCTATAGTGCATTTCCATCGTGTAGACATACTAGTTTTGGTGGATTTTTTTCTGATCCAGACCAGATCTCACCCAAACCTCCTCACTTTTGAGATAAAATATCTCGAGAACTAAGCGAGATATTAAAAAAAAATCTTTATTTTCGATTTGTCTCGACGAGTTACATACGAATTTATCATAAAATTTGACTATGGCGAAATTTATCTTCTGGTCCAGGCCGCATTTCAACCTAACAACGTCAATTTTGAGATACGATATCTCGAGAACTAAGCGAGATATCAAAAAAAAAATTTTTTTTACTTTCAATTTGTCTCGTTACATAAGAATCCATCATCAAATTGCGGCGCCAGGGTTATCGTAGAATCCCCTGAATTGGCACATATCTTGCACCATTAATTAATCCCCGACTAGCATTAAGATTTGTATTTAACATAAACCAGATGAACTCGGAAATAGCTCTAGCGATTTGGATGTAGATAACGTTTTGCTTTTCAAGTTTGTAATACGATTATACAAAAAAAAAGGAACAATTTTTGTATTTGGTTTCTCGAATACGGTTCTAACCTCACTATGTAGAAGGTTTAGGTGCCAGTAAGCCTACTGATGTTACTTAAGCTTCTCTTTGATTGGAACAAGAAACTGTGCTCCTCAAAATGCCTAGGAAGCCTTCAAGGCTTTTACTTTAATTAAACTTTGGTTACAAAACTTTGGTCAGACCATTGCTCGAATATGGTAGTGTAGTATGGGACCCACATTTTGAGTATCAAATACAGGAGTTGGAGAAGGTGCAAAGAAAGGCTGCTAGATTTGTTTCTGGAAATTATCGCAGAATGCAATCAGTGACTGATATGATAAAGGTGCTGGAATGGGATTCATTGCAAGACAGGAGGAGGATTAGGAGGGTAATGGGAGTGTACAGGGCGTATACTGGCGATGAGGCATGGAAAGATATTGCAGTAGGTATGAAAAGTAGTTCATGGAAGGGAAAAGATGACCATGACCACAAGCTGGCACTCGATTTCAGGCACAAGGGTGTGGGAAGATTTTCTTTTTTAGGTAAGGGTGTCAGGGATTGGAATGAGTTACCAAGGGGAATGACGAATAACCTACCGAAAACGTTAAAAGAATTTAAAGTTAAAATTTGTAGAGGGCAAATGTAGGTGAGTGAATGATAGCGGGAAGTTGAGTGTGTAGGGAAATTGCCACCGGAGCGTGTGCTCCATTGCAATTAAATTAAATTAAATCTTGTATATTGAACAGAAATGGATTGATGCCGAGCGAAGATCGGTCACCCAGGTACTGTATTCTTTATTGTTAAATAGTAGTTACTGTGCTCGTCTCGTATGGTATTAAACGGTCTATCAGAACCAGCGACCTCTACAGTGTCTGTTAACAGGCGTTACGGGACCAAAGAACAACTTATTCGATACTCAAAACGGTTTAATTTAACACTGTTCATCAGCCGCATTACTTCACCCCTTTTGTAGTTTAGAAGGCTTTTTTCACGTCAGTCCTCCAAATGCCAATTTGCTGTCTTGTTAGCGAAGTGAAGGTACATTTTGCAAACTCTTGTGCTACCATATCCCACGAAACCAAAATATTTCTGCTGGATGTGGGCTTGCTGTTATTGCAGTTAATAATGAAGCATTTACAATCAGCACTGTTTTGCTGTTACGATGAACAATGTCAGCAAACAACCATTCAGGAACAGTGTTTTGTGAGCCATCAGTTTGATATTCTCGGTACACTTAGTTGGGAATGGAGCTCTGTTTAAACTTTGATAGTTCAGGTCGGATTGCAGCGTACAAGATAGCAGCTATCGAATGAAAAAGCTCTTCACTTTTCCAATCCAGCACAAGTGGCAGTGGCGTTGTTACCTTTAAAATGTACAGTACGTACTGCTACCCGATATCTTTCGCCGGTTCACTATACTTTTCAGATTTATATACAGATATTAAAAAACAACCCAAATTGATTAAGGGAGCTAATAAAATGAATTATAGCTCGATTCTCATATCTTAACGCTTCCTCGTTATAATAAATGTTATTACTGTCTTGATACCATTTTCGCTACACTATTACAATGATTTTCTCGGTCAGAAGAAGAAAGCATAGCAAATATCGTTCAACTGACACAAGGTGTCTCATGAGACCCCTTAAGGCCGCCACACACGTGCGGGAAACCCAAGGGATTTGGACGCAAGGGTCACGGCCTTGCGGGATCCCGCACGTGTGTGGGCACTTGCTTGAGGCCGTGGCCGCACCCTAGTGCGGCCAAATCCCTGCCGAAAAACAATTCTTCATTTCCTCGAAGGCCGGGAGGGAGGGTGAGAAGCTCAGCGTGTGTCCTGCGGTCAGTCGGCCTTCCGGGATTTCTTGTGAGTGCCTGCATGTGTTGCGACTTTGTTTCTCTGTTTTGTTTCTAATGTTCCGTTTGGTGATGTTCCGTGTTTATAAATATGTATGATAGTGAGCCCTGTCTATAGGAATTGAAGTACCAGGAATACAACGACACAAACAAACGAGAAGCTACCTACGCCAAGCTGGCATAAATATTGAAGGAGAATGAACCAAATGCAAAAAAATAAAAAGAATAAATATTAAAAAAAAAAACAGCAACATTAAACCATCAGGAAATGAATCTTTGCGAAGTGATTTGCTGAAGAACATTAAAAAAAAACGTGCTGCAAGAAGATCACTTTGACGTTGTTAGCAAAACCGTTGCCATAAAATTACGTGGCCTTCCGACCAATCAAATGCTAATAGCAGAAAAAATAATTAATGACACCCTGTTTCAAATCGAAATGGGCTGTTTAGGAATGTCTTACAGTGAGCAATGGTTACCTACTTCTGGCCTGTACTATTCTGCAGGCAGCAGTTCTGGATATTTTTTTATCCAGGAACCTCATCGAATAGTCTCAGCCCACAACCTTTTCAAGCAACACCAGCAGGATCATTATAAACCATCAGCAGATTTTGATAAATTACCTCAAAACAACGACACAGCAGCAATTGTTCTATCAAATTATAATGCAAATGATGTTATGTGATTTGAATTTGAGTTTACATCACATGATCAACTATATTAATTACAACATGATTTTAAACTAATATTATTTTAATTTAGTTTTTATGTCATTTAAACTTAATTTTATGTTGTTGATGTATTTAGGAATGGGAATAAATCAATTACAGTAAAAGTCCGGTTATCCGAGTTCCGATTATTCGAGCCACCTGGTTAACCGAGGCAAATTTTTGAAATATGATAGGAAGCTTTTATGAAGATATGGAACTACAGAAAAAGGCTGCTTCAAGTTTTACTAGGCAGCTTAGAGAGAGGTAGCAAGCACTGTGACAGATTCAATAAAGAAAATCGTAACAGCAGCCAATGCGTGAACATCATCGGATGCTGCCATCGTGAAACCAACTCTGAGACTGAGAAACCCTTGAGGATTTTAACCCCCCGTGTGTGTGCAGCGCCACTTCGATGAAATCCCTGCGGTCCGTTTCCCCTGCGGCCCGGCCTCCACGTGTGTGGCTACCTTTAGACGACGGTAGAGCTAAAAAAAAAGGTCGCCAGTTGCCGTGAAGGCCCGTGGGCCCTCTGAACTGCGCTTGGGGCCCCCCTGAGCGTAGGGGCCCCGGTGCACTGCACCGCCTTGCCCCATAGTAGCTACGCCCCTGGTTGGGACATGTCAACCGGATGGACCCAAGAAGAACAGCGAGGATATCGCTGGAAAAAGAACTGAAGGGTAAAAGACCAAGAGGCCGGCCGAAAAGGAGATGGATTGATCTCGTGAGACTGGATCTACAGGAGAAAGGTGTCTCATGGTCCACAGTCCAAGAAGAGGAAACATACTTGGACACAAAATGGTGGCGAACGCTCTTACACCGCACCCGGAAAACTGGAGGCGGATGAAGATGGTGATAATGATGATGAATATATGTTCCACTGACTTTTTGGGACAATTGCATGCAGTCACCCAACCCTTCAATAGGTGTGCTCCATAAGGCAGACGTCATATTTCGTAACTAGTCCAGTATAAATCTGGAGGCCGCTAATGGCCGAGTGCAGTGAATTGAGGCGAGTGGGAAGGTACGAGATGCAAGGCCAAGGTCGTGTATAGTCAGAGGTATTCCTGGCGTGTCAGCAGGGGACCAATGCCTCGGTCAACTAGCGGTCTTGTTGATCGTAGAATGACATCACTCTTCAAACTAGACCTGAGTACGGAATCATTAGGTTAGTTCTGATGTTGTCCTTCACTTTTTACATTCGGTGTCGATTTAATCTACCTGATCCATTGCACTAAATGACCTCAGTTACATGACGCTAATCTTTTAGCCTATATTTTTCGATTGTAATTCTTTCGTGGTCCCATAACCTCTGACTATTGTATTAACCGTTCAATCAAGACTAAAAACTATTATTCCAATCTTAAGGGACTTTATGTGACATTCTTGCCCAAAACTGCTTTCTCCGACCCTTATCTCTATTTCGTACTTGATAAGGAAAACTTAATTTTCAATTGCTTTGCACAGAACCACGTATCAAATACTTCTGTTTTTCTTATTTCTGTAATTCCCAGCGCCACTGACCCATCATGTGCTTCATTACTTTTCACATTTGTTATAACTTTAATTTTGTAAATAAGCAAGATCATCTTACTACTTGGATTTTGACATTTCGTCTGTCATTAGTATTCTAATGCGAATTTGTAATATACGTAGAAATTTTTTGTTTGTTTATTTGTTATACTTACTCAAAACGCTTCCTCTATTGTTCTCACATCCTTCAAGAATTTCTGCTTATCTTTAGCATTCACTGAAGGTCAATGTCTCTATCAATTAATAATACACCAATTATTTTTGGAAAAACGTAAGAAATTCTTTTTAAACAATTTGACTCCAACTCCTGAATATGTTGTAAATAGTTAGTAATTCAGCAAAAATTATTCTAATAAGACGGGGATTGCGTAACCCAGAAACACAGCGTACACTGGTGTGGAAGCGCAGTGGAAAATATGGGTCTGTTAAATAATCACTGACTACGCCTGCCCATAATGTCACTGCAAATCTGTTTTGATAGCATCTCACAACCGTAGACTTGTTCTATATCTCCTGCATCCTACGGAAAATTGCTTTGGCTTATGACTTGCGACAGTTGTTTACAGATTTGGCTTCCTTATCACAAATAAATACATGTGTCCTTCTCCATCATTCCTGAAGTTTGTAACCATAACATTCTTTATCATAAACCATCCACTACTGAAGTTTGTACAAACCAACTTTCCGAAAGCAAAGAAGTACCCAGTTTCTCTTTACAAAAACATGATTTACGAAGGCAATTTACTGAAGTATTTTTTTCACACTTTTCACCACATTGGAAACTGAAGAAAAGAAATAACCTTAGATGAATTTATATACGCTGCTAACAGAAGAATAACGACTCACTGCATGACAGGTGTTGGAACAACTGTGCTAAAATCTCACTTAATCCTCCTAAGGCAACGTTCGCAACTTGTTTGCTACTGTAATTATGCTAACAACGTGTAACGGAAACAGCCGAACAACGTGAGCGCAAAATAAAAAAGAAGCCATGTCAAGCCATGAGTCATGTCGAAGACTTGGTTTGGGTCGAATTTGCGACCTTCCAGGTTTGACTCTAGCCGACAGAAGGCAGTGTTCTGAAATGAAGGAAAAAAGAACACCCGTCTGTTCTTGTCTGCCACGGAGTGTCGAAGACCTCTGCCAGTTTGAGGTGAGCGTAAACCGCCAACACGTAACATAAAGCAGGATTACAGACGGCTCATAGGTTTCTCAATTTTAAAATCGCATTTAATCGTAAAGTAGTTACTAAGATTCGTATCTGCTTTTAATTTTACTAAAAAAATACATTTTGTGAACATCAAACAAAGTCATTTAACACTATCCGTGGTAACATATCGTTACATTAGAAACGGACCTTTGGTAGTTCACCGAGCATGGTGGGTGAGCAGTAACATTCTGGCTTCACTCTCGAGAGGACACGTGTTCGAATCACCGTCAGGCCATCCAGATTTGGGCTTCCCATAGTTTCTCCAAATCACTCCAGATGAATCCTAGGAGGCGCCTTTAGAAGACCAATTCCGAATTACTTCCCGTTCCTAAAACCTACTCCTTTTCCACGTCAAATGATCTCGACATCGACTAGGAGTAAAACAGGAAGTAAATAACAAAAATAATTCTTGGTAGTATGTATGAAAAAGCAACTACTGGGTTAGGCAAAATAATTTCAGCTATTTTTATGTACGCAGCCAGGAAGTTACAGAAATCGAGATACAAAATCAATTAATAATATTTTATCCATGATGGACTGGTGGAACTTCCGCGACTGTGATGTCAAATATGGGTTGTAAAAAATACAGCAACCAGTCACAATATGTCATATTGTGACTGGTTGCTGTATTTTTTACAACCCATACAAAATCAATTAAAAAAAAAACTGATTAGAACTTTTGGCTCATCAATGTCTGTTACACAAGAGTAGGAGGGGATACGGAACAAGGAACGAAGAGGAATTCGACCACGTCATTTTAAAGGAACTATCCCGGCCGACACCTGGAGTGATTTCGGGAAACCATGGAACACCAAAATCGGGATGTTCGAGTCGGCGATGAATTCGCGTCCTCCCGAATGACAGGATGGAACGTTAACTACATATCCACCGGGCTTGGCGCTAACATTTAATATCACTGCTCGTATTATCAGTGGAATAAAAAAGCGAGGTGAAATTATCCTTACATCTTCTGCTCTTATAGCAAGGGTGACGTTCTTTATTGGAACTAAACGTTTTGTAAGGAACTCTTCATTAATAATGATATACTATAAGTTGGTGATAATATGTGTCTTTAACAACTTAAGGTTTGAATTAACGTCTGCCACTTCGGTCTGTTTATGAAATGTGTGTTTCTGAAGCGATAATGAAAACAAAACAAAAACAAAAAACGGCGGCAAACCGTAGCCAGGATGGTGGTTTTAAGCGTTGCTGCCCTCACAAGAGTAGAGTAGTTGGGTGTCGCCGTGGAGTTCTGCTTATCGACTGTGCGACTGGCGTCCACGCACGCGCGCACCGTGTTCGCTATCCCGGCCGTTCATCTCATCACAGAGTAACGCAATACACAAACCACGCTGTGGCTGGGTCTCTGACATCAGAGGTAAGCCCGACAAACGGAAGCAATGAGAAACTTTGACGATGAGGTAATATAACGCAGGATAATACCGAGGGAAAATACTCCGACATTGCCACCCAAACAAAAGGTTCAAACTCTTTTCGGAGCTTAGTTTTTACTAACAATAGTTGTTTCCCGTAATTTCGTTCACCTTTTTTAATTATTTTATAAAGAGTCTAGGTTCTTTACCGCAGTTATTCCCACAGACGATTTGACCTCTTCATTTGTAGTCATCGCACAGTCAAAGAATTTCACAAATGCAATGAGAAATCCAAGGTGTTCACGATTCTGGAATTTCAGTTAAATGATTGTCAGTTAGAATAAAAAAACTGGGAACCAGTGAGGAACATGTAAAAACGTCAGTAGAAAATACTGGTAAATCAGCTTTTTTTCCACCAACAACTTTTATCTACGCCTCCGCTGGCGGGGCTGATAGTTTTTTAGTGTAACTAATTAATCACAGCAACAAGAGAGCGGGCAGAAATGTCGTTAGGCGGTATGAATATGGAAAGGAAAGATAAAATACACCCATCACTCACTATAGTAGAAGGGGGCAGGACAGATCTCAGTCAAACGTTTCTATTTTCATGAGTAAGGGCATAGCCCCAAATATTGTATTTTTTGTGTTTATGGAGTCTTTACAACTTCTGCCTTTCTCTCTTCAACTTTGGTGAGTTATGGGATGAAACTAAATAACAATATTTTCATATGGTCTTAATGGTTTAATGTAAGATTTTCGATCCGTTTGCTCAATCCTCCTCTTCCGTAGCCATCTAAACTTACCCAGTGATCCTACAGTTTAACGTGGCGTCCAAACCACGGGGCGTGCTAGAATTGAATATAGGTTTCAAATCTGAATAATTTCATTTTGATTCAGAGTTTATTAAAAATGTTTTATTCCCCCCAGTTGAAGCAAGGGAGACGAATCAGTGTAGAATCTGCGAGAACCTTTCCAGCCTATAAACTAACCTCTCATGATCCCCCATGAAGTTAAGACACTGTTTTCTTTATGAAGTTACATGAAGATAAAGCAGACCTCATTTTATTCGTGAGAACCTGGGCAACACAGAATTCAAAAGCTCACGAAAATTCGTACAGGCCTAGTTGTTCTTGCGTGAATCGCGTCCAAAGAAGCGTACCTTTAGTCTCACAGTAGTAATGTTAAAGGCCTAGCGCATAACTCTAACAGCCGATAATTGTTATAATGCAAGCTTATACAATGCGAATGATTATGTCTGCACAACGTTTCACTAGTTTTAAAAATGCCATTGACTGTCTACCAATTCCATTATTTGTATGAAAGATATACGTATAATAAATTAAAAACCCTGTATGTCATTTCGTACAATATAAGGAGGAGTAAGTCATTACAATCCACAGACCCGCCAATGTGGTTCAATGCACTGAGTCCAAGCCCCCGCGTAACTGTCGTCTTGACTGAGGTTTTTAGGAGGTTTTCCGTGCCTATCAAGGCGAATGCCGGGACGATCCCTAATCTCCACGTCATAAACTACGCTTTTCACAAGAAATACACTTATCACACAAAACATAGTTACACATTTTGCAAACAGATGGATCTATGACCACCAACTGGATGGAAACTGCACGGGAGTTACTTGCCGTGCTACTTCCAGATGACAATACAGAAAACGAGACAGATCGGCAAAGTGAACTGCGTCAAAAAATGTGGGATCCCTACGAGAGTGAACATCAAAAATGCGTCATATCAGATGAAGAGATAGTAGAGGCAATATTTTCCCTTCCAAAAAGAAAAGCACCTGGACCTGATGGGATACCAGCAGAGGTCCTCCAGGAGCTGGTCATCCAACTGGTTCCAACCTTAAATAAACTTTTTAACGAATGCCTGGTACAGGGAAAAATACCAAATGCATGGAAAACGAGTGACGTGATTATCATAGCGAAAGGTGGAGGCAAAGACCCACAACTTCCAAAATCCTACCGTCCAATCTGCTTACTCAATGTTCTAGGGAAAGTACAAGAAAAGATACTTTGCAAGAAACTAAAGGAACATAGATTAAAACATGGGATGAACCCAAATCAGTATGGGTTCAGAGCAGGCAAGTCAACAGAGGACGCCATCAACCGCTTAATGGAAATAGCTCAAAACTCTTCCAAAAATTATGTGGTGGGAGTATTTGTGGATATCGCCGGCGCATTCGACAATCTCTGGTGGCCCGCGCTGTTCGAACGCTTAAGAAACATCAACTGTCCAAAAAACCTCTATACCAGTTTTAGAGATTATTGTAGAAATAGATATGCCAAATTGCGGTGCCCCAACAAGTACATAGAGAAAAGACTGACGAAAGGTTGCCCGCAGGGATCAGTGTGTGGACCAATTTTCTGGGACATTGGTTTGGAACCGGTCATGGAAATATTGCAACAAATGTCAGAACTGCTGGGTGTGGTGGCATTCGCCGATGATCTCGCACTTCTGATAGACGCGGACACCAGGCAGGAACTCGAAACAAAATGCAAAGCAGTATTGGATTGCCTGAGTAAGTGGTGTGCAGCAGTTAAGTTAAACCTAGCCCCACAAAAGACGACCTACATGCTCCTAAAAGGAACACTCAAACGAAATCCGGTAATTAGGATCCAGGGAAAAACAATAAAGAGAAAAGCAGTAGTCCGCTACCTTGGTGTAAACCTGGAGGAACAACTGAAATTTGCGTCTCACATGGAGGAAGTATGTGGAAGAGCAGCACTGGTAATGCACAAATTGATAAGCATTGGCGAACGACGGTTTAATCTGCCTCCGCTCGTCATAAGAAGATATCACGATGCAATACTGACCTCCATTACTGGATACGCTGCAAGCACGTGGGCCAAGCACCTAAGAAAGGTCAAACCAAAGGAGCTGCTTCGCCGTACGCAGCGAGGAATTCTGCTCCGACTAACTGGGGCCTACAGAACAACGGCCACAGATGCCCTAACGGTTATACTCGGTATCTGGCCCCTGGACCTGGAAGTAAGGAAGCGAGGAGCGCTATACTGGATTAAAAAAGGAAGGTATGACCAAGCTGCTGAAATAATTGGAAGGCCTGTTGAAACCAAAAAAGATATTTGGGATGCGCTGATGGATGAATGGCAGCAAACATGGACTAACAGCAACACGGGCAGAAGGACCTTCGACATGCTTCCTTGCGTGAAAGAGAGAATGAACATGACTCACCTACAACCATCTCCAGGGCTCATACACTACATATCTGGCCATGGTCCATACAACAGTTTCTTAGAACAGAGAGGCCTCAAAGAAACAAACAGGTGCGACTGTGGTGAAGTAAGTACTCCCGAGCACGTGGTTTGGGAGTGCAAACAAACTGAAGAATCAAGAGCATATCTCCAAATACAACTTCAGAACAGAAGAATATACGATATACTGCGTGATACCGAGCTCTGGCACTTGCTGGATGAAGCTGCTAATCTAGCGTCGCAGCGCGAGAAGGCGAGATTTGTTGAATTGAAACAGGCAGAGCGTAGGGGACGCCGCGAGCAACCGGCATCAGAAGCAGAAAGAAGGACAGGAGAGGAAGAAACTCAAGAGTAAAGAACAACCCAAATTTGACTACAAGCACTGCCCATGACTAAGGCGGTGCCTGCACCAGGAAGACGGCAAAGACTCAATTCATCGTAGTGCCTCTGGAAGCCAGAGGCACCTTCTCCAGGGCTCAGGGGGTGGCCTGCTCTGATTCCAGGAGAGAACTCCTGATGGGGGAGCAGGTGGCTCCAGGGACAAACCGGAGAAGAACGAGACCACTACCTGGAACGTGAAGCTGGCTGACGACACTTTGTGGTCAGCATGTCAGCAGCCGCCCCGCTGCATCAGCAGAGACAGCTAGCGGCCAGATGTCGACGCAGGCCAGCAGTGGTAAAAGAAGAACGTATACAAATAGACAGTTTATTAATTAGAAGTATGAAAATACAAAGACAATTGCTGATATTGGTGTGAATTAGTAAGATTGTAGATTAATTAGTAGATTAGTTGGTAGATTAAGTGGTATATTAATTATTAGAATAATTAGTAGATTTACTATTAGAATACTTAAATCCATTAAATCCTTAAAAATAATTATCCAGATATATTATTAACAAAAAATAAAGTAAATTGTTTTAAGAATAAAACTGTAGAAACTAAGGGCCTACTTTAGGTAACAAGGTAGTAGGCTCATGTAAAATCAGGAAATAAATAAAAAAATAAACAGATGGCAACACTTCACTTCAATTACTATGTACACTCTTGACTGTGGGCGCCTGTGACTAAGTCCATTATTTTGCACTATGTGGCATCACTGGAGAGTTTGTTCCAGGCATTCACTTAAGGAAATGAATAACAGATGGCGCTGAGTTGAATACCCGAAATGATGCCACATTGTGCGAAATAAGGGACTTAGTCTCAGGCGCCCACAGTCATTTTTTTTTTTTATTTTTTGCCAAAGAGTGTACCTGGCAATCGGTAAGGGCAGTCGACCGCTAATGTTGGGAAAAGGTGGTGAAGAGGAAGAAGTCATTACAATTAACGACATAGTATTACCAGGAAGTGTTCATGCTGGCAGTTGCCCCTTTCCCCCTTCACTTTTCTGTATAGCTCCTATGGAAACAAGGAAAGACAATACAATATCTTCTCATTTGCTTTGGTTGCAGAATTAATTTTTGTGATCTTACTTGTCAGACGAACACACAAATAACGGTTCAATGTTTGAGACGCTTAGAGATGTGTTATACACACAAAAGATTCTCATTTTTATCGCTGAACCCAAATGTTTCACACACTGCTTCTAAGTTTAAATCACGAATCAAGACTCCTAGGCTTCACTTAGTAAAACCACTTTAAATAAATTATACAGAATTTCGCCTTTCATTTACACATACAAGTTGTGTTTATTTTTTTCGCGTATTTTACTTTGTTTAAAATACTATGTTTGCTATGTTCAAATATGATTGCGGGAAAGACGTAAATTTTAATGTAAATTCAAAAAATTATCACGAAAAGAAATACAAAAAATAAAAAATTGGAATTAAAATGGTTTCACCAAAAGCGATGGAAAAAATTACCTCCCCTTTTTTCGTGGAAAAAAGAACATTAAATAATTTAGGGTTAATTTTCACTTTTTAAACATAGTTTGATATTCAGAAAACACAATCAATAGGTTCATAATTTGTACAGGTTAGCTCCAAAGTAATAGGGTTTTTTTTTTTTTTTTTTTTTTTTTTTTTTTTTTTTTTTTTTTTTTTTTTTTTTTTTTTTGCAAACAGCACAAAAATTTTGTAGTGATAAACTTTATTCTTATTTTATTATATTAACTTACATCCACTAAGTGTAAATTCTCCCACCAATCTACTTTTGCCCTTTACAAATTTTAATTTTAAATTGTTCATCTTTTTCCTTGACTTCTTTGCCTACAAAAGAGAATTTTCCCATTCTTCTTGTACACTCTCAGCATTTTCTTCGCCCTCCTCCTATCTTCCGATAACTCCTAATCCAGCTGCTTCATCATCACCACAGCTTTACATTAGTGGCTAATTTATTGACAAATACAACCAAGATACTATTTTATTATATTTTTACTACATTTATTATTATTATTTTGAAAGATAACTGAGATAACTGGGTGCAGATAGTATACAAATAATACAATTTATTTATAAATGAGAGTTAAGAAAGAACAAACATTTTTCATATATAATATTTAGAACATGCAAGATAATTTCGTTTCCCCACATTTCCATAAGGAATGGCTCTTATTAATATGGGTCTTCCAGTACTATAAACTGGTTTCAGCACTCGATTAAATACTCCACTGGTTTCCTAGAAAATAACATATAAGATAATCAGCTTTATTACATTAAAAATCACAAATGAAATGTGTAGATTTTATTCTAAGAGCTGGGGTTTGGAGACATATAAATAACAAAGTGATGACCGTTTATTGACATTGAGGAGTGAGAAAAAGTTCTGCATATAACTCAGGCTCCATTTGCTGCCACGAGCCATATTTTCTTAACAGCTAGTTTATAGTGTGTATCCAAGGACCAAATAACACTCTGATTAATAGAGCAGAGGCGGCCTTGCTCCGTACCACTGACGTAAACAATCTTGGGGTCCTCTATAAAAATGGTTTGGGAAAACAAGTCACGAATAAAAAAAAAAAGGACACAACAAACTCTGAAGCGTTGGACGACGTACGCAATAATTTGCTACAGACAATACAAAATCAGTAAATCAAGCAGTGGTGTAACGGACACTGTGAAGCGAGGGAAAGACACATGCCAATCACAGCACTAGATCTTTCAAAGGCGTTTGACAGAGTAAACCACAAAATGGTAGTAAATAAGGTAAAAACTATTGGAGTGGATGAGAAAGTGATTTGCTGAGTAGAAGAATTTTTAAAAGGAAGAAAACAGAAAGTTAGGTAGGAAATGCGGTATCAAACGAAGTGGAAGTAAAAATGGGAGTGCCGCAGGGTAGTGTATTGGGAGCATTGCTATTCATTATTCTAATGAATAATTGTGTTGACTGTCTACTATCTGAAATAAGATAGTTTGCAGATGACATAATGCTATATAAAAGGATCAAAACTATAGAGGACTGTAAACAGTTGCAGGGTGATCTGGACAGGATATCTGGTTGGGTTGGTAAACATGGGATGAAGATAAATGCAAAGAAGAGTCAGCTAATTAGATACACATATAAAAAACAAAAGATTAATTACGAATATAAGGTGGGGAAAGAATTGCTTGCTGAAGACTTGAAATGTAAATATCTTGGCATTACATTTGATAACAAGCTTAACTGGGCAGGACATATTGGACATGTGGTAGGAAAAGGTTGTCCTGCACTTGTTGGAGAGAGTGATGAGGGGATGCACGAGAGAAGTAAGGGGGCATCCATAAATTACGTGAGGTGAAATAGGGGAGGGGGGGGTCCGGCGAAATCTCACCCGATCTCACCAAGGGGGAGGGGGGGGGGTCTACGGAAATCTCACGTGAGATTTTGCGAAAAATTTGGTTACAGTAGAGCAAAAAAAAACTCTACAATTTGCGGCGAAGTCGATTTTAGGAGGGTATTTCGTCAAAAAAGTTAGGGTGTGACCTAAAAAAAAAGTTTCCAGGGCGATTTATAGGGGGGGTTCTCACGGACCAGATCTCACCAGAGGGGGGGGGGGTCCGGCCAGATCTCACTAAATCTCACCAGGGGGGAGGGGGGGTCCAGAAATCCGGAAAAACACCTCACGTAATTTGTGGATGCCCCCTAAAGGAATTGGGTTACAAAACTTTGATCAGACCATTGCTCGAATATAGTATAGTATGGTATCCACATTTTGAGTATCAAATATCGGAGTTGGAGAGGGTGCAAAAAAGGGCTGCTAGATTTGTTTCTGGAAATTATCGCAGAATGCAATCAGTGACAGATATGATAAAGGAGCTGGAATGGGATTCATTGCAAGACAGGAAGAGGATGAGGAGGTTAATGGAAGTGTACAGGGCGTATACTGGCGATGAGGCACGGAATGATATTGCAGTAGGTATGAAAACTATTTCATGGAAGGGAAACGATGACCAAGCTGGCACTGGATTTCAGGCACAAGGGTGTGGGAAGATTTTCTTTTTTAGGTAAGGGTGTCAGGGATTGGAATGAGTTACCAAGGGGATTGATGAATAACTTACCGAAAACGTTAAAAGAATTTAAAGTAAAAATTTGTAGAGGGTGCTCCGTCTGCAGTTAAGATAGCCTGATGGTATAAACCTTAGATTTTAAGCCTGATTTCAAGGTTTCAAACTGCTAAAATAACATCAAAATACGATAAGATCTTTTTAATTTATGTCGGGTTATAGGCAAAACGGATTAATGGAAATTGTAATTTCGTGTTCTTGCGTCAGATGACTCAGCGTACTAAGACATGTAAAATTTCAGAACAAATTTTAACTTCGTAACATAGGATTTAAGCCAGACCATAATAATCTTTCAAACTGAAAACCCTTATCAAAATATATTCAGCGCTTTCTACATGATATCGGGATAAAACATACACGCAGACATGCCCCCTTCCCCAATATAAATTTATAACAATGAAGAAGATAATGGGATTCCCGTACAAGATGGCGACGTTCAACTGTTCTCTTCGACGAACGCTCATGTGATCATTAACATCTTCCGATGGGTCACAGACTCAGATCCGAATTTCTACAAGAGAGAATGGTAATTGGATTGTGGACACAAAACGCTGTATCGTCGTTCGTTAGAATGCTCCCTGCAACCCAAGGAATTCTGTCCTGAAACAACGTAATGTTTGTCTTCCTGTTTTGTGGGAAATGTCTTTGACTTCATATAGCAAAGATTATCAAACAGTCGTCACGAAGGCTTTTATACAGTAGCAGATACAATGTATCCCGCAAGTGCTTGGTATTTCGACAGCACGTTGGTAACGCCAACAGCGTTCACGTAACGTGAGAAACTACGAGCTGCAATTCGACCTGAGATCGCTTATCGCGATAGCTGGGAATGCTGACTAGAGTCTGGTCCGGCTGCTTGTTGCCAAACAGTATCACGGACAGCTGTTTACTTAAGCAGACAAGGCCAACACAAACACTTCAAGGGTAACTTCTCAAACTTTATAAGAAGAAGCACAAAAGGAGAGCACTCAGATTAACTATTTTTCGAAAGCATGAGACAAAGAAATCAAGAGACTTTATCGTCCTTTAAGGCACTGATACCGTAAATACATTATCTTTATTTCTTCTGATATCTTCTTTACATCTCACGCGGGTCGGTATCCCGCATCGGAAAAGTGGGAGAAGATCAAAGATATTTTCAGGTATATCATTGCGGTTTTGGATCTGATTTTCTTAACGTCGGTTTGATCAACAATCTGTGACCGTAGCTTGTATATGGTGGGGTATGGTGACGTTCTTAGGCGCCCGTACATTTGAATAACGATTATCATCCTACCATGAATCACTGCAGTAAACCAAATAATGCGTTTTATATATAAAGTTAATATTAAATTTTAAAGTTATGATTGATTTTCTTGTTTGCAGCGGATAACTATAATCAAGATTTTGCGTCTTCATAGAAAAAGTTTTTAACTTAGTGACAGGAAAGATGTTTCAACAATTGCCGATATCAACTTGGACATGTAGCGACCTACAATTATTCTAATCAAGCGCAGCATCATGTACTGCGTAGTTAAGATAAACTCAAATGTATAAACTTGATGGATGGAGAGAAAGTCGGAGTTGAGCTTATATCTCCTACTTAACGTAGCGACAGACACTCGGTTCAGACAGTTCAACAGTACAAAGAATACTGCGTAATTATTGCAGGACATTTAATAAAAAAAGGCAGCGTAACCATTGTAGAAATTTTTGTTTATTTCGGATGCGAATGCCGGGACGCTTCCTACAAAAGGTCATGGCCGAATTCTTTCCCGTTCCTTGTCCCCAGTCCCACCCCGTCTCTAACGATCTCGATGTCGACGAGGCGTAAAGCCATAAGTAAAAAAAATAAAATAAGTTATGATTACATTTACATATGGGTATTGTAGTATGCTTACAATAATATTTCTGGAGGCATGACATTTACTCACTTTAAGAACATCCCAACACAGGACGGCTGAAGCTTATTTTTTTTTTTTTTTTTTTATCTGCTTAACGTCTCTCTAACAGCGAGGTCTTTAGAGACGGGAAAGGATGGGGGCAAGGAATGGGAAGGAATTCGGCCATGGCCTTTTGAAGAAAGCATCCCGGCATTTGCCTGGAGTAATTTGTGAAACCATGGAAAACCCAAATCTGGATGCCCGGACGGGGATTCGAACCGCCGTCCTGAAGCTTATACTGCGATTATTTTTTTTCGTAGCTTTCAGATACAAGATGTTCATAACCACGGGCAATTGAAGCAATTAGTGTGGTTTATTGTTTCTTATATGGTTGTTAATATCACAAATCAGCAGGCCACTATGAAATGTGCTTTACAAAAAACAGATTTTAGATTTTTTCGTTTTTTTTTAAAGATTTGTTTGGAGAAAAAAAGTCAAAATAATAGTTGGGTTTAATGAAGGCACAGAAAGCTTGCAGTTTGAAATGAAAAGAATTTAGAAGGCACAATGATGTCCATACAGCACACAACTTATTTCTTTCTGAAATAACTGTGCCGATATCATGTTTTGCGTTTAATGTTGTGCTGACTGGCTGTTTACTCTTCAGGCTTGTTTCTTCGTCTTCCTGTTACTATAAACCGTTTATTGGCTTGGCTTTATTTTATTTATTGTTTCCCATTTTAAATGGCGCCATCCATTTTCGGCAGCACAGAAAGCTGTGATACGACGACTGTATTTAACATTATCTTAATAGTACTTAATGGCACTTTATTTATAGCTACTAAACGAAAATTAATTAAGGCTCCCAAGGGCTAGGTCGTACTCGAACCGCCGACCTTCCATTAGCCAATCCAGAGCGCAAGCTGCATGCAAGCTGTTAATTTGCTGCTGTTGCTGTCCTAACCGAACACCTAAAGGCTAAATGTCCCTCGCACCCGTTAACGAATAATCAGTTGCACATATCTGATTAATTTGTCATAAATATACAGGTTCAACAGTAGCGAAACATATAAAAAATGTGTATGGATCGTGTGGTGTTAGGGGAATGACGTAAACTTAATTTGACGGAAATATAATTCCAAACGTCACACGCCTGGCAAACAAGCTTTGAGAATATACCAGAGCCTTAGTAATTTGTTTTCAGAGGCTATGTTTATTCAACACAACAACAAACCCAGAATTTACATCACAGATTATAGGTCGTATTTCCGCTGCTACTATCTCAGTTATCTTTATCTTGGTATATAAACCAACTGTTATTTCAGGTATTATTTCGAAATACGTTCCGTCAAGTACGAAAATGTAGTACAACCTCTTTGTTACTGTTGCGCTTGTGTATACTGCGCCGGAAGTTACGGTTAAAACCTTCAAATAAAAACAAAAAAAGTTGATAAAGAGTAAGATTGATGTAGAAGGGAAACAGAGAGGGAAGAGCAAAGAAACTGCTCTTATCGAGGAATTTTTACAGCTTATGACCAAATGACAATTCTCTTATTTTTCTTACGTGAATTTTTTTGCTTCGAATACTATCAGGATTTCTCTTGATAATTTATTCTACACCATCACCTATAGGTAGCCTTTCGAACTCCCTCATGCCTGATGTTAATTGCTAATTCAGGATCATGATCACCTCTTGCATTCTACATACTTCTCCTAATTCTTCTTTGCCCATTATCAGTCAGCCATGCCTCAAGTGTGCCATAAAACATTTACCATTTCGTCAATCGGATAACCATCAATGATCGAAAATAAAAGTATTAAATTATGTACAAGAATAAATTTAGTTATAAATATGATCACAGTAAATACGGGACATAAAATATAAAGGATTAATCTCACTGAAGATAGATAAAATGCAGCTTAAAATAAAGGCCTAAAATCCAAGGTTTGTCTGAACAACTTCCCAGAAAATAAATGCCTTATAGAAATAGTTGATATATCACTGTCTTAAAATGCAACACTTTCATTCATATTATTAACGTCCATAAGCATAAATGAAAATCACATCTAACAATGTCAGAGCAACCGAGTGAAGACGCCTTTTTAAGAAGCTCTTTGCTGGACCTCCAGACATCCCTAATGGGCTCTCCGAACCCGCTCGGTGGCATTAAAAATGTGTCATCGGACCTAACGACCGCTCAGGAATAATCTAACACTCACCACCTGCAGCTGCAAAGCAACAAGTCCTCTCGTCAAAAGCAGGTACGTTCAAAGTGAATGAATCCAAGGGAATATAAACCGATTTAACCGAAGATGAAAGAAGAGCTAAGTAATGTGACTGATTTTCATTCTATTAGTAAAATGAAACAACAGAAAACTGCTGAATTAATGAGGTAAGCCGTATTTATTTGTCCAGTGCTAATTTATATCCCTAGTTTTTGCTGAGTCTTGAATTTCTTTGAACAATACAGGTCACTGAGGACGATTTTAGTTAAGGGAGGAAAACTAGTAGAAAGAGAGAAAAAAATTTATAGGAAACGCAGTATCAAAAAAAGCGGAAGTGAAAATGGGAGTGCCACCCGGTAGCGTATTGGGACTATTGTCATTCGTTATTGGTGATTGTGGTGATGGATTACTGTCAGGAGTTAGGTTGTTTGCAGATGGCAAAATGTTATATAATGGGATCAAAACGGGAGAAGACTGAACAGCTGCACGGACAGAGTACATAGCTGTGTAGGTCAATATGGTATGAAGATAAATGCAAAGAAGAGTCATCTTATTATGTACACTGATAAAAACTAAAAGTGGATATGATTATAAGGTGGGGAATTAATTCATTGATGAAGACTTGAAATGTAAATACCTAGGCATAATATTTATAACAAATTTAACTGGGGAGGACACATTGGACAGGTAGTAGGAAAAGTAAAGAAATAAAAGAAGTAAGAGAACTGGGTTACAAAACTTTGGTAAGAACATTGTGTGAATATGGTGGAGTAATAAGGGACCCACATATTGGGTGTTAAATACAGGAGTTGGAGGCGTGCAAAGAAGACTGCCAGATTTGTCTTTGATAATTAACTCAGGATACGATCAGTAAGTGATACGATAAAGGAGCAGGAATGAGATTCATTGGAAGGCAGGAGGAGGATAAGGAGAGTCATGGGGACGCATATTGGTGATGAGGAGTTGAAAGATATTGGTGGAAGAATTAGAAGAGGGAAAAGGTAACAACGAACACAAGTTGACACTCGGTTTCAGACATAAAGAAGAGGGAAAATTCTCTCACGTGGGTAAGGGCGTCAGAGATTGGAATAAATTACCAAGAGAAATGATGACCAAAAAGGATGAAGTAATTTAAAGTTGAAATTCGTAGAGGGAAAAAGTAAGAGGGTACAGGAAAGGAGAAAAATTCGTATGAAGGAAAATTGTCAAAGGAGCGTGCGCTCCATCGCAATTAATTTAAATAAAAATTAAATATAAGTTAGCGCAGCTTTTTGACAGAAATCTTTCATTACTAGTGCTTGGATTGACAAAATATGGAGTAGGAAGGTATCAACATATCTCGCACTGATAAAATTTACTATTATAAACAACCCATCTGAAAGCCAAAGGATGTGGACTTGGAGTGGCTGGAATCAGGCAACCGGTGAACCGTCCATTCTGAGCGCTGGTATTGACAGGTGTTTGTAATAATGAAACAATTTTAGGATGGAATCACTATTCACTTTTTCACCATAGGCGCAGATCGGCTTCTAATGATCACTGTATGTGCCAAAACCCAAAAGGATAGTGTAAATATTAAGGGAACTTGGAAAACACAATATTAGCATAATGGAATGCTTAAATTCTGTTTACGTAGTATTCCTCAAGCTAATTTATAAGCATTTTATTTGCCCATGAATGTACTAAACGGTAATTCGATCGCAAAATCGATCTCATGTTTTCACGAATTAATAACATGAACCATGAAATTAGTATCCTTCTATATGTTTCAAGAATCCTTCAAGGTAATGCCACATCCATATATAGCTTCAGAAAACAGGACAGAACTTGATTCACATGATCTTCATACCTTAAATGACACGTTAATCACCAGTGCGACTCGTTTATACTGCCAGCCAAATGCGCTAATATTTAATCAGAAGTAGTTAATTTTCAATTTACATAAGATATATATGGAAATTCGTTTTAATTTATGTATAATACACGTTATGTGGAATTAGCCAAACATCTTGTTCGATGCCCCGGAGACATACTGCTGGATGAAACAGTTCTCTGTGTTGAGCTTATTTCTGTTGTGTGGTCTCTGAGAATTATAAATATAACTGACTGAGTTCCTTGTAACTTGATAAAGGAAGATATGAACTGAGACTAATGATCAGATAATCCTCACTATCGTAATGAGAGATCCATTCGGAAGAAGCGCCTTAAAGTTTCGAGTAAACTGTAAGCAAGACCTTTTGAATTAAATGTTGATCGGCTCGGTATATTTGGAATCTTCCATCGGAACCAATGAAAATGGAGGAAAATTGTGCATTTAGCAGCCAGCACCTATCTCGACAGTCGTTTTCTTAGAGAATCTAACCTCCTCCTCATCTTACTGGGCGAAACATTAGGATCAGTATGCGTACGAGTAACACCCAACTGAAGGCATAAGGCATCCAAAAAGTTTTCATTTGTAGATAAGAGAGACTGGGAACATTGCACAATTTTTTTAAAACTGATTAACTTCTCTTAACAGCGAGGTCTTTAGAGACGGGAAAGGATGGGGGGCAAGGAATGGGAAGGAATTCGGCCATGGCCTTTTGAAGGAAGCATCCCGGCATTTGTCTGGAGTGATTTGGGAAACCATGGAAAGCCCAAATCTGGATGCCCGGACGGGGATTCGAACCGCCGTCCTCCCGAATGCGTGGCGAGAACGCTAACCGTTACACCACCACTCTCGGTGCACAATTTAACTCGAAAACAGAAAGAATTTGTAGTAAAACAAGCGTATAAAAAGTAAATAGGTGTGTATCGAAACTGTCACCGGGATATCCGTTCCAGCGCAGTTAATAATAATCTGCGGAATATCTGTATCTATATAAAAAAAAACCTCTGATATTCCGTTCTAGACTCTTGAGTAGATATTTCGAAAAATTTATTAAAAATTGATAGTGATTTGCTTTTCAACAATGTAACATTTTTACCATCAGTCGAAAGATTTCTTTGAAAAAGACACTACAGTAAAAATTTGCTCCCACGTGTTTTTCGGAAAACTACACTCACGACTGTCTACATGCGGCTAAAAATTCAATCCTAAAATATAGATCTAAACCAGTTCTAAATCAGTTAAAATGTCTTTAAGTTTAGGCATAAACTATCAACAATAGCAGGAATATGTAACTTGTCATTACCTGAAAATCTAACAGCAGCGGAATGTTTCCGTTTCGTCTGAAAGCCTCAGATACTCAGCTGCATAATTAGGTCTAAAATTGAACTATGTTGAAACTGTGGTTAAACACGCGTCCCTAGTTATGTCAGCGACGCGGCTATCGTGAGGTTACAACTTGCCAAAGTCATTCTTCCACAGCCTGCAGGTGCCGCGTAAAGGAAGAGCCATTCCGCGGAATGCGATGACTACCTTTAATTTCCTTAACCGTTACACAGACCACCAGCAGGTGGTGTAACTGCGCAGCAGCTGCAAACGACTGCTACGAGTCAATTGGTACGTCAAGAAAAGAGTAGATGACCCGTGCCAAAATTTCGGAACACAATAAATAGTAAGTTGAGGGGATTTGTAATAGGATGAAAGAAGAAACGCCTTATCTGCTTCAGATTTGCTTTTTGTTTTATTGTAATAGATATGTAACAAAAGTAGGCACCAGTGAAGCAGTGTATTAGTATCTCTGTTATACTGTGCTACTGCTATCTAGTGGCTTGGCTCTGAACTGTCTCAGACGCGCGACTTTCACAGTTATCACTTTTGCCCTTTAAGGGTCAAATTCCTGAAAAATTTCGTTGTTAAGATATGATGTGACCAAAGCAGAGAACTTAATCTTTAATATGATAGCTCATTTATCTATTTCGGTTAAATATGAAGGGAGATAAATGATTCATGATTTAAAAAAATACGTTACGGAAATAATGATAATTTTGTAATTTAAGGGTCGAATTCCGAAACAAAATCCTTTAAAAAAAATCGATTTGACCAAAGCTGGGACGTTAATCTCTAAAATAATACCTCATTTGTCGATATCAAGGAAGATAAATAGCTCACGACAAAAAAATACGCTATGGAAACAACGAAAATTTTGCTTTAAGGGTCAAATTCCGAAAAATTCCTTTCTTAAAATATGATGTGACCACGGCGGAGACCTTAATCTTTAAAATGATACCTCATTTATCTGTGTCGGTTAGATATGAAGGGAGATAAATGGCTCGTGGCACAAAAACGCGTTGCAGAAATATTGTTACTTTTGCCCTTTAAGAGTCGAATCCCGAAACATTCCTGTCTTAATATACGATGTCACCAAAGCGGAGATCTTAATCTTTAAAGTGATACTTCATTTATCAATTTCGGTTAGGAATTCAGGGATATAAATGGTTTGTGGTACAAAAAAACAGCATTTTAGAAATATTGATATTTTTGCCCCTTAAGAGTTGAATTCCAAAAAATTCCTTTCTTAAAATATGATGTGATCAAAGTGGAGATCTTAAGCTTTAAAATGATACCTCATTCATGCATTTCGGTTAGTTATCGTGTGAGATATTGGCTTGTGACAAAAAACATAGTAATAATATACATGATGTGAAAATCCTGTGGCTATTGGAGAGGTTAAGAAATGCATGTACTGTACCAGGGAACAGATGCAAAATCTTGGTCAGGCCTTGTCTTAAATATGGTGACGTCTGTGAGACCTGTATCATGTGTGCCAAATGTAGGTGTTGGAAGAGATATAAAGGAGTACAGTTAGATATGTCTGCGGTAAATGTGGTAGAATACACTTCGCAACAGCTAAGGTAAAGGATCAACTGTATTGGAAGTTGTTAGCGATGAGGCTTGGAACATTGAAGGGAGGACGACCACGACAGTAAATTGGTTCTAGACTCCAGGTATAAGACAGTGGTAAACTTTTCATTTGTGTGTGAGGGTGTGATGGAGAAATGGACTGAAATAAATTAACATGGGGATACTGAACAATTTCCCTCAAACAATGGAAGAATTTAAACTAAAAATTCGCATAAAGCAAAAATACCCTTGATGGGAAGTTGTTACGTCGCAATCAATAGGCCTACCAGTAATAATTGGCAGACCTGATGATAATTTAAAAAAAATTCGAATCAGATTAACATACACATAACATTATGCATATAATCACTAGTTGTGGAAATGCTGAGAAAATGCTCAAAGTGACCAGAAGAATTGAAACTTCTTGGTGTTAGGTGAGCTGTAGCATTTGTTTTTTTTTATTTTTTTATTTTATTTTTTTATTTTTTTACCTATGGCTTTACGTTTCGTCGACGTCGAGGTCATTAGAGGCGGGAAAGCACAGGGGACAAGTAACGGGAAGGAATTCGGCCATGGCCTCTTGAAGGAAGCATTCGACTGGAGTGATTTGGGGAAACCATGGAAAACCCAATGTAGCATTTGGAATAACGCGGAATCAAGCCCCTGTTCACCAATACAGATATCTTTTTTCGATAGTTTCCGGAATTAACGCCAGACGAATGTCGGGATACGAATTCATTGTAGCCAACTGGTCTTCCTTCTCTCGTTGCTTGTCGCTTCTGATGACGATGTTGACAGCCATAGAACCGCTAAACCGTACCGACCCTGTGGGCGAACGAACGGCCGGGCATGACATCCGAATGGATGCGGGTTCAAATCCTCGTCCTAATTTCAGTTTCCATGGTTTTCCGAAATCTCTCCAACTTAATGCCGGGATGGCCAGATTTCTTCCCCTTACTTTCTCCTTCTTCTGGAAGATCTATGAACCTTGATGTCTAAAAACCTTTGAGTCGAAAGCAAAAAAAAAAAAAAAAAAAAAAAAAAAAAAACGCTAATCTGGTGGAGTAGGGGGGAGGGGAAGACCCGAGATGAAGTGCGAAATAAAGGCTAACAGAAATCTTAGTGACTGAAGACTATACATCATATATATATATATATTTGGTAGTCTGAAGTCCGAGAGTATATCACAACTATGAGCACTGCGATTACAAGCGAACATGCAATAAGGTATTCCGTACTCCACATAATGAATTCAGCAAAACGCCTGGACGTGAAGATACAGAACAGCGAATTATCTCAGACGAATAAATTAATTTTACATCCAGAGAGTCATACAAAGAGACTAACGCAACGAAAATGCAAATAAAGAAATGCATTCTTTTTCGCTGCCTTTACGGCAGGTAATCTTTTAAGTTCCGCAGTCTTCGGCTGCTCTACACTAGTGAATCAGGTAAGTTTTGAGAGAAAGTTCATAATATATAAATGGCAAAAGCAGCGTTTAACTCTCTGCGTCTTTAATAATGTATCGCCATATATCAAGCAATGAAGTTGGAGCATATCTGTTATTGGAAATAGCTCGTTTCATAAGTAATTTTTATATATATATATATATATATATATATATATATATATATATATATAAAAACATGGCATTTAGAAAAACATACCTATAGCGGTGGTAATTACATGACCGACGGCTATATACAGAAGTAATTTAGATTGTCACCAATCGACTATATCAGAAACTACTCATGTTAGTGTCACAGTAGTTATTGAGAAAGATTACATCAAGTCAGCGTCGGTAGTAGACAACAAATCAGTCTAAAATTTTTATTGTTTCCAATTGACCAAAAAGCAATAGTTTAAGTTTGAAGAAATAATTTTCTTTCGCTTCACAGTCGTCAATGTTATTAGGGGCTGGAAAGGACTGGAAGCAACGAAGCCTGGAATTCGGATTCCGTAAGCTTGTACAAAGATTTGTGAGCTGAAGAGATTAGCAGTGGAGAAAGAGGCCTGTATCATTCTGGAACTTGTAGCCTATTTACGTTTGACAACTTATTATCACTTTTATGAATAGAATAAATACTATGAATGCATGACTGCAGGCTGATGAATTATAAAACCTACATGACAGTTAGGTCTACTATTACACCAAATTATACGCAGAATGGTTAACTGTAACTGTCACACACTTCGATATTTCAGTTGGCAACAAGCGGTGCAGTGAAGTCTGTGTTTCGGAGCGCAGTTCCATACAGCAGGCAGCTGTGAAGAGCAGGTGTGCAGTCTGCAACAGGTTTCGCCGTTGCATTCTCCAGACACTTTGCGGTTACTGGAGAACATTCAGAAGATGGGGTAACCTGACTAGAACAATGTTTCACAGTATTTCTTAATATCAGAAACCCTAACTCACGCGCATAACTACTTCTACTCTTTACTAAGTCACGATTATACAGTAACCTTTTTTTAAATAACTTTCTTACGTTTCATCCTATGAGGAAAATAACATCAAACGCCATGAAGGCGACATGGCATTAGGGTATTGCTTCGTGAATTACATAGCGAGAGAGCAGGTCTGCGGAGATGAGATCGCTCTGAAAGGGAGTTTTCCCACTCTGCAAAACAATACGAGGTCATTAGAAGCGGCAAAGGAAGAGAGCAAGGAACGGGAAGGAATTCGGCCACGGTCTTTTTGAAAAACCATCCCGACGTTCGCCTGTAGTTACCTGGGGAAACCTTGGAAAACCGAAATCTGGATGACCGGACGGGTATTCGAACCCGCGTCCTCCCGACTTCTCGAAAATTAATCTTTCTTTCAGGAAAAGCTAAGAGTAATACAAGCGACTACTCAGTCGTAAAGAATTCTGCTTAGAGCTTTAGGTATAGTTACAATGTCAGAACATACACGGTCCTTCTCCCTTCTGACTGAACAATTACCTTGAAAGAATAGAAGGTACTTCAAGATTTACAGAGCGTGCTTTATCTCTAGAAAAATTTCTATTTTCTTCTGTGGAAACTATGGAGGAAAGTATATAAAGAACATAAAGAAATAATGTATTAAAGCAATTATATCATATTTGGTATTTATCGATGGTTAAAATTAAAATGAAAGCTCCAGGGCCGTACCAGCAGTCAATCCTCAAACGTAAGGTCGGGACACAGTAGAAGAAGAAAGGGATTCTAGACTTATAAATCTCTTACATTTTTTCAAACAGAAAATATTTTATTTACTGCATTCAAACAACGTGATTTGAATGGATGTGAACGAAGCTAGCGAATTACGATACATTTTAGTTACTTCGTAACCTTGAAGTCACTATGTCTTCAGATTGCATTGCTCCCAGCAAACCTATTTGGATGAAGGTGATAGATGAAATATTACCCATTAATATAAAAGTGGTTTGCTGAATATCGGGCGAATAAATTAAGAAAATACTACCGGATGTTCATTTTTCTTTATAACGAAGCTTTAAGTCTTATTTGCTTGCAACCAGTTTTAATGTGTTTCATTCTCCTAATTACCAGTACCTCCTCACAAAAAAATGAGGTTCATTTTACAGTTTCCGTTGGGCCATGTGGTTGTTTGAAAAAGGAGCATAAAAACATACGCCTGGAGATGTAGCATTAACCGCAGATAAAACTCTGGTCTTTTGTGGCCAGCATGCAAGGTGTGTTGTCTCCTTTATTGTTTCCGCTTGGTAATAAGAAAAACGTAAAAGATGCCTGACCATAAAACGTGCGGAAAGGAACAGCTCATGAATTTCAACACATGAAAAATTCTGATTATGACAGAAAATCTAATGATACAACCAATTCAGATAGCATAAAATTACAAAATATGGTTTCACAAATTTTTCACAAAACATAGTGTTTTATTTATTGTGTCATACAGAATACTTGTATTATTATCATCAAATGGTATAGCAGCTATTTGTTCCCAAGATACAGGAAATTAATGGGTTAAGTGCCATCACATTTTCTTAAACTTATCTCTCGTGGCCTTCAAAGCGCTTTATACTACTCCCCGCCCAATTTCGAGTTTGATTTTTTTTTGTTATTTAGTTTTTTTTTGCTGGTGTTACTACTGGTGTTGAGATCTCTCGAATCTATAGACAGTAAACGTTGCGAAATAGGGTACCTCGTAAGATTGAGTATCTGTTTGTGTGCTGAAAAACTCTTTCAAAATTATTTTAATTCCAATGGAATTTCGGCTCCTGTGCTAATTGAATTCTCCACATTCCCTGGTTTTAATAACATTTGATTACTTTCCTAAAATTTCTCTACTGTCTACGGGACATGGTCAAGAGTCATATACGATAACTTAGCCCAACCCTTTTTGATTATTCTCTTAAGACTAAAATTCAGATCAATTTTAAGCGAATGATTTCCATACACGTAGCTTAAAAACTAAGAGGCATTGGTCTTTATATGCCGTCCCTACCAACTGTTACTTAGTTTACAATCAAAAGCTAAACAGAGGTCAATCTTTCAGCGGAATCCTCGGGAAAGAATTGTTTGAAATGCGACACAAAAGTAATTATACCACTAATGAGGCTCTTAATGACCGTCGCCTAGACTAGTCTGCGACTGATAGCCACAATCTTGTGAACTTGCTAGGAGATGCATTATTAGAATTAATACTACAACGTCGGCAGCAAATCAGAAGTGCACATTAATTTTATACCATGATTACAGTCCACTTACTTTTTATCGCATTTCATTTCCTTTCTCTTGTGACATTTTCACACTCAACTAGTAGAATATGAGCCAAGTAAGCTTTTTCTAAATACTTCTACTCTCTTCGTCTAATACACCTTATAACTTCTTCATCGATTTAATAAGGAATGTACAACAATATTTCATGATCACGTTTGCAGAACGTGACAAAATTCTGATTTAAGGATTAAATAATGATGACCATCCAGGTTATTTGACTTTAAGCACATTAACAATTCAATTTGCATCAAATTTACTGTTCTGTTATCTTTCACGTTGGACGAACTTTAGAGCTGGGTAATTTGCTCAATAATGAAATAACAGAACCCAGCACGAAATTCTGAAATAGAGTAACTAGCCGCAGATGAGTTTCAATATTAAATCTCAACAATGTTGGAATCAAATGGAGATCATGATTTAATTAGATGATGACAGACGGACGAGTTTATTGCTCCATTGGCCTCTCATTTTGTCTTTATTTTATTCGACGCTGTTTTAATAGAAGTGCTGTAGTAACTTGTTCAGCATCGTATTATAACTAGTATCGATGTAAAGTGCTAGTATTCATTCAGTCACAAATAGAAAATGAGGTCTTCTGTAGAATGCAGCTGTCACCTGTTCTCCTTATTTGCTCGGATATCAGTGGTCAATGCTGCTGGACTCACTACCTTTTCTGCATTTATTCACTGGCTGACGAAATGCGGGCAGATGTGCCCCTCAGCTCGACAAAACCTAACGGTCTGGTTGTTCGTTATATAAGGCAAGTTTTTGGTAAACGATAGGCTGAGTTCTGCGTTACCACATGCGGGGTCACGAGCTTAGATACAAATTAATCAGTGATGTTTAACGCGAGCAGAAATAAATCCTCATTCAGAATAGAACAATTGAGTTGTTTTAGAAGAATGCCATCTAGCTATTAAAAGCCCTGAATTCTGTATAGCGACGAGTGATGGTGCTGCGATGTGGCGGGGATCGATTGTTGTTGGCGTCGGTTGACATCAAGGCACCGCACTGGTGACGCCCTCGCAGGACAAAGAAGTCCTCGGTATTCCTGACAGCGCGTCCTGTCGAGCCTCACGTGACGGGACAACACTCCCTCCAAAGTGGAAACGAAAACACAGCGCACAGAATGTTACAAGTTTACAACGCAGGCGCTCTTGAAACACACCTTCTTTCGTACATTCAAATCACGTTACAATGAACAAAAAGTACAACAACCTTAGCGTACTCCAACAGAATACGAGACCCCTTATGTAATTTTCTTACAATTCTGCGAGGTAAGCATATTAGAACAATTTAATAGCGTAAAACTGTAACATCTTGTTTTTATAGTATTGTTGAAAGAAGTCTTATATAAATTTGAGACACTACAAAAAGTTTGTATATAAAAAATATTCATGCAAGAAATGGCCATTTTCGCAGAATAAAAACAACGGCTGTTAATATGAGAGCTCTTAAAATATTTTACACACCCTGTTGTGATATTGCCTAAACCTAAAAATGAATCCTGAAATGTACAAACACACATTCAAGTGTCTTTCATAAACTGGTGGTATAAAAATAAATTTTCATCGGCGCCACAATCCTTATGGACCTATATACAGTACCTACTACATTTTTTTTTTTTAAATGGCATTCGGCCATGTTAGCCATTCAGCACCTCAGTGTGTTTGCTTGTTTTACCACGTATAGAATTCATACAAGTGTGATTGTTTTCTCTCTTCAGTAAGGACGACACAAGACCAACACAACATTTAATTAAAACCACCCTTGCCCTAGGCCGGATTCGAACCGGCGACCCCTGCAACAAGAAGCAAGCCCTCAACCCCTACGCTGCCGGGGTCGGCTACATACTACATTGACGCAATTGTTCCTAGATGTCATCGCCAGAATAATAAAGCCACAATATAGGCAACCTGCATAATTGAACACTTAGCTACCAGAGTCTTCACTCAGTGGCGTAGCTAGGTCAACAAGGGCCCCGGTGCAAAAAATTTATTTTGGGCCCTCAGGCCAGACGGACGACCTTTTTTTTGCTTTGTGTGCTGGTAGGGGCCCCCTGAACTGAGGATGGGGGCCCTTGAATTGTTCTTTAGGGGCCCTTGATCAGTGGTTGGGGCCCCCCTGAGCAGCGAGGGCCCCCTTAGTGAGGGGCTCCTTAGACGACGGTAGAGCTAAAAAAAAAAAAAAAAAAGGGTCGCTAGTTTGCCGTGAAGGCTCGTGGACCCTCTAAACTGCGCTTGAGGTATGCTTGGGGGCCCTCTGAGCGTGAGGGCCCCGGTGCACTGCACCGCCTAGCCCCATAGTAGCTACGCCCCTGTCTTCACTGCTGTTGCGGAGTTACCCATCATATTCTTCATTGCTGTTCTCCTCTTCTCACATCTTAACTTTACTATTTCCCTTGGTTTAGAAACTTCCATCCTTTCGACCGGTAGATTCTTGTAAAGTTCCGAGGTGATTAAGCCAGCATGGCAACTCTGTAGTTCGCAGGGTATTGTTGAGTCAGGTATTGATCGCTTAAGCATTAAATGTTTTTAAAGGAAACATAAACCAGGATTAAGCGACTGAATTTTGTGGGACCCGTGTCATATTAGGACTTAAGTGGTCTAATATCCGGAGCACTAAGGTTTCAAAATTTGAGTAAATTAATTGTGGTTAGATTTTAAACGCACTTTAATACAAGTAGTTATGTTTCTGCTTTAACTAAAGGGCTAAGAAAACTTAAAACGCTCTTTACCTTGATTAATTGAAAGGATAACGACAATGCGTTATGTTTAATTTGTGTATTGTTGTGTCGTACGTGTTTCACCTCCCATCGAGGCATCGTGAGCGACGAATCTGCGTTAAAGTTTTATATACAGTTTTACAGGCAATTTAAGCATATATTATTACGTGATTATGAACATGAAATATTTTTTATTATTGATTTTTAACTGCTATTTAGTAACGGTATGTAGCTGCGCATCACCGTAACTAAGTAAAAATCAACCATTAAAATATTTCATGTTCATAATCACGTAATAATGTAATTTAAAATGTCTGTAAAATTGTGTATAAAACTTTAACGCAGATACCCCGATGAGAGGTGAAACGCATACGACACAACAATAAACAAACAATTACATTGGCGTAATCCTTTCAATTAGTAATTAACTAAGCAACTGCGGAAAAATGGCCTGCGACAACATTGCATTCTTTACCTTGAAGCTGAAAACCAATAAGGCAGCGAAAACTTTCAAATCAATATTTCAATAAAACTAGCACAGATCACTTTGCAGTACTAATAGAGCAAGAAATGTTTTCTTTGTGACTATTGATGCGTGTCATCGCTTTTTTTTATGATTGAACAATATTTTGGTGCCTAAACTGATGAATTAATTAATTACTTTTTTGATCTGAAGTAATGGCTTTGAGTTTTTGAGAGCTTTCTTGAAATATAAGGAATTGTTTTCTTTGTGTTTATTAGTATTTTCATGTCTGTCTGGAAGACGGTGAAGCGAAATAAACATATTTCAATACAAAAAGCTTGTTAGTGTGTGGCTTTAATTTAAATGCTTTATAAGAAACTGTGGAAGACTGTTTTAACACCTAAATAATCATGGAAATAAAATTATTTTTAGTCACACCTTCTTATTTAAGATTTTTAAAAATGTAGCAACTTTACGAGTCAGTATTATTAGCACGAAGTCTAGTTTGTATGGAGACCACCTAAACAGATAGAAAATGATGCTATCAGATGAGTAAATGAATCTGTATTACGTAGCAGTATACACAGTGGTGTGGTCTCCTTTATGTGGAAGCAGAGTTTCCTGTTGCTGAACTGACCAAGGTCAGGCGACCGGCCTTTCCCACACCTCGCCTCGTTGTTTATACAACAGCTTACACAGCGATTTGGCTTTCAGATAAGGTATTAGTCAGTGCACAGAAACAGCTAAAAACATATTAATTTGTTTTGTTCGTAAAGGCAACATATACTGATAGAGGAGATGGAAACACTGAAAGGGAGCCAGCTAAAGAAAAATACTAGTAATATTTTTCGCACGATTGTTATTTTATATCGGGAATAAATTATTTATTACCCGCTACAATAGAGTAGCCTCAATCTAACAATTGAACAAAGTAATCCTAAATACAAACCAATACAGAATTGTCCTCCAATAATTTCGCGTCTGCAGGAGCTATAATATTCCGCATACGCACATATCGATTTTGCAACGATTGCTGGATGAAGCAAACATAAATTCAGTTAATCTGGAAAAAGCAAACATAAGTTCAGTTAATGTGAATTAAGTAAACATAAGTTCAGTTAATCTAAAAAGCATGTTAATTTGTTTATTGCACATCTTAGTCCTCAGTACCTATACGCAGCAATCGATACAAATGTCAACAACCGACATAGCAGGGGGTAGCGTGCAAGCCTTGTGTTACTGGGATTGTCGGTTTGAGTCCGAACTCAGGCATGAGTGGTTTCAAGTAAGTATTATGTTTGTGTTGTGTTTGTCTTGTGTCGTCCATATTCTGCAGACTCTAAAATACAATGAGTGCTCCAGTAAACAGTAGCAAATTACATAAATAAATATTGTTGCTGTGTGGCCTCGTAGCCAAATTTCAATTTAAAAAATAATCAATACAAAGAGAGTAGATGCAATTAAAGCGATACCGCGCCTCGCAGACTTCTTTCTCAAAACACATCTGGAATGATTCACAAATTTGACGAAACAGTTCACTAACACTAATAGCATCGTCATAGGTTTCATCACTACAGAGGAGGAATAAGATTATACTATTGTTTATCTATAAGTGCTTTCAAGAAACTCGTCAAAAATCAATACTATAATTACTGCAGTATCTATGGATAAAAGATTTTTCTCCATTCCAATCATCTTCGATCATACTGAGACAGCTCTATTTCACACTAAAACGATTTACAGACAAAAAAATATATTCCTACTAAATTTCGAAGCAAATATAACACCCACTAAGAATAGGGAATGTCGATTGTACACAGAGAACTAAATTTTCTGTAATTTATGTATTACCAAAACAATAAATAATAAATTACAGATTGCCAGTCTCCTGCCTGAAGTATGAGACTCTGACTTCATAAAACATTTTCGTCTATTACTTAAAATAAAGAGAACAGCAAGAATTTTACTTTTTTGGTATATGAAAAGAAATGAGACGAACATATAGTTACAGAAATTATGTGAATAAAGTAAATTAGTGTAGTAAGAAGTTAAGAATCAGTTTTCTTCAGCTACGTTGATAAATGCAAAGCAATTATTGTAGATATAACTTCTGTTTATAAAATCTGTTACACATCCCCGAGATTGCTCCTGAGATGGGACAAACATTTTATGTTCCGCTGTAAACTCGTTTTCTCTCACAAATGTGTTTGTATTTTAAATATTTACTATAATATCATGCTAAGATAAAGTATATAATGTGTAATGTTATCACAAAACATATCGTTCGGATTGGGATTATTTCTGGATTGTAAGCTTTTATGTGACATTTGTGAGAAAAGCGACGTACATCTAGTAGTCCAAAAAGATGAAATTTCTCCGAAGAGCCCTGTCAGTGCAAACATGTGTTAGCGATGCGAAGTGTATATATCTGTAGACTGTCAGCTAAGGATAAAACGATACGAGTAAATACAAGTATCTATTCGATACATTCCTTCCGATACCAAGTACTTTTTGTATCGATACTTTAAAAATAAGTATCAAGTAGGTATCGGTCAAAAGTACTCGTATCGATGTGTATACCAATATCATGATTTAATTTAAGACGTTAATTGATGCATTAAACGCTCATCTAAACTGTAAATAATATTTTTTTGGCTGTCATTATTGTATTTTTTCAATACATTCTTTTTCTAAGTTTGTGTTGGTGGCAAACTTGTTTGTCTATGCCCGGCCGGAAAAAAAAGAAACAAACAAACACTCTCTCTACCGTCCCGTCAGTCGCCATTTTATGTCGTGGTCGTCATTGACGTCTTGTTTTGTTTTCGTTCTGCGTTCGTAAATAAGTCAAGAACAGTGTTATTAGTCCTGAATTGGTGACTAGACAAGAATTTGAAATATTGAAACAGGTAGTCCCCTTGTCACAAGAGAATCTTCAGGCCAGAATTATGTTACCTTATCCAAAAAACATACCCATGGTTAATTGTCTGACGTCGCAGCTAACAAAATTTTCATCAATAGAATGTGTCACTCAGTTGCAAATAAACCTACTGGCTGAATGTAAAAAAAAAAAAAAAAAAAAAAGATTTGGTCTCAAGAATTTAACACCCTTGCAGCTTTGGGAACAATGTTAGACCAAACCTCCATTTTCAAGATGCAAGTGCATGTGGGAGGGCGATACAAAAATTAAATAATATTATTAAAGAAGATCCGACAATGTCAACCAGTGGATCTGAAGAAGAAGCGACCCGCGAAGATTTTGATTTTTGGTTACACCACAAACAACTTGCAGTTGGCTAAAACCGGCGCCGTGCTAACTCAAAACCCGAAGAAGTTTCAATTTATTGGTTAATCCAGTCTGCGTTTTAAAAGCCAACTCATTAGAGGAATGGGAGGAATTAAAATCCGTATTTCCATGCTTATACAAACAAGCGCAAATTTATTTAAACATTGTCGGTGTCTCTGTACCCTGCGAAAGGCTTTTTACCAAAGCTGGCGCAAAAATGACTACATCCAGAAATCGTCTAACAGGCAAACACTTAGAAAAACAAATCTTTTGTGCAGAACTACAAAAACCGACCTTTTTTCATAAAATTAGTTTTATTTTGTCCTAGTCGGTATTAGTCCTGTAACGATCACTAAGGTGAAAATTAATAAATATCTTTCGTCAAATAAATATATAATTTTATCAATAAAGACTACCAATACTTATTACATACTGTTTTTTATTTATTCCAAATTTCACTACAAAAAATCAATCGATACGAGTAAGTATCGATACTTTTCAATATATACCGAATAAATATCGATGCTTTATGACCGATACTGTACGAGTAAAAGTATCGATACCTCAGTGGTATCGTTTTATCCCTACTGTCAGCGGACTCTCCTAGCTGGAGAGACCTGACTCCGTGCTCTGAAGGGAGCACACGGTAACGAACCTGCAGTGTCACAGCGAGTGCTCTGCATTCCGCTCGTGTCAGCGTATCCTTGATGGAACTGGTCGCTCAGCACGAGCTCCCAGACGCACCAAGCTCAACGACCTCCTACATCCAGGTTTTATATTTTTTTATATTAGTCTCTCAATTTCGACTTTTCTTCCGTTTGAGTGCCATTTCCTTCATCTCCGCGTATCCATTATGACCTGCGTCCTCCATCACCTCCTCCACACTCCCTAATGTCGTCATCCTCTACAGTTCCTTCAGTTCGCTGTATTCTCCAATAATAAAGTTATCAGCGCCATTCGTCTTAACACGTTGACCCACTGTCAAATTTCTTCTCTTTGTACAGATTTTTACAAAATATTCCCTTTCAACCATTTACAGAGCTTAATTATAACGCGTTTTCCAGCCCGAACATGTTTATCGATTTCAACTAATAAAATTGTAAATAAGTTTTCGACCACAGACTTGTCGGAAGCGATATGAATATCTAACGCTTGCTGCTAAGCGGCGTGTTCGTTATGATTTCGGAAGAACAGATATTGTGATACACAGTTGGCTCTACTTTCGCATGATGTAATGAATGTTATCAATGCAGGTTTACAAGTTGATGTAATTTTCTTGGATTTTCAGAAAGCTTACAAAGCAACATGAAATGGGACCTGCTCATAACTTCTGTAGTAAACTATGCAAATTCTAGATTACGATTCATAGGTAATATTTTGAAGTAATTGTAACACTCACACAAAGGAAACAACGAACAAAACTCTTCTGCGTCCACATCTGTTGTGAAGTTTCGAATCCTTATCGCAAGGGATTTATTGACATGATGGAGAACGTACGGATAAGTGCCACTCAATTCACGATTGTATGTCACAGAAGTGTCACAGAACTGATACGTAGAGTGAGCTGCGATTGCTATGGCAGACAGGCGACTGTCGGTCTCGTTTGAATTTACTGGCGGATATCTTCTTTCATTAGTCGATGTAATACTTCGTCCACCAACCTAATTAGGTCCCTCTTTTTGCTATGCTTATGGTTTTACGCCTCGTTGACGTGAGGTCATTAGGTGCGAGAAATGACTCGGGACAAGAAACTGGAAAGGAATTCGACCATGAAATGTTTTGAGGGAACCATCCCCGCATTCGTCTGTAGTGCTTTGGGGAAACCATGGAATACCAAATCTGGATGGCCAGATGGGGATTCGAACCCGCGTCCTCCCGAATACGAGACCAGAAACGTAACCGCACACTCACCACGCTTGGTAATATTTAAGGCACAATGACAGGAGATAAGAATAGAGAAATGAGATGCCATACAGATGCTTATATGTATCCCTTTCTCCCGTCGTGTAATGCAAAGCACCCTCTGTCACCCACAATATTTGTGAGTTGCAGAGTATGCACGTAGATTGTAGATGAAAGACGTTACTGCAATGTAATTACGTTTATTCCTATGCTAAATACAGTACAAACATTTTAACTATCAGCTGTTATTAATAAAAACTTTAAAATGTTACTGTTAAGCGAGAAGTATAAATTAAGCTAAAAAGAAATATGTAAAATTTGATAAATATGAACATATTTGTCGAAAAAATAAAAGAAATTTAATGAAGGTAGAACACAATATTTTCTCGTGTCCTGCCAGTGAGGGAACGCATCAATATGATGCGACGGTTGGAAGCTGTTCCTCGACTTCGTCCCTCCGTCGGAGGCTCGAAAACCTTTTATGCAGCTGATACAACGGGAAAGCCTCTGTTTTACTACTATTCTATTGACAGCAGATCAGCAAATAGAAGCAACCGGGCTATAGCTTCTATTCATTTACTCCTTCGTTCAAAGATCGTATTGTTGTTCACATACATTGTGATCAAGTTGTTACGTTTTCGAGTAGTAGTTAAAAAAACAAAAAAACAAAGGAGATTAAATAGAAGGTTTGGGCTGAGTGTAACAAGCGTAGTGGGTGAGCGATAACGCTCTGGTCTCGCCTTCGGGAGGACGCGGGTTCGAATCACCGTCCGGGCATCCAGATTTGGGTTTTCCATGGTGTCCTCAAATCACTCCCGGCAAATGCCGGGACGCTTTCTTTAACAGGCCATGGCCGAATTCCTTCCCGTCCCTTGCCCCCCCCTCCCCAAAAAAATGGTTTTCCTGACTCTAACGACCTCGACGTCGATGAAGAGTAAAGCCATAAAAAAAATATGGGCTGAGTAAAACAAAAATGGTCATAACGGCATAACTGAGAAGGGGGCGGGGGATATAATAAGTTTGAAGTCTACATTTGGTGACAATTCGGCTGTACAGTGATTAACGGAACTGAAACGCAGGATACTTTAGCGCTCCATGCTTTACTGAACAGGTAAACAAACCGGAAGAAACATGTTCGATTCTTAAGACTGTGTACTTTAGAGACGACTGAAATTATTTTTTTTTTTTACTGCTTTACGTCTCTCAACAGCGAGGTCTTTAGAGACGGTAAAGGATGGGGGCACGGAATGGGAAGGAATTTGGCCATGGCCTTTTTAAGGAAGCATCCCGGCATTTGCCTGGAGTGATTTGGGAAACCATGGAAAACCCAAATCTGGATGCCCGGACGGGGATTCGAACCGCCGTCCTAGCGAATGCGAGGCCAGAACGGACTGAAATTAAAACATGAATCCTAAATGATAAAATGAGGAGGCACCAAAAAAATGATTCGTGCATGCCGAGAGCCGGGATGTTAATGTGTTCCGTCCACTGAAATACAATGCAGATAAGGAGCACGTCATGGGTAAACCTCTACCCAACCAACCCCACCTTCCGCTCCCAGTGACTCAGCGTGGGAGTGTATAAAGTCACTCCCAGTTTCTTGAAGCCCTGGAACGTTAATGGAAAGAAAAAAAAATCTCGAGCTTAGTCTGGTGTATCTAACTGCTATGAATTATGCAGACGCAAACCTGCGAATCTCCCTTCTGAATAATAATAAACCTGTGCGAATATCAAGGCAGCAGAATGGATTGGTTCGACGTGATTGTGAGATGACGTAGCTGTAGCAGTGGCAGCAAACTCGAAAATAAAGAAGAATCTCGGATGAAACAAAAATGGTGATACGACAATATTATACGAAAAATTGCACGTAATTTAACATTTACGAGGTAGTTTCAGTTTTTCCATGTTTCACAGAGTAATAGATGTGCGCTAAACGCTCAGGACTTCTTTGTAAATTTCTACCGCATCTTTCCACATTTCAAGGGCTCAGTAAGATGTTGGAGCTATCCTAGACATGATGTCGGTATCTATTTCCGTGTGAAAGCTAAACTTGTGCCACGTGACATAACGAACATCTACCTAATTTCAGATCAAAATATGGACGTCTTGACGTTGCATCACTTACGGTTCAAAAGTAGTCGATCGATAGATTATTTAAAAAAAAATGATTTGGATGAGGTCTGCAAATAAATAGTTTCTGATAAATTACATAATTTTCAGATTGCGAATAGTGCCGTATGTATGGTGAAGTTTAGGCACTTTTCACTGTCAACGTAAAATAGTGGATAGCAGATTTGACTACGAGTAATTTGTACTCGCATTAAAAACGATTCTTATCATTTTACGAAAGTTCCAGCCTCCCCTTGTTAGAGTTTTTTTTTCGGGTCTTCGCTTCTACAGCACCAAGCAAAGAGCCCCTGAAACTCTCAAAACGTATTCAATTATCCGAGCCCATCTTATTGTAACATCTTTCATAAATTCATCTTTACCAAATCAATTACAGACTACATTCACTTCGAATTCTGGCGAATATAAATTGTTCAGTGCCACCGCTCCTATCCTACTGCCTAATTACGTAATGTTGCAAATATCTCCTATCGCCGGGAATCGATCAGCTATGCACAAAGTATATATAGTATGCTGCAATGAGCTTGTAGGCAAGACGGGTGGTAATGATGACATAACAGCCGGAAAGTGAAGGTATTGTGGCACGATTCACTTTGAGGTGGCGAGCTCCACCAATTCCAAATTCCGAAATGAATCAGTGAGTGGATTACTTTTTAAGTCGGAAAAGAAATAAGAAGAAGTGAAGTTTACAAGTAATACATCAGTCCGTGTGACGGAACAAATCACAGGCGAAACATGATTTCTGGCTGCGTAAACAACGGCGAACCGATAGTAGAACGAGGTCATCACATTCGCGGCACACGTGATACTTGTATCTATCGAATAGTTCCAACACTTGACTGTTGACAATCATGACAATAAGCAGCGCAACAAGACATTTTCTACTTTTAATTACTATCTCATTACATATATTCTTTACCGGAAATACGAAAATTTTAAGATATTATTGTTATTTACAGACACGCCTTTATTCCAACTTTTTTTAAATCTGTTTAACTACTTGGCTCGTGATTAATTTGTTTGCGATGAATTCCCTATAGAAAGGAGATGAATTCTAATTACAGTTGTAAGCCCTCTTAAGAAGTGGACAATGGGAATTTGAATTTCACTTAGTTACAGCGAGAACTACTCAAATGACGAATTTTACTTTCACCAACTTTGTCATAATGAAGATATATACTGGTAACCTATTATTCGTTATGAGTACGTTTATGACTTTAAATTTTTAACCGAACAGAAACACGGATTACGTAGAAAAAACGTGCTAGCGCTGTATGAGGGGTCAAACAATCTTGCGATGTCTACATTACTATTTCCTCTTAGCATCAAGCTAAAAATTTTGATGTCAACAATATTTCTGCGAAATCGGACATCACAACTAAATGAATTTGTGCTAGATTGAGGAATGACATTTAGAGATCAGTATCAATATAACTGCAGGACGATCTGGATTAAATATTTAATTGGGTAAGTCAACATGAAATGTAGATAAATGCCTAGCAGAGTGCTTATTAGATATGCAGATAAAAGCTAAATGTTGTATATGATTATAGGGTGGAGACACAATTGCTTGTTGAAGTTTTGAAGTGTAAATATCTTGGCATAACTTCTGATAATAATCTCAACTGGGCAGGTGGTAGGAAAAGGTTAAATAAATTTTCATTTCTGGATAGGGTCGTGAGAGGATGTACCATGTGCTCCGTCGCAATTAAATTCAGTTCAAAACTGTTATCAATCAGAGCAATAATTAAAACACTTTTAAAAAAATATTCTAGCCCGAACAGTTATACTAGAACTACCGAAATGACATGATGGTGATCATTATGTTTTTCGGTGGCCTTATAGCAGGAAAGAACACATCATCGAAGTCGTTAACGCTTCCTTCCTGAATGGTGTTGCCTCGTAATCAACAAAGAAAATATCCAGCGACAGTCTGATAATCTGGGTGGTGTTCCCATAACTGCTTCATCATTAAAATGGCCATCAAAAACAGAAAATATTGTCACTAATTATTCTAGACTAATACGACGTACTACATCCATATTCAATGAGCCAGTGGCATGTTATGAGTAATTGTTTCGAGAGACACTCCGAGGTCGTTTGTTATGAATATCCGGTACTTGCTATAGCAGGCTTTTTCAGCTGAGAATTTCAGAGCTGCACCAGTGTCTCAAGAGTAACTGTTATCACAAAGTTTCAGGTTTCACTAAGGCAACAAATTTATTTATCAATAGAGCAACAGGTCCATGCAATAATAGAATACATCTTATGACTAAGAACAATTATTATTTAGGTTGCTAGTGGCTTTACGCCTCGTCGACGTCGAGGTCGTTAGAGGCGAGGAAGGACTGGGGTCAAGGAACAGGAAGGAATTCGGCCGTGGCCTTTCTGAAGGAACTATCTCGGCATTCATCTGGAGTGATTTGGGGAAATCATTGAAAACCCAACTCTGGATGCCTTGATGAGCTTTCAAACCGCGTCCTCCTGAATGCGATGCCTGAGCGTAATCACTCACCCACCACGCTCGGTAAGAACAGTTCTCTCTACGGCCAATGACATCCGTTTGATTCCCGAAAGCCTTGTTTGTGCAGACAATGTGTTTCTCTAAACTTGAAGCAATGAGAGGTAGCAAATGCAGTTGACCTGAAGAAACCAGCACTTCCCACAATTGTAGTGACAATTTATACAGACACATGTACTGGACAACAAAAAAAATTATTCCTGCAATCACTAAGTTATGAGATAATGCAAGGAAAATAAAATAAGTATCTTCGTTTGACAACAAAGTATCATATAATATTTAATACTTTTGGCAGGCGTCATGTTAATAAAATATTCCACTTACTTTTGTGGGATTCGCGCTGCTTTTAACGATGTTTTACTTCCAACGTTTCGGCGCCCAACCTGGGGCCTTCATTAGGTAGAAGAAGGTCATAAAATTTAATGGGAGAAGACAGAAATAATAGCACAACCGAAGGGTTTCCTAGAACGAAAAATAAGGGAATCGATAGAAATTTTCGAACAGCCCACGAATTTCAATAACGTGGGAGGCTATGGCTTAAGTGAAACGTGGAAATGCGCACTCGCGGACGATCGCAATCCAAAATATACGACAACAACATCTCTGGAACAGCTGACACCCACTGCCGGTAACCAAAACAATTCGCTCAGCGTGAAGATAAACGACGGAGTGGTGTGACAGCCGTCAGAAGTCATACATCAATTCCAAACAGCGCTGATGAAGGCCCCAGGTTGGGCGCCGAAACATTGGAAGTAAAACATCATTCAAAGAAGCGTGAAGCCCGCAAAAGTGGAATATTTTATTAACAAAGTATCATGTTCGCCCAGGTTTTAAGTCTTCCTATAATAAATAGAGTAAGCAAACATAAAAAATAAGTCAAAATTTATAATGTATATTTTCCGAAAAATAGGTAGTTTCACCACATATTTACTATCAATTTCATGAAAATATTTATCGAATCGAACGTATGATTTTTTCCAAAAAAATTATATGCTGAACGATCATTTTTTAATTTTATTTATTTAGTTATTTTTTGGAAACCATAAAATAATGAAAAATCGTTAAAGTTTTCCTGGAAACTTGAAGAGATTATAAATTTTGAAAGAATTTACGGATCAGGGGGAGCATTAGATTTTTTATGCATGTACAAATCGTCAAATAAAATTAGAAATCCAAACATTTTGAGTCAGAGGAGGGTGTTTCGTATGTTGAACACTATATTACATATACGACTGGTGATTAAATATGTTTTCAATGCAAACAGTACGTTCCGTTATGGAGCATCCATAAACTACACGGCTCGGTCTACACGGGGGCAAGGATTGGGTAGAAAGTTACGTTGGGCTACGTGGGGGAGGAAGGAGGTTCGGAGCTAAGACACGTACCTTTTGATTAACATTATTTATCACAGTTAAAATAAGGTACCGAACACACGCATGTTAATTTTTATTTCCGTCATTTAATTATCTCGGTATATAATTTACGAAACCTGACAAGAGAAACCAGTACAAAATGTATTCTGGAACCAGTACGGAAAAAAACTACGTGCGAAGCGGAGGAGGGGGTACAGAGGCAAAAGCCACGTCAGGCTACGCGAGGGGAGGGGGATTCAGAGAAGGCCAAAATGGGGATACGTAGTTTATGGACGCTCCCTTATGAGGGAATAATAGAAAACCTAAATCTTCTAACTCCAAAATTATTTAATGTCCACACACTTAGCTACTATTTCCAGATAATTTAAATAAGCAATACCAACCATTTAAAATAATGCTGAGTCTGAAGTCGTTTTCTTCTGATTTATTACAGTCACTTAAAATCACTGCCGAAGATTAATGGTTTGCGTTGGGTAGATCATAAAAATACGATAGATGGTAGAAACTTCCTCGTTTGATTTCCGAGATGATGTAACTTCAACTCTTCAATAAACGTTTCCCTCGTTCACTGGACGAACATGTTTCATTGCTTATCTGAAGTGGGGACATTTTCAGATGTGCGAAAAAAAACGAAAGATTATTGTTCTTCTGTTTTTAGGAATCCATGTGACGTCGGGAATGCATTAATAAATGAATTCCAGATCCTAGCTTTAGACGTCGACCGCGTTGCTAGGTACTCAGATATCACAGTCAGGAGAATTCCATCAATATCAACGCGACCGTTTTCTTCGACAGTACTGGAACCACAGAGAACAGCATTCAGACAAATGAGTCTGTCTCCAACAATGGTGTTCATCGGGAGGTATTCGTGTACTTCCAGGAACCATGCACAACAACGTAGAACAATCCAGATGATCACACAGATTCCAAATAACCACAGCAGAATCATTTCTGTAACTGCACGTACATGTACGTAGAATCGAAGTTGGTGAAGGTCGATATCTGATGTAATGAAAACGGTATAATGAAACAGGTAACAAATGAAATCCAACATCCTTCTAAAGTAAGTTTCGTTTCCTGAGATAAAGCCACATAAAAAATCAGTTATTGCTTGGTTGTCATTTCATCTCAGTCATTCCAAAAAACACTCCAGGCGAATGTAGGTATGGTTAATTCAAATGGTCATGGCCGAATCCCTTCCCTTTCCTTGCGCCCAGTCCTTTTGCGCCTCTATTTATCTCGAAGTCGACGAAGCGTAAAGTCACAAGAAGAAAATGAAGAGAATTAAAATAAACAAAGTCCTGTACCCGGGAGCAGGTGAAATCACCGAATTGAAACAGTTGGTTTGCAGTAAGTATTGAAAGGCGAACACTTTGGAATAGTGACGGAAACAACGCATCCGAAAAATTAGAAAAATACGATGGATGATAGTAAAATTTCACGTTTGATTTTTCCAAGATGATGCAACTCTAGCTTTTGCCATGCAAGTAGCTTTCCGATTGCACGGTATCCGCTAGCGACTACGGGTTCTGCGAAACTACAGTTCTGTGAAACACTGCGAGATAAACTACTGTACCTACGTACAGTGTGATACTCCAGAATCGTAAATATCAATGGGTGCTCCAACTTTCGCTGCTATTGTTTTGTTTAATATTGCGTAATAACGCTTACCCCACATGTATTTATATCCCTAGTGGCGTGTATACAGTTGCCATTAAGCAAAGACTGATAAATAGTTTGATCCAAAGTCTTTGAAAGGCACATATGTTTCACATACGTCAGGTATACACCAAGTTTGAGGTATTATCTGTGGTATAATAGAAACAGAAGCTTTAAGGTTCATCAAATCCTCGGACTATAATACTTTTAAAGGTAGGCTGTGGAAGTCCGGTGTTTACCACCTTTTTTTTTACCCAAGAAATTTCTATGGCTTTAGACGAATATTATACCTAATACCACATTCCGATGAGATCAAAAAAATTTGAAATGCCTGTCGAAAGAACTGAAATGCCGTTGGTTCACTCAATCACATTTAACTAAATGAACAGTTACTAATAATAACCGTTTTGAGAGATGTGGAAGATTACCCAGTTTGCTCTCAGATATAATAGAAAGATTCTTTTTCTCCGGACTTAAGGCTTCGTTGACGTCAGGATCATTAGAAGGGAGAGAGAATTTGGAGCAAGGGACGGGAAGGAATTTGGCCAGGAATTATCGAAGGAACCATCTCTGCTTCTGTCTTGAGTAATTCTGGAAGACCATGGAATATCGAAATCTGGATAGCTCGACGGCAGCTAAAATCCGTATCCTCCAGAATGCGAGGCCAGAGAGTTAACACAAACTCACCAGGCTCGGTTCCACCACATGGCCCATTTCACCACAGAAATACGAATCAAATATTTGAAAGTATATTTAAAGTAATGTAGTATATTAAAATTCTGTTGGGTCCGATATAAACAAGCTTATTTTCATTGGTATTCTTCATTCTTCATTTAATCACTGTATAGTTACACTTTCTTTGATATTTGATACGCCGTCGTTCTGAGTGAATAACTCCAGTATATAATTTTCACAACGAAAGCTTGCCGATAAATATCGAAAAGCCATTTGTTTTTCAGATCTACTATTTCACCACCTTTTCCAACATTATGAGGTCGCTTGCCTTTGATGATTTGGAGCTTATGTTTTACAGCCGCACGCTCTTGTAGATGCCAAGCATTTTATACCTACCGGAGAAAATGAAGTGCTGCCACCTGCCTGCGAAACGTACAACTATGTTCTCTGTGTGATAAGTGTATTTTAGTTTGTGAAATGTGTAGCTTATGTGGTGGAGATTGGGACCGTCCCAGCATTCAACTTGATGTCTGCGAAAAACCGCCGAAAAACCGCAGTCGGGAAGGTCGGTACAGGGGTGCCTGTGCTCGTGCCAGGTCACGTTGTACTTCCCCGGTCCAGCGCGCTGAGCCTCACTGGAAGATCAGGCATTTATTTGTCTTTAAATGCCCAGTAAGAAAACGCAATGTTCTTCTTCCAAGTAATTCGCTGACGTCATTTTATATGGGTTTTACTCTACCTTGCAATACTCCAACACTGGTAATATTGAAGTTATACTCGTTGCGCTTTCACCTGCAGTTCTGCAAAAACACTGCCCAAAAGTAGTTTCTTTTTAACACTGATATGACCGTTCCAGTCAATGCTGTTGTGGGAGTGAACTCTCTCCAGCAATTACTACTACCTACGCATATCTGTTTTTTTTTAAATTTTTATATTTTGAGCTGGCAATCCTCACAAAACCTGCCGGCAAGGATTTCACTCTCCTTATATTTCGCTACAATTTGATCCCTTCCCAGCGGTTTCGACTAGACACGTTTACGCCACGAAGTTTTATGAATATTAAAAAGGATTATCCTACAGTAAACCCATCTCCAGCGCTTTCAAGTGACTTTACATTCTAATGAAGTGAGAAGAAAGTGGAGCTTTAAGTCCCAAACCAATCGGCCTCATGAAAATTTTGGTTTCCTGCAAAATGCACAAACAGTATTGCTCTCACGAAAATAAACTTTTTTCTGTTGAGATATCCGAATTTATTTTTATACGTGTTTCTTGTTTGTCTGACTCATGCAGCAGTGGATACGCAGCGCCTAAACAACAGCGCCGCACTTGTGTCAAGCGTACGAGTGCTGATCTAATATCGCTGGAGGCTGTTTGGATGAGAACAGTCTTTGTGCACCACTCTTAGCTTCAATCTTCACAGTAACAAACTGACAGTAATTAACACACTTGCATCAGAAAATAACGCCACTCGAAGAGAGCCTAAGAGGACGCGGTATAAACAGAGCACTTGACCCAGTTCCTCGGCGCTAGTTCTCAGTGCGCGCCCACGAGAATTCCAAATCCACTGAAAGAAACTAACAATCAGACAATATACAACTGCATCTTTAACTTCTCTAGTCTTCTGCAATTATATCCCACTACAATTTTTTTTCACCCAGCATAACCCTAGGTTAAAAAGAAAACAAAACAATAAAACACACATACTGCAATAACTAACGATGCAGGAGAAAAAGTTAAAGTTATAGGTCCCATTATACCTCCCTGATATCACCATAAGATATTCTGTTCCATTCTAGAACATGATGTTTGTTGTTGAACAGATGATGTTGTCATTAGAACCAAAGCATTAAGGGTTGGTTAATTTCTTAATTGTGGCTAAAGGTGAAGTAAAGAGCTGATATAGAAAAATACGTATCAGATTATTGGAAACAGTTTATTTGATACGTGATACGCCACTTAAGTTAAGGTCACCTGACACGTGGTCAGCTGACCCGAGCCCCGGTAGTAGAAGAAATTTTCATCATCGAGTCTTGGCCGGCAGATGCACAGCTCCTGACCTGGGTCATAGCACAAACCTCTCCGCAGTGCGTTTGGACAATATGACACTGTTGATAGTGATCATCTGTCTAATCGGAACGTTAAATCCGAAGGCTACCTTGATGTCTTTCGGCTAACACTCCTCATGAATCAGTGGGTATGGATATCTTTGTCATCAATTCAGAATGTATCTATATGGAGAGTTTAGTACAGGATAAATACAGTATTACCTACCTACCCCATAACAGTCAGAAAAGGCCAATTCTGTTGGTATATTTAATGTAAAAACATGATAATAATTACAGCAACAATTATTAATATCAGATTGCTTTTAGCAAAGGTACCCAGTCAAGGAATAATAAGAACAGACAGCGACCTACAGCAAGAAAGATGAATAACTGGTGGACACGTGAAGTACCTTTTCGGTATAGGAATGAAAAAGAAAGGACGGAACTAGATAATATATACTATTTATTAACAGAAAAATGTATATTAACACAAAAGTATAACGATCGCTTGAAACAGATATAAACGTTGTAAATTGTTATACATAAATGTTTACAAGTACCACATTAAAGTATGTAAAACTGGATAATAAATTATTGCAACTGGCAAGAGGTGCTCTTTTCTTAAATACAGACGTAAATATACTCGCTGATGAGACGGAAAAGGCTGTATACAAGGTAATGAAAGTAAAAAATATTTTGCTGGAATTCCGTCGAGAGTAAAACGAAACAAAATTAGTTAAGTTTAATGCTCTCAACGAGGGGGATCACATAACAGGAACAGGATTACATCAAACCAACGGATAGGCTGAAGAAACCAACAAAAAACCATACATGTTATGTTTCTCAATCAGTCTATATAAATCCGAAAGGGAAAGTCAAATAATCGCACCTCATGTAATATTACCCAAAACTAGTGCCATCTGTCAAACTGCTGTCAAGCGTGCCAAATATGTTCTTGTTTTCCTTTTCGACTGCAAAATCCCAAAAGTAGTCTATAAACAGATCAATGGTTGATACAAATATTTGACCTATACGATGAGCTTCATGGATAATCCATATTCACTAACTTTTTTTTATAATTTAGTATCTTGAAGGCTGAAAATGTACCTCTAATTATGAAATAGACTACAAATTCTACTGCTTCGATCGACTTCAAAGTTATTACTGTGGTCATCAATCTTTCACTTGAAAGTAAAATCAAGAGAAATTATTTGATTTCCAGCAAGGTTATTTTACATAATCAAAATTTAACTACTATACCACGACTTTATAGGGGATTATAAACGTCGTAGTTTTCCCAGTTCGAAAATTTGATTTGATATTTGTAAATTTTAAATTTCATAGTAAACGACCGTTATCATCTAACGTAAGTAAAAAAAATACATAATACATTATATATAAGTATCAGTATGCGTTGAACTGAGCCGTGACGTCTTTCCTCCTGTATTTTATGACAGCGATAACGGTAATAACTATTAGGCATCATTGAGTACAAATTTTAGCTAGGATTTTTCAAACTCATTGCAAATTCTAATTTCTAAAAGAAATTTGCCTAAAAGGATGTTTGTAAAATTTAAGTAGAACTGCCTAAACAAGCACTCTCTGATAATTTTTCCCTGTTATTTATTACAGATTTTTTCCATTATTATCCTAGAAATGGTGTCCTAGCGAGTTACTTTAGTCCTACGTGGTAACTTTGGTCCAATACTGATGTACACCATCCAAGATGCAGAAAATGAGTTTCATCGTTTTTAAAGTAAACTGCCAGAAATTGTTTAGGGTGCGAACAACGATGCTACACACGCCCAGTCATATAGGCAGAAAATTGAATGTTTTTATTGACTTGGGGACAAAGATACCCATCGGGGCAAAATAGCCTGCAGTTTTGGTATTCACGAAAATCTATCGCAGTCTGATTTCGCGGAGAAAATATTCTAATCGGAAATTACCAAAATAGATGAAAAATCTATAGGAACATTATAGAAGAATTCATTTGTTCAGTAATCGAATTACGCTCCATAAAGGATCCAAGAGAGATCAACTGAATATGGAAAACTTAAAAATGTAAACTTTATTTCCATTTCATTACAGTTACAGAAATTTCTTTTGGTATACGCCACAGCCCAATACTTACATGTGTAACATTTAACTACCTGAGAAATAATCCGAAATGCTTTTAGAAATTGTAGACTTGTGTATTTGCTGACGTTGGCACGTGTGACCATGATTGCCACTGTTGTTTGCCACTGCCGCGAGCTCCAGTTTGGCAATCACATGTCCGGCGGACATCTGGAGCAGATTATGGTAATGTGGCGTCGTGATGCGAGGCCACGTGTGGACGAGACGTCTGCTGCCAGATGTGGACACCGGCACTTCCTGCCGTCAACATCTTAAACTAATTGCTAAGTGTCGATTCGAAATGCTTCCCAGATTGTTATTCCACTAATCCGTTACCCATTAGCTCAACGATTAGTAAAGCAAATCACTTGTTAAATGGATCGTTCTGCCAGGAGTGTAGTTTTACCTTGGCGTCATGCCCTGTCAACGTCGAGGTCTAATATAAAAGAGAGTTAGTGAGTGTTGTCCTCAAAGGGCAAACGTAAGCTTTGTGCAACTGTGATTTGTGCTATTTTGTTTGTATAATATTTAAGGCGGAGCGCTGAAGCCATCATAGCGTTCGCTAATAAACTTTCAGGCTCACCGATATACCTGGGATGAGATTTGAATCCGATACCGTGAAATCTTCCAGTGTTCAGTATGGCGTTTCTATACAAGTAGACCTACTGTTAGACTTTCCGACAGTGCAGTCTTTCTCATACATTACAACACCCCTGACCAATATTCACTTACACAAAGAATAAATTTCCAGGCAATAAGGAATAGTCAATTTTTACCACGAGTTTTTTCACTGCAAGGCATTTTGTTGGCGCTCTTTCTGCAATTGTGGAATCGTTTTCACTGATAGTTTGGAATTGAAAGGTATTAAGTTTCCGACGAAAAGAGATTTTGGTAATTTATCGCTACACATTGGCCTGTTATATGTCGCATCGTGCCATAGCTTTTGGGTTGTGTTTCTATTCCAGTGTTACCAACAATTCTAAGCAATCCACAAGTATGCAATGATTGTTCAGAACATATATCCCTTTTTTTTCAGAGACAAACATTTTTTTTCTGTATTGTTTTGAGCTAACAATTTTTGGCACCAAGTCATGCAACGTTTTACGTGCGCACTGCTTTTCATATCAGAAGTGTCGACTGAAACAGACCTTTTCTTTTGACAAAGCAGTAACGTGAAAGATTTCACTTAACATTGCCGCACTGCTGTCTGCAATTAATTAAATTTTGATACTTCCATTTCAATATACGTTATGGAGATCCATTTATTCCAAACCATTAATTTAATAGCTCCACTGAAATGTGACAGAACTGTTCAATATCTCACAGAAGCTATTATTTAAAATAACAACTAGATGTACAAATGCTTATGGCAATTAAATGGCGATATTTCTTGAAGACAACAGTTCGGATAGAAATCATTTGATTTTCAATTTTCTAGGTGATTAAGTTTCCATTCTAAGATAATTGACGCAAAATTTAAGGGAAGAATACTACGAACGTAACTTTTTTAATAATAATAAAAAAGGTTTAAGTTTAGGTCGAAGAAATGCCCTGACAATAGCGTTTTGTTCTCTATGCTCAAGAAATATCGCACCTATGACGGTGTAAAATACAATCATTCACCTGGATTTCTGAAATCACGTTCCTTAGGACTGCTCAAAGTTATTCTTATCAGAATAACTTTGACTGCAAAAACGTTTGGGAAAGGTTTCCAGGAACGGCAAGCAAATACCTTCTCAGTATTATAATTGGAACTGTGCAGAAGTTTTTTCATTTATTTTCGGGTAAAAATCACTATATAGGGAGAGTTAATGAACCTGGTGTGCCAGAGGAATACTGTGATTGACAAATAAAATATTAGTCTTTAATCATACGCGAGTAATGGACGGGCAGCAAATAGTAAACTACATTTAGACTCTGCCACCGTCTGATACTGTCTGCAGGAGAGGAGAAAATAGGATGTTCGACAGTTTTTGAACAGATCATTTAGGCGCCTAGAAATTTGTTAACATTTTATGTATTACTTAACACAAGACTTAAATCTATCGATCGCAAAAGCCAAACTTGAAGAGGTGTGAGGCAAGCGCCCGTACTCACTTGCTGCCTCATAGCGTCGCTGTGTTGGTCGAGGACGCACTGCGAGATAGTCCTGCTTGTGTGCGATAAGTGCCGGCAGTATTACCGGACGAGATAACCCACTTCCTTCACGACGGCAAACAAGCGCCGTGCGCGAGCAAGCTTCCTGGCCGCGTGGGAACCCGGCAGGTGCCGCCTCTGTTCACTTACACCGTTTAGATAATACGGGGAGACAGTACATCCTGCGTGGCGCGGCTAAGCAGTTGACAAACGGACGCCCAGACTCGCACTTCTGCTATTAAAATAAGTTAGAGTCTCAGTTAGGACCGACGCAATGGGGAAATAGCACAGAAAGGCTTCAAAATAATGTATCTCGTCTTGGTATTTCAATCGAAGAGAACAGTAAAATCAAATGTAAGCTAACATTGTTAGGTGCGAACTAGACACTAGAGAAGTCTACAGTGTTTCCTACGAATGATTCTTTAAACGTACCTACGTTTTTAAATAAATATAAAGTGGAATTAATGAATTTTCCTAACTAAAAATAATACAATGAGAACCTGTCATGCGACCCTGCTTTTGCCCTATTTGTCAATATTTACATCGCTCTAGTTCAACGAAGTATTTTATTCACATTGAAGCTTATTACGTAGACAAATTAATACTTCAATTTCTCTTGAATATGCCAGCTGTATCTTGACAGGAGTCTCTGCAAGCAACTTGTGACTATCATAAGTACGCGTACCGTGTTCCCAGGAGCTGGTAACAGATACGGCGAAGCCCCGGTAAGGCTGCGGCCTCTGCTACCACGGTCCCGGGTTCAATTTCCACGTGTGGCTATCTCTTTCAGCAGGTTAAGTCACGAAATTATCATTCAAAAACGATAAAAATTAATGTACAATGCAGGGTCACCTCGATTTCACCTTGTTCTAAGAGGTAAAATGTATTTTTGTATCTCCTACTGAAACAAAAGGTAAGGCTGCAAAAAACACAGCTCTGAAATAAATGAAAAGTTAAAAGCGATATAACATGCAAGTTTTCCTATTTTTTTTTTTTATTTTTGGTTGCAACTGTGGCCTTAAGCCAGCCGACAATAGACACATCAGAGCCAAGACCTTGAAAAGTTGGCAAAGAACGGAAAAGAAATAGGCAATAGCCTAGGTTAAGAAATCAAGGCGAAATTCGCCCCAAGTGGTTTATATAAGCCATCAAAAAATATGATGGTGGTCGGACAGGATTCAATACCCGGCTCTACCGAATACCAGTCCAAAACATTACAGTTCACCCGCTAAATCTCAATGATTCTATTTAATAACGAGTAATAATAAACGTTTCCTTGACTACTAGTGTTATTAATACTGCAGTACGGTCACAAGTGATTTCCTAAGTCCTGTTATTTGTGCACTGTATGTTCTCCGACTCATAGCAAGGAAAAAAAGAAGAAGGAAAAACAAACAAATCGGAAAACCAAATAACCGTTGTGGTTCGAATCGCAGTTTCGGCGGAAATTTTTAAACTCACTGTCACTTCAGATGAAGTTTTCCTTTTTACACAAGAAGGATACTACGTACAACGCTCCATTATTCCCGTATCTCCGTAAACTGTAGGTGACGTTAACCCGGAAGAAGTTAAGCAATGACAGACCGGATGGGCGGCAAAGCGAAATTGTCAGTGAGTAGCCAAACAAAGGGTTTCCCGACAAAATGCTATACAAATGTACTTTCTTGGTGTATATAAAAAAAAGCAATGTCAGAATTTAAATTTTATTCCCTGAAACTTTATGAACTATATTTTATTTCCTTTTGGGGAATCTGCTTAGAATATAAAATGTGCTTCAGTTTTAAAATTCATACTGCCATTCTTCAGTCTGAAGTTTCCATCAACTTCTTGCAAATTGTAGATCACAAGGTATGAAGTAAATGTGAGTTCAAATTAGACTCTAGGAGCTGGCTTAGTATGTAAGAAGGGAGATAAATTAATAAAAAGTAGTAAATTTTATAAAAATATACGTGAATCAGATATAAGATTATCTCACACACATGAGCCAGAATTACATTTCGACTGCTTGTAGATAAATAAGAAAAACCAACCAAAATAGTGACAGATTATAAATCTAAAACAGCAAACCACAATTTTAATTTGACCCAACCTTAAAAAAAAATCACGATTTTTATATTTGTCTGTTGGTCTTCGTCACTAATGTGTAACATATTGTAGTTGTTACTTTAATAATTCAGGAACAAAGGAGATTTAAAACAAAATCACCTCACAAAGATGCTGCGGGTAAACAAGTGGATTCGAAATAGCTGAGGTGCCGCCAAAATCTATTTAAAGGTATGCCAGTCCAACCTGTTCCCATGTCTAATATTGGTCATGTTATCGTGGAGACCGAACTCTAGACATTGCTCCAAGACTCACTTCTGAGCAACTCGGTGGAAAAACGGATCACAGGCGATGCAAATTACCTTTGATGACGAAATGTTTCATTGTGCATCCGAACATTACAGTACTTGTAAGAAGTGCTCGTAGCACCATTACCAGCATTTAGACTCGTTTATCGTTCGGAGCGGAAAATTTGATCCATCCGGAACCTGTTAGTATTCTGTGTACGAACTCCGGTTCTCCAGATTAAGTCGCTATAAGCAGAGAGACTTGACATTCAGAATGAGTCATGATAAAGTTCGCAACTGATAAAAGTCTGGATATTCCCTGTGGTCTTATTTACACAATAGCAATATTATTTAACACAAAGCTAGTTGTATCCCCTCCGGGCATCCAGATTTGGGTCTTCCATGGTTTCCCAAATCACTCCAGGCAAATGCCGGGATGTTTCCTTATAAAGGCCATGGCCGAATTCCTTCCCATTCCTTGCCCCATCCTTTCGCCCATCCTTTCCCGTTTCTAAAGACCTCGCTGTTGAGAGACTTAAAGCAGTTAAAAAAAAAAAATTGTATCCCATGACTTTTGAAAAGGTAACATACTTACAAAGTGATCTCTAGACTTAAAATAAAATTTATTTACAGGAAATATGGCCAGAGGTACTATTGCTGATTTGCATGCTGGTACTTCATGGCAGTGACACTAATTACAGTAGTGGAGAAATTTCAACATTCAAACAAAAATTGTGCACAAATATTATAAAGAACAATACTAAACTGATTCCAGAATACTTTGGAAAACCAAAATTTGTCTGCATGGAGCGGGACTTGAATGGTGGTCCTTTAACAGTTCAGTACAACGACTCAACAGTTGCTTGCTTGAACTTCGTATCTTGCATTAATTCTCTTAGTCATCTTCCCTTTCTATTCTGGTAATTGTGTTGTCGAGCGAAGGGTTTATATCAGCAACATCAATTAAATCTTACACAGGCACTGAGAAAGCGATGATGAATTCATGTTGTGATGACATCAGCGCGCTGCAGCGTTGTTACAGCGACGGAATGTTTACATCAGTTGCGCGGCATAGTGGCGAGTCACGCCGCGCCGCTTGGAACGAGTGGGGGAACGGTCTAGCTTATCTTGAAGGATCCCGCTTCGAATCCCGAATTTCACTTTCCATGATTTTCAGAAATCCCTCCACGCTAACTTCTTCCTATAAGCTGACTATAACCAATTTTCTTCTCTTTAATAGTCGAAAATCTTACAACGGCTTAAATAACACCGCTGTCAACGACACGTGAAATATGCCCCACAACACTCAAAGAAAGGAAAACATATCTCAGTTTTTAAAACGGATGGAATATCAAGAAGTCAGTTTTCAATTATTACGGGCAATATTTTTCCTGAGTTAAATATCCAAACGAAATCTCAAACCTCAGCAGGAAAAATTCTCGTACTATGGCGCTTACCACTCTGCACCTATTCTGGTACCCAGCGTGTTACAGGACAGCCATGCTGTTTGGCGGTAGATACACGATACCCTGCTGAAATTTATGGCACAATGTCACCGTTTTTATGCTGTTTTTCGTAGTGGTGTGGTCTAGTCCTGAGATAGTTCCAACTCCCCCATCCCTAAATGAATCTACGTTTATAAGGACAGTATGCAATACATTCCCTTGGGTTATATCCTTTCCAGAGACTTCGGTAAATGACAGTTAAAACAAAATCAAATCGAGGTACTGGAATTAAGGCGGATATATACCTCTGCTTGTTCCTTACCACTGTCATCAATGGTCTGCACAGTTTCAACATTTTCCTATCCCGCAATACACACCAGCCTAACTGCTGCACTACCTGCCAAAATGCCTGCTCTGAAGAACAATCGAGAAGCGATAAACTTTTCCACCCTGAATAACGTTTTTCTGCCTTTACGTCATCACTGTCACGGTTAGGTACTCAACGGAGCTGTGAAGCAACAGAAGTTTCCACTCAGGGCGCAGTTAAGCGTCGACTTTTACAGCCGAGGAGACGAACCGACAGAGCTAATGAAGTGGGTGGGAGCGCCTCCCAAGATAGAAGCGACGGCGGAGCAGCACAATGCCAGCTAACAACACATCCGACACGCGCGCCAACCTGGACGAAATCGTAAACACCGCTTCCTGGCCAGATACAAGCAAACACTGCGGGAGCGTCAGATCATTGACTGTAGAGTCAACATCTATTCAACGTAAGCAAACAATGTGTACGGATAGTCGGTGATGGCTAGAAATTTGTGCCTATGATTAAAATCTTACCTGTCCCGAACCCGACGACCATGCCCGGCGCTCGTGTCCTGATACTGAATAAATTTGTATCATTTGGGTCTTGTTGTGATAGAGGTGATGGCGGTGTTCAGTCCTAATGACCAGTTTATATAATTGACGTTAAGCTTAAATCCCAAATCTGGGTTGGGTCCTCGAAAAGACCATGGCCGAATTCCTTGCTGCTATTTGACTCCAATCCCTTCCCACCTCTAATGATCTCGATATCGACGAGACGTAAAGCTATATATATAATATATAAAAATATCTCCGGAATGCGTGTGGAGCAAATGCGTACGGTATTGTTGATAGTGACTTTTTCGCCTTATTGGGAGGTTAAACTCGACGGCCCTTCAGGTGCTTTTAGGAAGAGCAGGCCGGAATAGAGAAGTCATCGCTTTTCATCTTCTCCCTCTGTTCTCTCTCATCCACAGGACACTAAGTAATGCACACACCATCACAGTTATTCACACTTTCACGAATATTTAAAAGCACTATTGTACAATGAGGAATGTGTTGCCATGTACTTTCTCTTCGTTCAGAATCTTTTTTTTTTTTTTTTTTTTTTTTGTACTTTTTAAGTGCGTGTAGGGCGTGAGGTGCTTTGTTTGCTATTTACCTCCTTTCCCTTGGTATTCTGTATGTTGCGGACGAAATCAGTTCAGCAACTCGACCACGCACGATTACAGAACATAAATTTCAACATTTGCGTGTGATAGTACCAGATATGACACTGGTGGAAATACTCACTGATTGGACCTTTCACTTCATATTACATTTTATTCACTACGCGTGTCTACCGCTCTCAACGCCAGCATAACTGCTACTGACCACTTTTTGACAGGACGTCATTTATTATAATATTTTAGTATCGAGATAATGTAAGTTTTCTAAGTTTCACTGCAGCCAGACGTCGAGTAAGCACGTCCTGTTTTTCGACTTTCTGCTGATCGACAGTTCAGGTTGCAAGCTACACATGCAGTGCTGAGCATGCAAGCCAATACTTTCCAGCAAGACAGAATACATTGATCAGTCTCACTTCTTCACTGACAAGCTACAATTAACATCTAGACCTCGGAGATAGATATTCGCTGCACCAACCTTACCATTCTCTGTTAGTTGTGAACTGCAGGGCTAAGTTTCATCCCTAGGATCAATATTACGGTTTACAGAATACCTCCCTATCTTGTACAACATCGACTGTAGATGATTTACGGTTCACTACAGATTAAATGAGGTTCCCAGAAACATTGTTTCATTTCAAGTAACTCATAGCTGTCTGCTCCCTCTCCTAGATACAAGTTACCCTCGATGCTCATGCTTATTTACTAGCACAAGAGAAGAAGATGACAAGTTCAAGAAGCAAGAATTCAAGAGCAGAAGATGCATGAAGAAAGTCGGCGCAAGTCATAGGGCATCGTAGGTTAACCCCTTAGAACCCACCTATCAGTCATCCTAAATTAATTAAGTAGTCCACCATAAGGTTCAGTTTAAGATTTTTGTTTATTTTCAAAACAACGTCAGCGATATTGTTTACATGCAAAGATACAATCCAGAGGTACTACTGACACAATCTTTGGCAGTTCCAAAGTGAATCTGAATAAAACTACTGTAAACTAAACGAACTCTGACCTTCTGCTGATTTCTTTATATAGGCTCTATCGAAATTTCTGGAATTCTTCAAAAGCGTCCGCGAGATGTTTCTCGAACATTAACAATTACTCAAACAATTAAACATATTAAAAACAATCAGAATTAATACATAATCACTTAACATCATTACAAAATGGTCAGAAATGGAAATTAAAGATACTTATTAAACACAAAATTAGTTACAGAAATCATTTTAAACTGTAGAAAATTGTCCTGTAGACATCGTAACTTACATTAATACTTGGAATTACACACTTTTAAGCAAACATTTCTCTTGCACAATTCGATTCTTAAACATATTAAATGGCCTTTAAATAATTTCCTTTCATAAAACAAAGTCTATATACACTGATTTACAAGAAATTTGCAAAACAAACATACCAGATCATATTCAAGCAAACTTTAGCTCACTACAAATACTACATTAAATACAATTCTATTTAAAGTTCAGGTGTGAGGGCTGTTACAAGGGGATGGCCACCGATCCCTGCTGACCAGTATTCGCGCCTATGTGACTTCCTGCTGCCTCCCTACACAGCCAAACAGCCAAGAGGCTACATTTATTATTACGTTAACTAAACAAAATACTCCGTTCGTGGAACCTCTTAAAACAAAATTATACATACTTCTACGTCACAAGGAACACTTTCCTCCGCTTTTATAATTACTTGACCGCTGCGTTCCACAATGTTACGTTAGTGTCTTCTGCTGAAATTAAATTCTCACGAAACCTCACCAAGGGGGAGAGGGCGGTCAACGGGAATCTCACGTGAGGCTTTGAAATTCTTGTAGCATTGTAGAGCTAAAAAGAAAAGGTCTACAAATGACGCGAAAGTCTAATTTAGGGGGGGGGGTATTTGGTCCAAAAACCGACCTTAGGGGGGTATAACCGCTCTTGGAAGCATGAGATCTTAAAAAAGAAGGTCTCAAAAGTTGCAAGGTCGGTTAGTAGAGGGGGAGGAGGGGGTTTCTCCGTCAAAATCTCAAGTCATTTTAGAGGGGGGGGGGGGGTTCCGATCAGATCTCACGAAGTCTTACCAGAGGGGGGGGGTCCGGAATTCCGGAAAAACACCTCACGGCATTAATGGAGGCCCCCCCTAAGTGTTTGGTGTTACCTTCGCCAGCGACAGCCATAACCTCGGCCAAGGCGGACGACACGGTCCATAGCCAGTGGCTGCTGGGGTTTTTCTGTCGGCGTCTGTGTTTATTGTGCGTCGCCGTGAAACTGGGACAGCTTGTGCGGGGTGACACGCCTCGCCCCAAGGAAACCAGGGTGCGGGCGCACGGGTAAACTGTCTCGAGAGCACCACAAATACCCCTGGGAAATACTCGACAGCTTCAAGTGCGACGGCTGCGTGGGAACGGCTACGGTATCAGTCGGCAGGTACTGTTTCGCTGCTTCCTGCTGCGCAGAGCAGGTCGTGAGACCTAGTTTGAAAGAGGAATAATAGTTTCCTTTCATGTACTTAAGAAATTTTCAAATCCTGGCAGTGCAGGGGTTAGCACGCTAGCCTCGCACTGTAAGGGTCGCCGGTTCGATTCCGGCTGAATTAAGTGTTGTTATCCTCTTGTTTTGTCCTGACCATAGTGTCCCAAATTACATGAGCCCGATACAATAGTTAGCACAAAATAAATTGAAGCTGCTTAAATGGCGGCAAAGGCCTTTTCTTTTTTTTTCTTTTTTTTTTAATAAAAAAGTCCTGTCATTTACGCTGTTAAGAATGAATGTATTGACCTGAATTACTGATGGCCTTAACACAGCAATGGAATTAAGTAAAACGATATTGTTTAGGAAGTAAAACTAAAATTGATAATCGAAGTATATGAAATGTCACAAGCACATTAGACACGCAAAAAATAAAAGCATCTTCAAGAAACGTTAATTTCTTAAACCAGACTTCTGTTATTTATGGAACACAGTGACACTAGAAAACCGAGCAAAATGGAGCGGAATGTCCTGTTGGTTCTGTGGTATCATGCAGGAGAATTAAGGGGAAGCTTGAAGTTTCAACTGAATGTTAGAGAAAGGATAGGAATAACTAAATTTCTTACAGGCTTAATGATCGTGTGACAGATTTATCCAATTGCCGCATATCCCATCTCCACTGCGGCTAAAGGTACCAGCTTAACATGAAATCCGAAGCAGCGGCACATAAATAAAGCCAGCTTTCTGGGAGGTGAAGGTCAGGTAATATCCTGTGAAAATTCTGGATGAAACTGAATTACGAAAAGAGGTCCACTGAACCTTCAGTAAGTTGTAGAATGAATAAAAATGAGCCGCAATCTAAAATATCACTTGGCTTTGGTTTCAACACATGTATATCGGATACAACATTCGTGGCTTTCGTGTAAATGTATGTTCCTAATCTTATATTTCTATAAAGAATGTATAATGAATGAACAACAATGAGGAAGGCGTATAAGCTGTAGGGCGACACAGTGTGTGGAAACAACAGTGCGTCGAGAAATGTCACATGGAGACCTGCATTATTTTGCAATATCACAGTGTATTTTTGTGATTCGGCCTATTATCCTCATCTTAGTTATTTGTCGCATTAGGCCGCATACAATCAAATCTTTCTCTTTTGTTGGTGCCTTTGCTACTGTATTTTAATGCTTCAGGAACAATGATACTTGCGATAATTTTCTCGAGGAAAATGTGTTAACTCCAAAGCTGTCATAGCTGGTCGAAACTTTCCGGAAATCTGCCGTGACGTTGACCCGACAGCGCAACCGATGTCCTTCGGGGCCCAGCATTGCAGCTGCTGCTGCACATAGAAAATTGCAACAATCCTCCATTTGTTTACTACATTAGTACAAATACAGCAGTAAACATGATGATTTTACAGGCAATCGGCCAACTGTAAAAACTTAGCAACTAAAACGTTTAAGTGCATGTCACTGACGCATACCATAGGTTTCAGTAGCTGTTATACTATGATTATTTTGCTATCCTGCTCAAGTTTTTATACGAACACAAAGCACTATTTTAAAATTACATAATACATAACACGATGATAATACTTGAGTGATACTGAACAATACATGTTAAGAAACATGTTGGAGATTTTGTATAAAAATAATCAAATAAACAAACACACTTACCAATGTCAATCAAGGTCAACAGTAAATTTTTATTGAAGAAGAAATGTTTCATCGCAAACGTTTTCCAGTTTAATGAATTCATTATCTACTTAATCATACTTTTACTTCAGGTTCGTTTGTTAATCTTGTGTAATTGCATTACTATCTTGGTCATATGGATGGTAAAAACTAATTAAAGGGTTATTATGCTCCAACTTCACAATTCAAATTATCAGTTTTATTACTCAACTGTTTTCCTCCAAGAACTCTAATTCAAGATTGGCGTAAAGATCTATAGCCGGTATTTACCATTAAATTTTTACCAATTTATTGTCGTAGTCAAGTATGTCTTCGTTAAAATCTCCATATGTGAGAGTAATAATATTATTCAAATGGAAGAAGTTCTCAAGAACTTTACTGTAGTCTTATCTAGATGGTTAGGAGACCTGCATAACATGATATTTTGAAGGAACCATCCCAGCATTCGCCGGGAGTGATTTCGGAAACCATGGAAAACTGAAATCTAAGGATTCGAACTTGCGGCCTCCCGAATGCAAAACCGGAGCGTTACCATTCACCATCACGCTCGGTATCAAATTTGTAACCAAGAAAACTGACGACGTATAAATTCCAAGACAGAGCCTTCATATTTAGCGAAGTACACGACCGTCACTAATGATTGGTTTAGTAACGAATAGAATTTCTCGTTACTTTTACAGTTCTACTATCAAATAAAATTTGTATGTGATGAATCTATTAGGGAATGTTTACATTTTCTACGACCCTCTGTATAAATCCAACATTTTGCACCTGAATCATTGAATAAATATCAGTTTTATTGTCCTTGGTTTGATAAATATGTTTTCTCTCAGTCTATCGTATCTAAATAAATGAAAATAATTTGCCGTTTATTTTATGGACTACGAAAGTTCGCACTAAGTGCTAAAAGTCAGCATTAAGTGCCACCATTTGTATTTTTCGGATTTTCACACATATGACTGGAAAATTTAAGGAGGACACATTATTAATTACTTTTGGAGCTGATCTCACAACTAAATGAAAATGTCCCAAAGCAACATTGATTGTATTTTTAATAACTTTCCAATGATACAATAATCGATGGTTTACGAAAAAAAATTATTCCTCTGCTACTTGAATGGGGATATATCAGAAACTTTTTTTAGCATATATCAGATATCTGTCTGAAAATTTTTATCACAAACAATGCAAAAGCGGCGAAATATGAGTCTGTGTAAGATACGAACGTATATGATGAAATTATAAAGGTTTTTATTTTGCCACTTTGGTTTCGGAACCTAAAAATAGGCTTATTTTCCGAGTTTGCATCCTACTCAACTCTTTTGTGTCATACCATGTTACATGTTGTGCTCTCTCGCCTCCCTCTCTCAATAATGTGTGACATATGGATGGTTCCTTTCTAAACTTTTACAAGTGTTGTCTTACTCTGTCATAATACAACTTTTTTTTCCTTTGGGTTTTAGATCACGTCAAGAAAGAGTACGAAGAGAGAGTACTGTAGGCAAAGAAGGGGAAAGGAATTTGCCATGTTCATTATGAAGAAATCATCCCAACATAGTTCAAGTGATTTCGGTAAACCATAGAAGACTGAAAATATGATGGTCTGGATAGGTGAGTCAGGCATCGAACCCACATTCTCCAGAATGTCGGGCCAGAGCGTTAACACTCACACACCGAGCTCCGCAAGTACCACCTCTTGGAAAATAAAAATACAAAATAAGTACTTGCGATTTAAAACTGCCGAAATCATGTATAACCTGTCGACGAAGGCGTCGGTCAAAATTAGCGAAGACAGATCCTCGATACTTTCTTCTACTGCGATTTCTACGGCGCGTATGTTTAGAGAGTCGTTGCCGCCTGGCTGTTATTCGCACTGCGCCGAACCCGGCAGTGTTTACACTGGCTGACACGGACCAGACATGCAGCCACGGTCGTTTTTACTGACAGACTAGCGTGTAGCCGACCGTCTGTGTATCTCGTCGTTTTGTGGTCACAGATCTGAAAGCAATCAGGCACATCGTGGGAACCGGTATTAACAACTTCCCGTCTCTGTTATTGTATTAGCATCAAATAACAAACAGCCTAATAATAAACGACACTAAATCCAGTTCGGCGCCATACAGTTTTAGCGTACAATCTCCAGTTCTCCCAACGAACAGCTCAGCAATAACTCTTACATGCCGTTATACTACAAGCCCACTATTAGTCAACAACAGTACTGACCCATTTTAAGTACTCGATGTTACCAGTGACTTCGTATGCGTGAACTTACATTTTATTGTTAGAATTGTAAACAGAAAGCTGTAAGTTACGTAAAAGATATCCCATAAAGCACGGAATCGCGGTAATATAAAGGACAAGCCATCACGATACCATTCAACCACTGATTCTATCTCACGAAGACAACCAATTCGCAAAATGTTTTACAATACCAACAAATTAAGGGAGAGAAGTTAAATGTGGGAGACTATCTACCAAAGTTCCTCCAGCAGATTTTTTATTTTGGTGACAAACTGACTGCAAGAGAAACAAAGAATGAGCGACGGATATACATTACATAGATACACATGAAATCCGTCTGTCTGTCAACGTTTAGTTATTTCCCAAAATTTCAAGACAAAATATTTTATTTATCCAGAAAAAAATATCCTAAGCCTTTCCATATAGAATTTTCTTGTCATCTTTCATCAACATCGGTTTAGATGTTTAGTCGAGAAAACGTAACAAACAAGCAGACAGACAGAGTTACTTTCGCATTTATATTAGTATAGATTCCATACTATTTAGAAATTTGGTAATACATACCACACAATTTGAATTAAAATCGATTCTTTATACAAGCAAAATTAAATTTCGCCTTCTTGACAGCTACCGTAATTTATATGAAATATTGATTTCTCGTTTTTCGAACACTACAAGCTATCATTAATCATTATCGCCAGTCACTAATTATTCAGCTATTCCGTTAAGCGGTTTCTTAAATTAATGAACTCAGATAAAACTCTCTTCGCTGAAGCTCTCCTGTTTCAATATTAAACATGGTTTACCCTTCCAGATTGCAGAAGCCTGTTACTGGCGGGCACCGTCAGCGTAGAGATTAGTGCGCTTATTCACATCGCAAGAGTTGAAGTTTAAGTCCGGTTTAGAGCGCGGAAGTTTTTAATCATTTGTTGTTTTTATTATTCGTACAGAGAGCTTTGATAACACTAATGAGTGCAGCATAAAAATGCACTGACCTGGCTTGAAGGCCGCGCAAGCTGAAAGTTTCTTTCCGTTTTTTATTAAGTCGCCGTTATTTTAGGTGGGGAGGGAAGATCAAGTGTCTGTGATCAGATGTCTGTGAACCGTGTAAGTTTCATTCTCAACGTTACATGTTAAATTCATTAAAACGCCTTATGTATGATTTTAACATTTCGGCGTAGTATGAAAGATGAAAAATGAACAAGCAATATTTCTCAAAATAATCGTGCCGTCAGTGAAGGTAAGAATTTATATCATACCTAGAATAATCGGTTGTTTATTTGTTCAGATATCATAAAAGATTCGTGTTGTTAGTTTTAATACTGTAAAAGTCCAAGTTCCTTCATTTCCGGATACAATTAAGTTTATTTCTAAAATTTAGGACTGAAAGCTATGCAGCTTTACGAAAGACAAAGAAAGGTCGGAATAAACAATTAGCACCATAGATAGATACAGGGACAGCAAATTTATGGCACTCCGAGTCAATATTCAGTAATTTTTGACGATATAAAACTGATTATATGCTGGAAACAACCGTTTTAATCGATGGGCAGGGATTATAATTTTTATTTTTTCAGATCGCCGTTCTCATTTAATTTGTTTTAAAATATAATACATCTAACGAGTGTATAACTTCGTCAAGGGATATGTGTCAAGCTTTCGTCTGTTACTTACTGCATAAATAAACAATTAAATTAAAAGTATAACATTTGGCAGCAGTTCATAATACTGTAGAAATGGAAGAGAAATTTCTCTAGTGAAATATGCATCGCATTGTACAGCAGAGGTAATCGTCAATAACCTTTATGTTTTTAGAAATGTCTGGGCTCCGTTTGGCATAGCCTTAACATGCCCTTTAGCAATTTACAAGTCAAAAGTGATCGTTGGGTATTGCGTCATAACCTTCAACCTATCACAACCCATGAATTTTGTTTTTCTGGGTTTCAAACGGCACACATCAGTTTTCAAGGCCCAGCACCCAAGCAGGTAGTTAAACAGATACAAATTTACTTACGGACAAACAGTTTCTCATGCCAATTAGTTTGTATTTTTTTATATTATTATTATTGTCTCTTGCGCTTGGACGCTTATGCACAAACGTACGGTGAATAATAACGAGGGTAGGAATGCATGTTCCCTACCAGTGATAGAAACTTTGTCTGATCCGGTTTTATTTTTTTATTCAGTCTTAACGCCTCGTCGACGTGGAGATCATTAAAGAAGGGAAAGGAGTGGGGACTAGGAACGGGAAAGAATTCGGGCATGTCCTTTTGAAGGAAACGAATGCCGGAGTGATTTGGGGAAACCATGGAAAACCGAAATCTGGAAGGCCGGACGCGGAATCGAACCCACGTCATCCCGAATGCGAGGCCAGAGCGCTACCACTCACCCGCCAGATCCGGAGCACTCACTCTAGTGGAGGAATAATGCATTGCCATCTGTCTACGAAACGTGATCTATGTGTTTAGTGTATTTCTTTTGTGAAATGTGTAGTTTATGAGTCAGAGATTAGGGTCCGTCCCAGCTTTCACCTTGATGATTGCGGAAAACCCCCTAAAAACCGCAATCAGGAGGACCTCTACGCAGAGACAAGCCACTAGCAGCCACACTGGCGGGGCATTTCATTTTTATGATTGTACCACATTTTCTGTGTATTTTATAAACATAAATTACAGCTACGGCCAGAGTGAAATGGTGTTAGTGTACTAACTAGAGTATCTAGTTCTTTTCATCGTTTCCGGTCGCATTAATGTGTGATATACCTGGAATTCGTTGAGCACCGCGGATATGTGAGAAACACATGTAAGCCAGATGGTAACTGAGGAAACTTGACACATCTGTTGCATCTGCTTCAGACCCATCTCTTTTTTTTAGTCAGTTTCAATCACGAATATAATGGCCTGCTTAGAATCAAGGAAATCTCATGAGCTCTTAAGGATGTGAAGTTTTTAATCACGGATTGGTGTTCCTGTTCTAGTGAAGGAGTTAAATGTTGCCATCTGCCTCCGAAACGTTTACTTGTGTTCTGTATAATAAGTGTACTTACTCTTTGTGAAATGTGTAGCTTAAGGGGCGGAGACTGGGGATCGTCCCAGCATTAGATAAGTGCGGTAAACTTTAAAAACCACTGTCAGGACGGCTGGAACGCGGAGACCCGAATTTTTTTTTGCCTTTAATCCTCGTTGATCACGAGGTTATTAGAGGCGGGATACAACTGGGGGCGGGGGACAAGGAACGGGAAGGAATTCGGCCATGGCCTTTTGAAGGAAGTATCCTAGCATTCGCCTGATTTGAGGAAACCATGGAGAACCGAAATCCAGACAGAGATTCGAACCCGCGTTCTCCAGAATGCGAGGCCAGAGGGCTGGGATTTGAACCTGACAGGCCCATCTACTAATACAAATTTATTGCAGCAATTAGCAACAGAAGAGAGCGAGATTTGTTGCTAAAACCAAGAAACGTAACAAGAAAAAAATTAACTCTAGGTTCTAGGGAGTTGAGAATTTGTAACCATTTATTACAATACCACAAAATCAGTGAAGTGCGAGATACGGTTGCGCACCAAGGGCTCCGTACACAAGTTCTTATTAAACTGAATTACTAAAAGGATTTTTTTAAAAAAATCATCTTGTAGAAACATTTTAAAAAGATTCAGTAAGCGATTTTCAAATCGAGTTTATTATTCATTTTTCGACATTGTATTAAAAATGGAATTCATAAATAAAACGGAAAAAAAGTTGAAAAATTAATGCCTCAGTAAAATTATCAGAGAAAATATTTTCACGACTTACCGATTCATGAAATCCTCTATTAAATGATACACACGATTTTTTGCCGAAAGTATTACCTGCTGTTGTGTCAAATTTCTTAATTTACTGATTTAATTATTTCGTGAAAAATGTAAGCTAACAAACTATCGTTATAGTTTTTTGTAGATTTCTTAGAGGGCTACATATCACTGTAAATTTTGAAACAATTTTCGGGTCACAAGTTTCTGAAATAAAATGGGTGTGATTAGATTTTTGTATGGTTTTTCGCAAAAAGATCTCCTTCAATTCCACTTGAAAAAAAAGAAAAATACGACCATTTTGGATTCGACGCGTTGGTAGCTTCCATTTCCTACCCATTAGGATCAGCCGAAAAAATATTTTGCCCCGCCCTCCACTAACCACGTATAATTTTTTCAGCCCCATGAATTATCTAGATTTTACGTTATAATCCTGGTAAACGTAGTAAGAAATAAAATAGAACGCAACTGAAACATCTTATGTTAAGGGGTTCAGAAGTTATGAAGTTGTGTCAAGACAGACGGAACAAAAGGATTCCGTCTTTGATTCAGAAGACACGAGACCCTAAAATTATAATTATGTCAAGGATTACTGCACCATTTAGCACAAAATGGAATTAGGCTACGTGACTGTTATCATGCCGTGTACACAGGCACGACCTGCTGCGATTTGTAAAGGTTTACGAGTGCTGATAACCTTCTGCCACAGCCAGCAACTAAATCACTGCTATCTGGTAATCCAAAGATAAGTAAAAACAAATGAACACGCTGCGCTTGGGTGGAACAAGTGGAAGTTGTTCGAGCTGTAATGTCCGCATTTTAATTTATAAAATCGAGTAGCTTCACTAAGAGTAAGGAAGGAGCGATGTAGAACCTTCAAATCCTGCCGCCAATCAATCCGATTACGGTTTCTAGATGGTGAACGTATTAGGGGAAGATTCAGTCTAAGGAATACAACCTTCACAGGCAGAAAAACTTGACAAAGATTAGTGTAAGCTAACAGGGTACGTATACAAATGTCGCCACTCATTTTTCTGTTTGTACAAATCTTAACATGTAATTGTCCGCTCCTCTCACGAAAATGAGTTACGTTCCTTTAGATTCTAAGCGTTCTCCATCATGCCTCCACTGGTACAATATGGACAGCAGTAACAATAACTCCTTTATGTGGACCGAGCGCCTTAAAAGAACGAGGGTTCGAATCCCCAACCATCACTCTAGATTTAGGTTTTCCATGGTTTTCCTTGAATCAGTCCAGACGAATGCAGGGATGGTACCTTTAAAATTGCCATTGCGGAATTCCTTCCCGTTCCTTGCCTCAAGTCCTTTCCAGCCTCTAACCACCACGACATCGATGAGGCGCAAAGCCTTTGTGTGGATGACATTTGATGCGTTGCATCGGGCCAATTAACTTTGGTGATTTGGGGAAATGGGTTATTTTGGAATGGGAGAACAAGAAACAGCCCAGAGGGTATGTTAAGGAGACATTGCAGCATAGGAAAACCATGGAAACTGGAGATCAGAATAGTCTGAGAAGATACAGGGTCAGAATTATCCAGGATGCGAGACGATAACTGTTTTCTTTGTCTCACTCATCATATCAAGTCTCATAGTATATAAGGGCCAGATCTTTTACTTTATGATTTCGGTCGTTTTACGACGTGAATGTTGTTCATAGAAGAACATTTTTACATTCACGTGACAAGTACCTACAATTTATAGTCCTAGAATAATTTCCGGTTAGTTTTCCAACACAGCCGCTTCATCATTTCATTTTAGAGTATTATCGGATAGTATCTGATAGTTGTGAACCTACGTCAAAGTCTTCCTCAATCCTACGTCGTTTTGGTCTCACACAACTGAACAATGTTACAGGTGATGTACTGGTTGGTTCCAGGCTATAACTACAATTTTTGGTGTACAATTTTTTTTAAGTTTTACCGTACGAAATCGAAGTATTGGAAGCTTCTCCCAGTTACTTAACCTGAAGGTGCTTAAATTTACCTATTTTAGTTTTAATATCTTGTTCCTATGTCAACGATTTTTTAAATTTAAATTATAAAGATTTTATCTTTATTTTATATTCAAATTTCTTAGTGAATCTTTTATGCTGGTATGTTTAGTAATTCAATTTCGGTCTTTGGTCCATTTATGTACGTTTTTGATAAGTTTATTCAGTTTTTAGCTGCTATTACTTTTCACCAACAGATATGATAAAAACCAAGTTACCTACGTTGAAGTAAGAAAAGAAATATGCACTGGAACCTTATATAAACATGGATTGTCAATGAAAACCTCAATAAAATTGATTTCTTGTTTGCAATAAGTTTCCAGTCAGTTGACTTCCATCCGATCCTTTTCGATTCGAGGCATGTACTGGCTTCTCTGGCGTTCGCAAGATCTCGGCGATCTCACATTCATGCCGTCTCCTCTTGCTTGTTGACGATGCATCTCAAGCACCAGACATTTGTGTAGCCTCACCATTCAAAGTCAAGCTCGAGTCGTTCACCTGAACCCACTGAATATCGTAGGATTCCCTTCTAGGTTTCTAAATGTTTCAATTTTTTCAGGGATTGGTTTTAAATGATACGTATTTCTAAACACATTCATTTGCACTGAATGACCCTCTCACTTGACTTGATGTAACTGGGTATTTGATGGATGGTGTGGTACTGTTTGCGATATATTCCTCACACAAAGGTCATAAGGGTTCCTCGAAAGAAGCAATGATTAATTTGCTTCCTCTATCGCTGATAATATCCTATCAGCATTTGGCCAGCATATCACATACAATTCAATGTCTAATTCTTTCGTTAAAATTTGATAACATTTTCCATAACCTATACAAGGATTTTCAGTGATACTATGGATTGTCAAGCGGCGGTCTTTACGAATTAGTTCTTGAACTTGGGCAATTGTTTCAGACGTGGTTGAGGTCGAAGTTCTTCCGGAACGCTAATATTGTGAGCTTAAAACATATTTAGTTAAAAACGTAATTTCACACAGACCTGCTGCTCTTTTTTTAGTGTTCATTGTAAAAATCGCGGGAGATACTATTAGACCGTGACACGAACTTTCACTCAGACGAAACTGAGCGAGGTAGCAGGTTGGAACTTGTCACGCAGAGTTGTTACGAACTTACCTACCTACATCTATTGCCGCAAGTCGTCGAGTTCATATTTTGAGACGTCTGTCCAGAAATTTTTGGATACCACTTCGTACACGACGAAATTACACGATTACTCCTTCGAAAGCCAATCAGTAACCTTCAATGGTGGAGGTAAACAACATAATTCATCTCTAAAGCGACTGTCCAGCCTTGCCACGTTTATGGTTAAAATCAGTTAGACCACCTAAACAGGAACAACCCAGCCGAGGAATAAAATCTTGACCTGTCAGTGGACAGAAGAAGGAGTGCGAACCCAACAGTCAAGACAGCTGAGAGTTACAAAAGACCCAATAGCCTGCAATCCAGAGTTCGATCAGCTTAGGCAACTTTGGTCCCATCATTAAAAGGTTCCGCACAAGACAAAGAGAGTAAAACGAAACAACACACTACTGAGGTTCCGCGAAGATGCGCGTTGTGATTGTGGAAATACTACGACCACCAACCTTATTGTAATTGACTGTCCAAACAAAAGTCTACCCGCTGGTGTGAACACTCTGTATCCAACTGGATCGGCCACCAGAAGATTGGCTTGAATTATTTTATATTATCATCTAATTCAGGGGTGGCCAACTCAAGGCACCCCTGAATTAGAACATTTTTCTGGCTCGCGAGATTCATCACACTTTTACAAAATACATATTATATTTAGTTTTTAGTGTTATATATTTCTTTACAATTTGTGTTTAGTATCATTATAGTAAATAGTAATAATAGTAAAAACAATAATAACTCATGTTTCAATTTTTCAGTTCAAAAAAATGTTTCTAATTGGGACATATGATTTTATATGCGGCCCGCGGAGTAATGATGCACTTCCAAAGTGGCCCGCAAGATCATTTGGGTTGGCCACGCCTGATCTAATTGATAGTTACGCTTGTGATACACAGTGACCCAGAAGTCGAGGCCAGAGCTCTAACCGCTCACACACCACGCTCGGTATCATGGAGGGAACTGCTCCTCCAAGATAGTGTCTTGCGAAAATTAACTGAGGTGGTTTCCACTTGTGATGGAAGTACATGTTAGTGTTATTGTTATGTGGATTACTGCACTCTGTGTCTTGTTTGCCTTGTGAATGAATAAAATATGAAGCAAGGGAGAGGGTGGTAACAGGTGTACGCACATTGAGACCTTGTCTTCCGAAAAACACCAAGGAACCGCCAAGCTTAACTTCTCCGTTTGACGGACTAATAAACATATACAGCGTCGTAAGCTCTCACTCCATACGCACAATTTGGTGTTTAGGACTTGTGCACCAGTAATTCTCCATCCACACCGACCAAGTTCTGATGATGAAAACTTCTTCCACCATCAAGACTCGACGTAGTCAAATCATGGAATAAAAGTTATTTATCCTTGACATTTGATCAGTATTATTATCACACTATATGTTCTGTCTACTAAGACTCTCATTTCTCATGCGGTGAAACCTAGAATGCAGTGGCGTTCGTTGTGAGAAGAATTCTTCGTCATAATCATTTCAGAGACACTATGTCCCAAATTTAACACAGCTATTATACAAGTCTATTAACTTTTCGCCTCTAACTATTTTTGTTGCTACAGCAGCGCCAATGCAATATCAAATTTGAAAATGTCTGAAGTTACATCATGAACGTGTCGGATGAAGATAACAAGTAAAATTTTAAATTCAGATTTCCTCAAACTTTTGTTGAGATTTAAGTTACATAAACTGATGTTAAATAGCGCATAAAATTTACACAAAGCGCGTCTCATTATGAGATTTACTAAATTTTGGTTTCGTCTGCAGTTTATCGGAATGGAAACTAATAAAAGGTACGTCCAGACTACTGTTGATTTTATGTAGACCTCTCCTCAAAGTTCTTCATTGCAGTTCTTCGAAAAACTAAGCAAAGTGAATGATTCATCGTCTCTATCCTTTTCCTCAGAATAGGAACTGGTAAGTGTAACAGCAACCCAAAGGTGCTGTCCGCTGCCAGTCACTATATGTGTCGGAACGTCTCTGGGTCAGTTTTCCTTCAAATGCTGATTAGATCTACTCTGTTTTACGAAAGACCCAATGGGGAAAAACTATGTGAAACGTCATCTGGACTGCTTATACATGGGCTTTGATCTATATTCCAGCCCAGACCTCTGCAGTTAAGTACACATCTATCCCGTTACTTATAGCAGAGTTTAGAGGTTGTGTAGAAAAAGAATAAAGAAAAGCATGCTGAGGATATTTTTGTTACGGTGGGGTCGTTACTCTTTTGGCGTATTTCCAAGACTAGTCTTGCCGATCCCGGGGCCATGGTCCATATCTGGCGACACTGAAGCCACAATTCCAGTATAAACAGTGCCATCTGCAATTCCGTTTTCGAGGCCAACTGCTTTCTCCTGGTGCTGTACCTTCTCTTACCTTTGACTCTGCGCTCATTGTTGGTGCTATGTACCTACTTTTCTTTTCCTCGCAGTTATTTAAATCAAACCTCGGCCATCCTGTATAATATTGACATATACATATTATATTTTTAATTTAATATAATTCTTATCACCCATCTTCGTAATTAAACATTGAATGATACATTACGCTGGGAATACTACACTGGGAAACATTTGACAACTCAAGAACATTAAAGCCAATTAACGTAAAATGGATTTAACATTTGCGGTTATACAATTTAAAAAGTTGTGTATATTTCGTATGAAAAGTAACAAACGTAAATAAAATAGAAGAAACAGAAAACATTTCGGCTATTCGAAGCATCATTCTGCGCAAGGCCGCACACTGGATCGGAGAGGCACAATAGAACCAGGTTCCAGTCCTGCCCCGCTTTCGGCTCATCCTGATTGCTGTTTTTTAGCTGATTCTAACAAACAGGTTTGAATTCGGAAAGAACACAGGTCCCTTGCCTCTCATGATTCACACTGGCCACCTGTGTAAAATAGGAGGTCGGTGTCACGTGGTGCTTAGGTGCCGGATTAGGGGAAAATACCTTGCGAATAATTAACTGAATCTATTAAATAATTTCCTAACCTCACTCACTCCCTCTACAGTTATTGGCTGGAGAATGGTGACGTCACGAGCCGACCTTCAGTAGCAAATTAACAGAGACCGGACATATTTTTGAAATTGTAGGTCAAGTGCACAGTTTAACAGCTAAGCAACTACTATGAAATTAATTGCCAAAATATATCCATTAAGTTTGCTTTCCGTAGCATTTCTTTATAAAAAAAAAAAAAAAAAAAAAATTACGGAAAAAGTTTGCAGCTCAAAAAACGTGGATTTAGGAATAATTTTCAGTAATATACCCCTAATGAAAGTAACATAAAAAGCTTTTTAAAAACTTAAATTACTCATGGTCTCTGCTGTAACCGCGAATGTCAATTGTCCAATTGTCCAATTGTAATTCCAACCTAGGCTAAATTTCAATTTAATTAAAACTTTCGCTAGTGTTGCTACTTGAGCAAGGTTTATACATTATGGTTATAGTCTTTTTACGTATTTTACTGACTACTTTCATTAATGATCTTTGTTCATGTTCACTGTACGCGAATTATTACGTTATTTAAAGTGGAAATCATACCAAATATGTTATCGAATCGAGTGTTCTGGCAATTCGTTTCTTCGGAGTATCTTAACTATTTAATAATGTGGAATGTGTATTATGTTTTCTGGCCGTTACGGACACTATGACCAAAGATTAGATTATGAATGTTTGCCCAGCTTCAATCAGAAACAACTTGATGCTTTCGAAGCAACTGCGCATTCCCTTTAAATAAAAATTGTTCATGTTTTTCAGAGTGAGCTTTAAGGGCCACATACAAGTTTGCATTTCAGCCAGTTCGAATGTAGCAACTACGACCTTTGAAACAATAGCGCGATCGTTTCTGTCTGTGTTTAATACGTCTTCTGAGTTCTTCAAGCTCAAGAGATTTAATCCCCCCTTTGGGTGAAACGCAGGCCAAGTTCGTATTTGGCCAGATCAGGTCAAACTGTCATAATCTTTGACCCTAAACATTAGAACTATTCCTGACCCGTGACAATACGCACAAAAATTGTTACGGACCTACAGTGTGATATAATAAATTAGTATCTTTCTCGAATGGAGAGATGATTTCTTGTTTAACAATTTGCCAGTAACATCATCATAAGTAGTTGAAAATTAGTCAGAATAAGTAGTTCAAACCATAAACGTACTTTGTTGATGTGTTGAAAATAGAGGCGTACATATACAGGGCGTTCGCCGGGAAACGCTACCCTCCCAGTCTGTTGCCGTCGGCAACTTGCTGGGACAGTGGGGCCAGCAACTCCCGCCACACGGCGCCGTGAATCACCGCACTGTTTAATACCTCCGCTGCCCTAACAGTGTTGTGAATAAACGTTTCTTTGCGGTTTGGCTGGTTTGGGGCTTCATACTCTTACTAATCTGTACCGTGTTTGAGTGTGAGTAAAATTATGGTACGTTACAGTTTGCAACAAAGAATATTTATCTACGATACATATGTGAAGAAGAAGTCGTTTAAAAAGTGTCGCAGTAAAATTTCGTCGCGAATATCCTGGCGCTTTACTGCCAGCTAAATCAGCAATTCCGCGTCTGGTTAAAAAAGTAAGAGAAACGGGTTCATTTTTTAACAAAAAGAGACTGTCGGTCAACTGTATTCTCACAGAGGAGAAAATTGACGATATCGCTTTTCGACTAGAACAGTCACCCAAAAAATCATTAAGTCAGTTAGGGCAGCAGGCAGGCGTATCTAAGACGTCAGCTTGGAAAGTAACAAAGCTAGTTCACTTAAAGCCGTACAAAACAATTGTGTTGCATAAAATTACAGAAATAGACCAGGGGCCTAGGATTAGATTTTGCAACTGGTACCTGCAGGGTGTCCACGATGGCACTGTTGATCCGCAACTGACGTCACATTTAAATGCTTATGAAGCGTAATTATTATGAAATAGTCCGCGGCCGACGGTCGAACAATGCCGGAAGCTGACCGCTCGCTCGCCGGGAGCAGTTTCTTCCTTGTAGCGCTAACAGTGGGTAGCGTTTCCCGGCGAAAGCCCTGTATTAGAATCTACCTATCTCTGCACAATCGTACTTATAGATTAAACAAAAAACCATATGTCAATCTCATTTCTAATTATAAAAGCAATTTCGCTTCTGGAGTAATATACTTTTTAAACTATTAAAACTGTATCAGATTCTAAGCATTCCGGAAATGTTAACGTCTCTTTTATAGCCATGACTTTTTTTTTTTTTTTTTTTTTTTTTTTAACTCTGAGGAGCCCATTACGCGGGGCGAGGCAATTAACCGAGTAAGGGAAGCAGCGACAAGAAAACCGGATCTGGAGCGACACAGGTGCACCAGCTGTGTCGCACGTGTTGTCCCCACCACGAGGCGTCTCATTCTAACACAAACAGCTCTCGTGGACACAATTAACTTTTGTGACTCACGTGGCAGACTCCCGTACCATCACGACGCGTGGAGCTGACTCACTATATGTTCACACTGCTGGCAACAAAGCATTCAGTAAACCAGCAGGCTGCGTGCTTGAATGGCTAGTCATTAGAGTTCCGTCAGTATAAAACCATTGTGGTCGCAGTGTTGTGAACTGCAGTGATTTTGGATGTTGCTCTTCTGAGAATAGTATGGCTTCATACAGCGCACAACAGTGAGCGGTAGATCGGATAGAGTTTTTTTACTTATGGCTTTACGCCTCGTCGACATAGAGGTGATTAGACCGAGCGTGGTGGTTGAGCGGATAACGCTCTGGCCTCTCATTCGGGAGGTCGTGGGTTCGAATCTCCATCGGGGCATCCAGATTTGAGTTTTCCACTGTTTCCCTATATCAGTCCAGGCGAATGCCGGGATGCTTCCTTCAAAAGCCCATGGCTGAATTCCTTCCCGTTCCTTGTCTACTGTCCCATCCCGCCTCTAAAGACCTCAACGTCGACGAGGCGTAAAGCTGTAAGTAAAAAAAATTCGCCTGGAGCGATTTGGGGAAACTGTGGAAAACCCAGACCTGGATGTCCGAACGGGGATTCGAATCCGGCGTTCTCCCGAATGCGAGGCCGGAACGTTACCGCTCACCTACCTCGCTCGGTGCCGCACAGGGAACCGCAGCTGAAAGCTTGTCTCTTGTAATGACTTCACGTCGACGTCGAGATCATTAGAACCGAGAGAAGATCGCGGGATGGAATTCCACCATGATGGGGCTTTGAAAAAAAATATTCGTCTTTGCCTGGAGTTCCTTCTACAAACTGAAATCTGCATCCACCAGAAAGCCAGGTCCAAATGTTAATGCTCACTCATCAGGTTCGGTTTGTACGTTCCTGTAATACCTAGGGCACAAGACCATTAGTTTTATCACATATTGGAAATATAAACAGGATCTATATACTTTTGGCATAGTGTATAGAGTCTGATAATAATGTATAAACACTATCCGGTGGCTCAGTTGATTGCGGCTCCGTGAACGTGTCCGGGGCTGAAACGGAGTCAGCTGGTTCGAACCTTGGAGATGGTGGCGGAAGAAATTTTCATAGTCAGGTCGTGGCCGGCAGGGTAGGAGAGGTAGCGGTGCACAGTTCCTAATCATCAGATTATGCACCACAGTCCTGGGTTACATCGCAGGGCGTACCCAGTGAGGACGTTAAGCAGGCCCCGTTGGTGTCTTTCTGTATAATAGGCCAGACTGGACCGCACCGAGTTTCGCCTTCTCCCTTCCTTATTTCCCATTCCATACAACAAAACAACACTCTCTACCGAACATTCACATTATAACAGTCATCCACATCTACAATAACACACACGAACACACACTGAGGAAGGTAACGGGAAACCACAATGGTAGTTTCCATGAACGTGTACATCCTCCAAGGTAACCGCATACGTCCGGAATCAGCCATGGCGTTATAAAAAGAATAATAATATTTAATCAAACAGAAGTTTTTCTTATTTCAGTGGTTAATTAGTACGGACTGAGCCTGGTGCGCGAGTGATTAACGCTCGTGCCTGGTATTCGGGGGAACGCATGTTCAAATCCCCGTCCGGTCATTACGATTTCGGTTTTAAGAAATAACTCCAGACAAATGCTGAGAGTGTCGCTTCAAAATGCCTTAGTCGGTCGGATTCCTACCTGTTCCTTTCTTCCAATTATCTCCCGCCTCGAATGACCTCGACGTCGGCAAGACATAAAACTTCAAAGAATGAGGGAGAGGATGGACTGTTGCGTTGTGTTATTATTAGCTGTAGTGACTAGTAAACAATTTCGAAGCTCATCAACTGTTAAGCCGGGACCACACGCTTGCCAAACCTCGTCAAACTGTCACAAATTGAAACGCGTGGATAGGGCGCTTGGCTTGGCTTGAGTAGGCTTGCAGGCACTTGTGGCTGAACCGACCGAGTGTCGAGTTTTTTGGCACAAATCAAAGGCGTTTGCGGCAAGTGCTTGCGAAGCGGCTACACGTTTGTGCGGTCTTAGTATTGTTTGTGCCCTGACGGCGGACAAAACCTGCGTTTCTTTTGTTTTTGTTTTTTGTGAAGTTTTAAATAAAACTGTCGTGCAGATTAAAAAAATAATTTCTTACTGTCACATTTCACAAACATTTAAAGAAAAAACAAGGTTCCATTCGCTCTGACTCAGGTATAAATTTATTAATTTAGCTGGTATAATACAGCTTCTCTGAAGTTGAATTTTCTATAGAAGTCATAGGTGAAATTTCATTCACCGAACATTCAGAATCAGCATATCTGATCAGGCAGAAGTTACCAAACTGACCAGATGGCTCTAAAAGAAGCTCATTAAATGTTTCTTCCATAAATTCTCTGCAATCAAAAATTAATGTATAAAGACATTATAATGCCGTTAAAACAATTATTATAGATTTCTAATTATAAAACAATATACTTATGTTAAATGAAATTCAAACATGAAGCTAAATAGTAATCACAGTTGCATGTATGAAATGTAAATTAAATGGTACGGTTTCTGTGGATTTTTAACATCCACGATCTTCTTTGCCGCCTTTCTCGTTTTTTAATTTTTTTTAATAATAATAAGTTGGGCTAAAAGTTATGTCCGACACAACATAGACGTCCATCATGCTTGCTTCTCCAAAACATACAAGCGCACAAGCAAGCGTGTGTATGACGATGTTTGGCTCCCCAGAATTAACCAAGCGTTTGTAGAGACTTGGAGTTTGTGACAAGTGCCAAGCGTGTGGTCCCGGGGTTAGATGTATGTCGGTTTGTGGCTTTTTTTTTTTTTTTTTTTTGGCTTAAGACTTTTGTCTCGTCACTGGCGGCGGAAAAGGACTGTAGGAACCATCTCGGCATCCGTCTGGAGTGATTTCGAAAATGTGTGGGAAACCAAGATCAAGATGGCTGGACGGGTGATTTGTTCAATCTAGTACGAAAATACATTTGTAGCTGTCAACCCTGTATTTAATTACTAATTCCGTTTGTTACCTGATTACGTTTCTTCATAAATAACGTACCACACAACGAAGTTAAATTGTTTAGCGACAGCGTGAAGAGTCTGCATCACCACAGATATACCACGATTCAGAAGATGCTTATCCAAAGAAAGCAAGTGAACCATTAATATAGCGAAGCATATTTCTGTTCGACAATCTAGCGCACCTGATCCATTTTACGGACAACTTGCTTGCCTGCTGCTGCTTGCGAGATAATCTTGCCGAAGATCTAGTCATCAGTCAAAGCACGGCTCCTACCTAGACAGAACTGGCCGATCACCGTGTTTAATTAGGCGAATCCTGTGAAAGCTGTTCAACGGCGACAGTACCCCGTTACTGGGTAACTTTTTAAAAATGGAGCAACTGAACGGAGTGATGGGAATTGCACAGAAATTCTAATAGCACATACAGTGAAAATTAGATGACTTGCTTGAGCTGGTGTGTGGGCAATAATTTAATACTGAAGCTATTATAAATAATGCTGGCGATGCATAACAAAAAACATAAGTAACCAAATGGGGAAGGGCACTAAAGTGTTACAAAGAAGACAGGAGGAGGAGGATGAGAACGATGGGAGTGTACAAGAAGTATATTGGTTGAGGCGCAGAAAAATATTGGTGGAAGAATTAAGAGAGAGGCATTGAATGAAAAAGGTGACTATGACAATTAGCTCGCACTCGATTTCAGGCATAAGGATGTGTCGGTCCGAGCGTGGTGGGTGAACGGTTAACGTCCTGGCCTCGTATTCGGGAGAGGACGCGGGTTCGAATCCCCGTCCGGGCATCCAGATTTGGGTTTTCCCATGGTTTCCTCAAATCACTCCAGGCGAATGCCGGGATGCTTCCTTCAAAAAGGCCATGGCCGAATTCCTTCCCGTTACATGTCCCAGGTCCCATCTCACTTCTATGACCTTAGCCGTCCACGAGGCGTAAAGGCATAAGAAAGAAAAGGTAAAAGGTACAGGAAGTGGAATGGAAATACACTGCAGGAATTCAAAATTTACATTCGTGGACGGCAAAAGTAGGCAGGTACAAGAGAGAAGAAATATGGGTATGTAGGGAAATTGCCACCGGAACGTGCTCTCCATCGCAGTCAATTTAAAGTGACAGCGAAGCATGGATACGATTCCGTCAAAATGTTATTCAGTTTTTAGTGGAAATCGGCAAATTGTTGATGGCATAGATACTATCGTGTATTAATCAGGTACTCGTCTCACCCTCTTACTGATGCTGTGATTTTCATGATCTGGAATGCATTCAGAATACTCAGACTGTTTTGAAACTTGACCCAGACTGAACTGGCAGTTACAAAAAGAGCTGTCATTGATCGTCGTATCTGAAGACAGCTGACGCTGGTGAAGAGTATTAATGATACAAATCCATATCCTGGTTGTACCAGCTACACTGGGACCAGCCTACACGTCCGCTATTCCTGGACGAGCTATCTTCGTCGCTGCACATTGCTATTCGCATAGCACACTAAGCACTTCTACTCTCGCTCACTGCTATCCCGTTGATAAGCTGAGCCGCATAAACTATACCAGCATTCAGCGGAATCAATTGTGACGAGTGGAAATTACTTGAATTCAAAGAGTGATCCCATTGTCCTAAAATATTTTTGGTTTTACTGCCTATGCTGGATTTTAGTACAAGAAGGTACATTTCACTTTGGCTTAAATTTTACTGTTATCACCAATTACTGGCACAGTTTCGGAGAACGCAAAAGAGGAAGGGCTCGACGGGGATCGAGATTTGGCACAGAACGAAGTGGGTGAGCCTAGCATCACGCTCGGAGGAGGCCAGATATGTATGTAGGCTATGTATTGCCCAGAGTACCCAAATCTTACAGATTTTTTTTTTTTTCAAATGTTTGACGTAATAAATTTTATAAACTCTAGATAGAGGCCAGTAAAAGAACGTCAAAGACAAGAAAATTAATGAAATCTCGTTCAGAAAATAGAGCCCATGACACCACCAGATGGGAGTGCAGCCAAACGGTGAATCCAAACCGTCTAACGTTCCTACAGTAGTTCCCGTATATAAAGTATTACTAGAGGCAGGTGAAGGCACAGCTTCGGGAATTTATCGGAGTATCTTTCGCTAACCAGGCAAACATTATGCGTACATTTATTTAATTCGTATACTCAGAGAATTTCTTGCATTTTCTTCATTTAATTTTTAATTACGTTGCTCAATTTTTCGTTGCCAAAACTGGCATTTGATACTGTTTGCAAAGCAATAGAAACTAAATTGTGCCTAGATAAAAAAGGTCTATAAATAGTCGAGAACATTTTTTTTGAGAAACGTTGTAATAGAATGGGAAAAAAAATTATTGTCGTTTGAAGTAACATTTAGTGAGCGGCAGTAGTCTTTATTAAATATTTGTTTTCTTTCTTTCTAGTGGTTGGTGCTTTTTTTGGGTTGGGCATTTAATCTTGTTTCTCAACAGATTAATAGAACATATGAGTAAACAGCAATATGCGTAAAAAGCAATATACCTAAAAAGCACCCACGCGTCTGAGGGGTGTGGTGGGGAGGGAGGAATAAGCTGATAATGTTGTGTCAATTTTGTGGAACAGCTAGTTGTCTGTCAGAGCAGAGAGCGGTCTATTTATATGCAGAAGAATGCTAATTTGGAGCACTATTTATCTAGTTTTATACGTTGACGTAACATCTCTGTAGACTCAGTGAAGTTATCATGATGATATGTTTACCAACATGCAAAACACGACTAGCGGTACTTCACTGTTTGGACAGAACGAGCGCCAAAATAGAAAAGGTTAATAGTTTACTATCAGCCTGATATAGTTAAGCTTATTTAATACTCCGACAAGAGTCATGAGGAACATATTGATGTGTTATTTGTCAAGAATTATTTAAATAAAACAAAGATAATGTAGTTTACACGTTTTCCGAAGTACAACCACTTGGTGAACTTACTGGAAGATTCTCAACTTCCAGTTCACGTTGTAGCATTTTACAGATTATGGTCGATCAAAGTACCGCAATATTTAGCATACAATACGTTCTGCAATATTAAAAATAATTACATGTTTACAAATTCTAGATGGTTCCATATGGGAAAACTTTATTGCTGAATGTAGGGCGAATTCTCATTTCCACTACAGCCAAAAGAAGATTCAGACGATATAGTCGTTGTATCATCGAATGACGAAGTAAAGTAAAGTTGCTGTGTCGATTAGCCCTTCCCCAAGTCATCGACAGAATTGTTACGGAATTTTATTTCAACTGTGCGCCACGTCAAGAGAGTGTTGTGATGTGAGTTCGAAAATATCAGTGTATCTCTATTTCGATTAGGTATTATCCTTTTTTTGGCTTTACGACTCATCGATGTCGAGTCATTAGAAGCGGGAAAGGACTGGGGGCAAGGAACTGGAAGGAATTCAGCCATGTCCTTTTGATGGTACAATGCCGGCATTCACCTGGAGTGATCTGGGAAAAGCACGGAACACGCAAATCTGGAAGGCAGGACGGTGTTCGAACCCGCGTTCTCTCAAATGGGAGGCCAGGGTGTTACAGTTCACCCATCACGCCCGATTGAATATTGGCGCCGTATTAAGAAACCTAGCAGCTTTCTTCGGTTTTGTTTACACCAGGCTTTCACAGACGTGGGAGACTAGGAAATAGCAGTTACAGATCTTCATCCTACAGAAAATGGCTGTTGCTTCATCTCCACGTTTGCTGTCTTAACACGAGAAGATGCAAGGCCAGTGATGTACTGTGATCTCATGTAGATTCGCAGGTGACTGCAGCATGCATAGAAACATCTCATTCTTTATTCCCAACAGCAATTTTGGATTCCTTCACCAATATTGGACAGGAATTTATTGTTATTTGCCATCTCGTTCCACCAATTTTTCTGTACAAAAAATTAATTTCGATACAACATTATTTACTTCCCAGTCTTTAAATTTGCCAAAAATGTTTCTATTACTGTAAGCTGTAATTCTTTGATACAGTGTTAACGAAACAAAATCTATCCGCTTAGAAATTTATAGACTTTTTAATATTTTGGGGGAGTTTTACCGCAATTCTTGTCGGGAGAGGACGGTAGGCAAGAAATTGGAAGGAAATCGATCACGCGTTTGATAAATTGACAGTCCCGTCATTCACTTTGTGCGGTTTTGGGAAATCATGGCAAAATGAAATCTTGATGGCTGTACTGGTGATCGTATGGAGGTCCTCGCGAATGTCAACCCGGAACGTTGACACTCACCTAGGTAGGCTTTCTCAGCTGTAAAAGTTGTATTACATCGAAACCCTTCATTGCATTAAATGTTTTTATCTCATTATTGGGATTTCAGAACACGTCTGACTTTTCTAACCATTTCGTTTTAATTTTTTTATTATTATTTTGTCCATTTGATTTAGTCTAGAGAAAGTTCAATACTTACTGTTAGTAGAATTCCGATTTCGAAATTTCAACCCATCCTCACGTTTTTCAGTAATTTGAGCTTTTCCCTAACAACCGTTATAATAATTATATACATTAAAAATATTTGTGTTTAGCTGCACATTTGTCTGTCGCCCTGAGTATGTTTTATTACTTGAATTTTCATTGTATTTAGCCGACTGAGCTGCGGGTCCCGCTTGGATTATGCTGTTAAAGTCCACAGATGTAGAGGATTTAATGAAAGGTTGGTTTCATTCTCTGGTAGGAGCTGTAGTTGTCAGTGGTAGAATGACGAGGTCATTTCTCCGGTAGCTATTGTTTAGCCTGAAATCTGAGCCACGGGGCGTTGACACACAATTCAAGCTTTGGAAGAGGTGAGCACGTTAGTTCAAATTCCGGTCCTAAGCGGTATTCGAAGGAAGACTCTCTCTCTTCGTTACACTCAGTGGCGGATCTAGGAATTTTCCGAGCCGGGGCAAAAACTATGACTCTTCAAACAGTCAGTCAACTTACCACATAACTACTGGAGCGTTCATCTGATAATATGATGGGCCAACTGAAGAAATGTGAAAATGAAGAAAGTGAGTAAAGTAAATATTGTTATATTTCCCACTTATAGTATTCCACTCAAAGTAGTACTTTATGTTTACATAGCACGCATACATGAGGTGCCGCCATCGTATCAGGTAACCCGTAGTTCAGCTGTGAATACGGTTGGTTTGAACTTCAACAGCTGCCGTGTTCAGCTGCCGCTGTGTCAGTTTAGAGGGGATTGCAGAGGGGATACAGCAGCTACCCATAATTCATCAGGGGGGAGGGGGTGGACACAACCTTCGAGAACCAAACACTAGTGTGTACTTTGTCTCGGAATTCCCTTAGAGACTTCTCGTCTTTAGATCGTTTTATTTTTAGAGAACTTCTATCAACAGGTTATGAAATTCTCTGACACAGAACCACAAAATCGTTAGGAATTTTGACTGCGCCCATCTGAAAATCAGCTAATTCTTTGTCCCTATATTTTAGCTGGACACACGACTGTAGTAGCCAGATCCCGGTATGACCAAGACAAAAAATCGTTATTAACGACCGCAAGGTCAGCGGTCCACAAACACAAGCCACGGTATAATAAACATAAAACGTTTTTGACACAAAAACACGTCAGTCTTCTCTACTTGATGAAGATAGAAGAAATATCAGAAGCTACTGTTTTTCTTAGAAGATCAATATTTGTTATATCAAGATATCGTCTTTATTTAGAGTGTTGCTAAGAAGCTTCTTATTTATTACCTGACGAACATAGAACCAACTGTTGTTAATATTTATTCTGTACCTCTATGGATCTGTATTCGTCATATAACCCAGAACTAAGATTTAGTCGTGAAACATAGAGCGGAACTAATGGGACCTCCAAAAATCTGGCTTGCGAGACAAACGCGTTCGGCTGAATAAAACAAAATTATTTGATCCGAGACGGATGTCGGTAGAGTTTGGCGGAATTCGGCCGATTAGGTCGGTCGCAGTGTAACCACTTCCACCGGAATCCATACTAATCCGTACTTTTGTTTGTTTGGCTGATATCGGTCGTATTCAGCAGAGTGAAAAATCGGCCGAAGTCAGTTTCAGTGTAACTTACTCTTTGAAGTTGAGTCCCGGCTGATGAAACGCTCAAAGTTTATTTCCAACTGACTCTTTAACATCCGCTAACCTAAACTGCGATAGGGTTACCTCTTTCAGAGTGGCTGCAGAGAAGAGTAGCGACAAACATGAGTGAGGACTCCGCGAGCCAGGTGTGGCGTCTATATTTAGCGGCATGCGCACCTCTTGATCGGGCAGCTGTGGCGACGGCTGCGGGGGCGGAATAGAAAAAAAGGGGACCCTTTGTCATGGCCGACACGTGCCAGGCTGGACAGCAGGAGTGGCTTGCACGTTCTACCAGGTGTCGAGTGCAACAAACTGGTTACCGGTTCAATCTATATGCGAGGGAAAAAGCTTACTAGTGCAGCGTCCACAATTAATTTGCACACCAAAAAGAGGTACATTGACACTATACTGCAAGGATCTTTTGAGGATGTACTAAAGGGATTCAATAAATTGATTAGATTACTGCATCGTTGATTGTAAATTTTCTTTCTCTTACTTTAATAGAAACTTCAGTGCTATATTCAAACGATTTGTAGATTCTAGGTTTCCGTAACAAACAGGAAATGGAAAGGGAAAACAATGTCCTACTGCTGACACTTCGCTTTTTGTCTGTCTGTCTACAAGTCATGTGCCTCCAGCCCTATCCTAGTACGGAATAAGTTGGCGACTTCAGATTTGCACAAGTTAGCAGTTTCTTTCACCTAACCTCTTCAGTCCCGAGGTATCATATATGATACCCCCAGGTATTATCTTTTTTTCTCTGGCGTGTGCGCGGCTGAACTTTTTCTGACCCATGGTATCATCTACGACACACACCGTGCTTCTCACAACTCATTTGTTCGATCTTCTGCCGAATGTCACAAGTTGGCAGCACTGATTGGAAACTTGGGATTCTGCAGCTGTACAGCATGTCTCGTCGAAATAAAGGCAAAGTCATATCTTTTTCTCCATTTACATTTGTTTTCACTGCTTTAATAACTTATTAAATCTGTACAGACATTTCTCAGTTAAACTCAAACTATAAATTAATGTTAAAACAAATTTAAACCATCTATAAAAAATTAATTATTATTTCAAAAAAATTAATGGTCATTCATTGTTAACTAGCATTAACACAAAGTAAATAACACCATGGAAGTTCACTTGCACTTTTATTATGAGCTCAGGACTGAAGAGGTTAAAACGGAACATCACATTTAAAATTTTGTAGTGCTCTGAGGGTTTTCACGCAAATAAAGGGGCGCGGAAAAAAGTGTGTGAAGTATACGAGGATGTATAGAGCCTGTTATACATTTTTTTTTTAATTTGAAGTAATGACACGAGCGGCCGTCAGTGTTGTAGATTTCAGACCATTTGTCTGCAATATTTATCATATCATGTATTTAAACGAAAAATAATTAAAAAAACTTGTATCTAATATAATGTCTAAGTTTCGACCAAAACAGACAAATAAAATTATTTTGAGGTAGCTTTGCAATGTAATAATTCTACACTATTGAAAATTAATTTTAATTGAGAATTCTTTACATATTAATACTCACAATAAATTAACCATCTCAATTAGCCAGTTGGTAGCAGAAAATGCATAAAATGTGAAATCATATTGGCTGGCACGCAAAAGGCACGATTTCAGCACTCACAGATCATATCGGGAAATACAGTATTGCCTTCACACTTCCTTCAAGATCATTGAGTCGTGATTTCTGTAGTGTGAGATCAATAAATAAATAAATAATAGAGAATTACTTTCCAAAACACATTACAATAGATATACCGTCCACATTTCACCTTTCTTAATTTCGACATACCAATCGCTGCCTACATACTCAAGACACGTTAACCCCGATAGATCCAATACGGTAACTTTGTACCAAGGAGAAAACTCGTATCAACAACGTAGATGTGAAGCGGTGTCGTAGTGAAATAGCAGATTACGAGATGGCACTGTGAGAGCCATGAATCCCAAAGCTGTGACCAAACATTATCAGAGCTGTAGCAAACCGTATGTATTCGTTACATCTCCTGATTCGAAATACCGAAACGTTACTCACAAATTCATTTCGCTACTCACATTTGTCGTATGGATGTCAGTTTGATTCGATAAACGAACAGATACGATGCATCATGCGGGAACCGGAACGGTTCGCCCAGCGATTAAATGAATCTAAATGAGAGAATTAACATTTGAACATTGTGCGTCACGTATTTCTTGGAATTTTGAATTCGTTTCGATGCAAAGGAAAATGTGTAAGTACAAACATGTTGCACGTACGTTATTTTAATATAATTGATATTATTTACCGTTAAGTTTTAATATTTTTAACGGCGTAAGTAATTTTGACAACATAAAGAGTTTTGTTTTTGTATAACATTAAAATTTACAAAGCATAATTTGTAAATAGAAAATTTGGAAAGATAACTACAGATGGTTATTGCTTTTTATTGATCATATGTTAGTGAGATTTTATTGATTTCAAAGATTTATGAAATGTGTTTATTCAAAAATACCGTATTCTAGCTTACATTTATTTCACAGTCAAATTTCACCTAAACTAACTTTAGTAGATGAACACTTAATTTAAGCTTTACAGGGTACGAAGTCATCTAGTAACCAGTACGCGATACTACTAGAACCGATGCTTCATACTAGTGCTCCACTAGGGAAAAGGAGATATGTATCCTTGACCTACGCTCATCCGAAAGGCATTATCTGCTGTCCTTGTAATCAATGTTACGCATATTCTTACAAGACAGACTTATCTAAACGGCACTACGGAATTGCTTGCAATTCGTCGTAAGCAATGGAAAAGCAGAAATAGAAATGCGTACACCATCAAAAGAAACGATTAATTCTTGTTTAATAAACAAATGTTGAGCGCGGGAACTTCTCTCATATCCTCTCCGGTCACTGAGTACATTAACGTATGCATGATACGTTATTCAAACAATCAATTTTTCTAAACAGAAAGTAGTAAGTAGTTTAATAGCTGATTAGATCAACGTTGTTGGCAAGTCGATTGCTTCCATGCTGGTACGAAAAGGCGAGGGTAGTCACGAGAACTACGACCCACGTTCAAAAATCCATCAAGTATGGGAACTATCTATGAAGGACGACGTGAGAAAGTATTACCGTCCTTGTCTGCAAACCTCACGCGATTGATATCGCAAAAAGGTCAAAATTAAATTGAAAATATCACTGGAAAAACAGTGGAACGATACACACGCCAAAACCCAGTTCTGTTTACTGGAGTGACTGTCTAAGTATTCATCGCATGAGGAATTGCGTTTATTTGTATTATAAAGAAGTGACGAAATGCACGGCGAAGATTATCATTTTGTAGATAAATATTTTCTGTATAGTTTATGAACTGCAATACAATGATGCAGGATGACAATAGGGCCATATTTACAGCCGTAAAATTGTACAGTCTAGCGACTTAAATTTCTCACGTTGTTTTACTACCCATTTCAACCACAAATTCTTAGAATGAATGAAATCCGGTGTCGCGAAAACTGCGGCCAGTGAAATTTGCGGCCAGTGAAATTTGCGGCCAGAATTCTCAACAATGCTGTAGCGGCATGTTTATTATAGAATAGGATCAAACTGGTTATATTGTTAAAAGCCGCCTCACCGGCGCTCTGAGCGGATTGCTGCGTTTGTAGCCAATGTTTCTAAATAGCAAGTTGACAGTACAGATGTTTTATAGTTTATAACTGTTATTAAAATACAAGTTTTATTCTTGCTTAAAAGACGTAGAAAAGAATTGTAATAACGAGGCAGATACAGAATCGTAGTAGATTTCATGCAAAATCTCCCTTTGCCTCACATTACTAGTGCAGGAGGCTTCGCATTCGGGAGGACGGTGGTTCGAATCCCTGTCCCGGCATCCAGATTTGGGTTTCCGATGGTTTCCCAAATCACTGCAGGCAAATTCCGGGATGCTTCATTCAAAAGGCCATGGCCGAATTCCTTCCCATTCCTTGCCCCCCCCCCCCCCCCCATCCTTTCCCGTCTCTAAAGACCTCGCTGTTAGAGAGACGTTAAGCAGATAAGAAACTAGTGTAGGAAAAAAGATTCTACCATCAGCAGTTGTGGGTTAACGTCATCCACATCAAATTTCCCCACAGACGACACGATAATGGAGTGACATCGCTCCATTTGGACGGATGGAGCGATCGTGTATGGCCGCCTCTAGACGACCTCGGCCACTCCAATCTAGTTAGTACCGCACTGGATTTTCCGAACAGCAAAAAATTCAGCTTTCAGTAACGAGTGCGAAAAAAGTCTAAGTCTAAGAAACCTGTGAAACATTTGCGTGTCTATTAAAAAAAAAAAAAAAAAATAGAAATTAACTTGGCTGTTTCGGGCGCGTAATGTAAAATGATTTTTTCACGTAATAACTTCCAGGCCACGATTTAGTGAGACCAGGTCGGGTCGTCTAAAGGGGCGTTTAGAGTGATTAGGACGGCGCGGCATGACACAAAGAGAAGAGGTATTGGCCGCAGATTTCGCAGATTTTAGGTTGGCCGCAAATTTCACTGGTCGCAGTTTTCACATATCCATGAAATCCACCAGAGCTTATAAGAGCACGTGCCGAAATCAAGCTGAATTTATCTGGTGTGGAATATAAAGATCTGAAAATCCGTACCAGTCCCCCGGATGTGAATGCGTGTGGTTGTCACAACACCTGGTCAGTTCTAAGACGTTATATTTTAAATCAGAATTAGCGGAAAGAAGAACGTACGGGGACTGCACCACTTTGGTAACCTTCCAGAAACTGGTACTAACCTGTTGAAATTTACATCAGTCGCTTCGTCAACATGTCCTCTTCACGTTTTGCGATCATACATTGCGGTAAAGTTGCCAGGAATTTAATTAAAAGTGCCGAAATATGACAGCGACGCACAGCCGTTACATGCCGCCAACGTTGAAAAATCAGTGAAAGTCTCTTAAAATGTTGATTTAATCCTTTGTTGTAATGTTTTCATGCCTTTTCAGCTATACTCCGTTGTAAAAAGTCGCACAAAATTGACAATCAGCCAATATTTATCCGAGCTGTAAGACGGTGATGCCCGCCTTCTTACAAAGCAACGAGCAATCAAAGATAATCGATTGCTTCCATTGTAAACAAATACGCCATTTGCGTGCTGGATGCCGCATAGCCAAAATTTCTTAATTTTTTTTCACTTGGTCCAGGCCGTATTTCAACCTAACCACGATTTCTATGACAAAACGAAACTGTTTAGGTTGAAATGATCCCTGTACCGATAATTTTTATGTTATTTTTGCAATGCTGATAGCATTTAGCAGTTGCTCAGCCTTTCACATTTCGGCATTTTTAATTAAGTTTCAAGCGGCTTTTCCGCAATTTATGATCGCAAAACGTGAAGAGAGCATGTTGATGAAGCTACTGATGTAAACTTCAACAGGTTAGTACCAGTTTCTGAAAGGTTACCAAAGTGATGCAGTTTCCGAACGTACTTTCATCTGGCGATGGAAAGTATAACTGCTTGGAGATCTATCGCCGACGCTAGCGCTCCAAGAATCAGTTCAAGGGACTGCTACCGCATTGAAACTTACTGGTCCAACTCACTCATATGATATGAATATGCCCTGGTTCTTTAAATGTCTGTCGTACAGTTTTCGAGGGAGCAACATAAATGAGGATCGCTGTTAAGGTAAGGATCTCGCTACCCCGTCTTTAGAGGACGCAGGGTTCACAATATGAGGGTGCTTCAGCTGTCGCGCCGTTGCTGCTAGTGCGAAGGGGTGCCATGATGGATGTGTCTTTACCGCTGAAAATTCGTCCTAGCTAACCTCTGTTTTCATAAGAACGCACTCAAAGATGAGCTAAACGGCGACACCTATTGTAAGGGAAAAATAAGTTGAGATGACTGCCATGAGGTGGAAGTTCTTATTTCGATAAGCATAATACAAAGGGAGAAGTTTAATCATGTAATCGTTCATCAAGTTTTCATCGGAGATTTGTATTCATAAGTCCCCTGAATGTGTTTTTAATTTCAGGCGCGAAGTTTGTTAGCGGCCTTTGTGAACACGATTTTTCACAACTGGTAACTAATGAAATCTCAAGTTATAGTTCAGAATTATGATTTCCCCATTTCAGATTTAAAACTTTTATTCAAGTCTTTATTATAACGGTTCTCTAGCATCTCCCTAGTCATTTATCACAGTTTTTTGTAGATTAACAGCAGCACAGTTTTAACAAAGGTGAATAACGGAGATCATTTAGGCTAAACAACACTATATTATCGGATATAATTTACAGATTGTTATTATGCAAACTTCCTACGAGCGGAAAATAGTGTTAAAAAGTTAACACACACAGTAACCGTCCCACTAATATGAAATTTCATTTACTTCCACTATTCACACATGCTATATATCAACACAATACAAATTTTAGATTTATGTGCGTTTTTAATACACCATCTTTCTATAAGTTTTTAAAAACTATTTTCTCTAAAACCTCTCGCTCAATTCAGTTACGTTGAATTTTGTACAAAGTACATAAATAAACATTAACTAGTGTGTCGATACTGTGATACATGTATTAAACGGGAAAAGAAATAATTTAAATATGTACACAGAGAGAAGTGTTACAATACTAAAATTTGCTGCGATATCTATGTACCAAAATGACCTATTCCTTTTTTTTTTTTAGAAAACAAAAGTTTTACGATTCGTCAAAAGTATCTGCAAAGAATGCTTTGTTTCCCAGTCCCAGAGCGTATTTATCATTGTTCGACGTTCTTTTTTAATCAGTTTTCTGTTTAAATTTACATAATTTCGAAATTAATATACACAAAATATTAACTGTCGACGTTACCCCTTAACTACATAATCCCAAATATATGATAACCGTTTGACGAAAATATAATCTGTATACTCACAATTTAAAAATGTATATGCAGGTTGAAGTATATTTTTTAATGTAAAAAGTAATGTGGCTGATGCAAAGAATGTCTGTCGTACAGTTTTCTGATTGGAGCTAAATAAGTAAACTTTGTTCTGTCATGATTATCTTTGTCGTCGACGTACACGACGAGGGCGATTAGTTTCACCTTCACGATTCAAGTTCCCAAGAGAATCTAGCTTTGTGGGAATCGTCAATTACAGAAAAAGCCGTCAGTGACAAAATCCAACGAACCGGTACACCACAGAGAAACCAGGCAGTGTAGCTAAGCAGGCTTCTGAGAGAGCAATGTCTGGTCGCTGGACCGTAAAATTCAAGACGTAGTGGTCAGTAGAAATCTGCGCGGCTGCTTAAAGGAATATCGCAGTCTCACGAAAAAAAGGTTGATAATAACTGAGGCGCGAAGAGATCTGAAACACTCTATCAATAGTCTCGTTATAGCATACTCAACTGCTAGAAAATAAACTTCCTTAATGTTTCCTGAAATGTTTTTGTCAGCGTTTTGTTCGCTAAGCTGTATAGGAGAAAGTGACTGACCAGTTTCTCACCTCCACTGAACCAATTTGAAGTCCTGCAAATCAAGATGTATGTATATAATGCATCTAGTTAAAAGAGCTCCTTATTGTCAATAAATGAAAACTTCACATTTATATTTTGCAACACAGAGTGAACAAATGTAAGTTATTATTACCATTTGATTGTTTTTTTTAAGAATAATTTTGAGATCTCAGAACCAATCAGGAGACGTTTTATAATGAATTTTACTGGCAGTTCTACTCTTGAACGAATTTTATTGAGTGTCGTGAATTAAAGGATACAGTGCAACCTGCTACATAAAGTAATACGTATATGTTAGGCTCAAAGACAGAAAACGCTCACTGAGCGATAAAAAAGAAAAAAAAAAAAACGACCATAACATGTTTTGGTTTCTTGAAAACTGCCACAACACGTTGTGGCTTATCAGTATCTAACTCTTTGTGTACAAGACGAATCGGGCTACGTTACATTTAATACAGGCCTATATGATTCTTCCTACCCGTCGCGTTACAAGGCTCAAAAAAATATATATATATATATATATATATATATACACAATAAATAAATATATAAATAATAATAATAATAATAAAAAAAAAAAAAATAGTGCGTCATGTGTGAAGAATGCGACCTGGACCAAACGCGTTGTGGTCGTTTTTTTCGTTGCGGTCTTTGAGCATAATGTATTTGTACTCTTTTAGAGGTTTAGGTATGAAGGCATTTAACACTTATTAATTTTTTAAGTGTTAATCCAACAAATAATGCGAGCAGAATTACATTTTCCAATAGAAGAATATTAATGCGATCTACGGCTTGTAAACTACAAGGCACACTGTTCCGTAACTGAGAAATTCCACCTGCTAATTACAGGCAGCGGGGATAAAATATGAAAGAAACGCGATGAACTATTAAAACGCCTGAATAAGATCGGGAATAAAGATAGGGTGGTTGTGTTTAGGGGTAAAGCATTCTTTTGAGGCCGCGCATGGAGAACCGTACAATAGTATAAGGCAGCGGTTCCCAATCTTTATTGGTACACGACCCACTTTTAAGTAAAAAAAAATTTTCGCGACCCACCTAATAAGAGAGTCTATCTAATATCAGAATGGGAAATGTTGTATGACCTCGATACGCTATCGACTATCCTATCAAACGAAAAGACAAATTTTAGTACAAAGGAAATACTATCAACAAAAACAAGGATTGACAATAAATAAAACAACAAACATATTATAGACCGGGAGGCAGTCAAGTTGACTGATGAAATTCCATGATTAGAAGTAACGCTGTCAGCATACTAAAATGCAACTGATTTTGCAAGTCGCTTTTTGGTGGAAACCAGCTGCAGACCTGATTTTAGTGTTTGATTGGTAGCTTAATCATTGTGTTTTACTGCACCCAAAAGTATGAAAATATGGAAGAGTGGGAGCAGGAAAACAGAATGGTAAACTTACCAGTCAACCACTAAAATGGGTTTTGCAGGTGTTTCCCACCAAGATATGACTTGGAACATCCGTGTCATTTTAATTTGCAAATCGAGTTTTAACTAATCATGGAATTTCAGCCGTCAAGTCGATGAGGCGATGCTTTGTGCAGACGCCTCCCGCTTTTTACACTTAGTATAATTCTGTATTTGTTTTTAAAAAACCAATAATATACATTATTGTGGTAAAAACCTCGATTTTTCCGCGACCCACCAAAACACACGCCGCGACCCACCAGTGGGTCGCGACCCATAGGTTGGGAACCGCTGGTATAAGGGACTAATAAGGAACAGGAATGAGAGAAAATATCGAGAATGTTGAAAGAAGGGCTGATTTTTGTTTCGGCAGTTTGTGGAATTTGTGACATCAATTGAAACTAGGACGATCAGCTATCACAGGATGAAATTTCCATGAAACTTATTTATCAGTAGGCTACGTGATCGCCCACAATAAACTGCAATAAAATAGTTCTTCCTCCTTCGTATTTGGTTCGTAAACGTAAAATTAATAAGATCGTGGAAATGGAAGCAGCATTTACGGCTCTATGGACCACCTTCTGTTTCTTAATACTGAAGGCTAAAGGACGGAATGGTCTTTAGCGTCTGTTACACATATTGCAATGAATTGCAGAATAATGATGTAGACGAATTTCTTTCATAACAACAATAATATACAAACATAGAAAGATTTTAAAACCAGCCTTATTCAAACCGATGAAAAAGATTATTTTTAAGAGCTCTGTAAGCTCTTTACAGTTGAAGGCAGATGACCAGAAAATACGATAGTAAGTCCTGATATTACAATAGGCTATGTCTTCAAAAATAAACTAGCTTCATTTCGCTGCTAATATTATAAGCAGAGAAGCAATCGACGCCTGAGTCTGCTGATCCAGCGCACCTATTCCTGTTTCAAAAGCATTTTTCTTTAAATGTGATGTCGGAACTTCTGAAGGAAGAAAATTGCAAACTGGTTAAAACGAAACAATTAGAAATACGAATATCACAAAAGTAGCGGTGAAGATATATATATATATATTTTTGCTTCAGCCTTTACGCCTCGTCGACGTCGAGGTCATTAGACGCGGGAAAGGACTGGGGGCAATATATCGCTCATTTGCTGCAACAGTGACATAACTAAAAAATGACCTTTATTGAGTTATGACCAAAGGATGATCTATTTTCGTGTATACTTTTAGTTTGTAGAACGACACATTTGAACTTCAACTATTCGCCGAGAGAGAGCAGGTTATGTCACTATTGTTTCTCAACAGACCGCCCTTCAGTTTATTCACAACACTGTCATATATCAGTTGAGTTTTGCATGTTTTCAAGTAACATAGCGACAAGTTTCTTCAAGACCGGCATATTTTTGTTTATGACGATATTGTGTAAATGGTAAGAATATTCACGTTACACTAACATTTATTCAATAATGTGTTATATCAAATTGTGACGTTCTTTTTGAAATACGCTGCTTAAATGCCTTTAGTTCTATTCCTTAATGTGTCGCTCTTGATGCAAAGGCACCTTGTCCATCGTTGGATTATTTTGAGTTATGACGCTATTACAAAATACTATATTGCATAAACTTAGTCTACACTTTGTGGTTTGAGACGATATGACGTTCTTGCATGAAATCTTCTCCTCCGACATAATTTTCGTCTTCTATGATTCACACTTATGTCTCTCTTGTTACTAAAATTTTACTATTAACACTAAATGGGACACTTATTTAAATTTTTTTAAAAGAATTTTCACATTTAATTAATAATGTACATTAGGATAGTAATATGCGGTTAACAATTAAAAACAGTTTTTTAATTCAATGCAGAGGTTTCGACATTTTTAGGTCTTTTATTTTAAGAAAAAAGTTAAAACCAAACAAAACAAAAAAAAGAAGAAGAAAAGATGCAATATATTATAAAACTTGCAGACGTTGCTATAAAGATGAAATGACATGATAATTTTATTCATGTCATTTCAACTTTATAACTATCTTTTTAACTTTATTTTTCTTCTTTAAAGTAAATTTTGCCTTGACAAAAAAAAAAAAGGGTAAGACTCAATACAGTTGAAACATGGATATTAAATTTTAAAAAAACTTTGCTCTTGGCAGCATCTTGATATCTTCTACTACATTTATGCGACGGGTGCAAGTCTATCTTAACATAAATAATGCAATAAAACACGAGAAATCTTAGATCCAATAAGGGAAGGCGTGAGGCAGCACATAGATTCGATACCGAAAATTGAAAGCCATTACCTAAGGGCAAATACAACGAGGCTCTCTCTTCATTGATGGAAGCAAATCAATTGCAGACATCCACAAGGACTATGTGGCTGGCTATATGCAAAGAAAAGAAGGCACCTTTTGCCAACTATACTTCATTTTATAGAATATTTAAAAAAGAATACAATATTTCATTTTTCGTTCCAAAGAAATATTTATATTTTATGTGAATCCTGCGTAGCTTTTGAAAATGCAGACAGTGAAGAAAAACAGTGGTTACAAGAATAATTTAACCAACATCTAATCGAAAAACAATTGTCAAGAGAGGAGAAAAAAAAAAAATATACAAAGAAAATTCAAATGCTGTAGTGGTTGTTTATGATCTACAGGCTGTAATGCAACTTCCTAAAGGGGATGCTTCTCTATTCTACTATACATCCAAATTAAATGTTTTCAATTTCGCTATGTATGACTTGAAGAGCAATACATGTGATTGTTTTGTCTGGGATGAAGCAAATGGCCATCGTGGTGCAAATGAATTAAGTACATGTGCCCTTCTTTAGGGAGCGTGCACAAACTACGTGGCTTGGTCCAGAGGGGGAGGGGTTGGCTGGAAGGCTACACTGGGCTAAGGGGGGGGGGGGGTTTAGAGCCAGGCCACGTAGCTTTCCTTTCATAACATTTTTCACAGTTAAAATGAGGAATAGAAAACACAACAGCATGTGAATATTTATTTCCCTCAGTTAATTATCTCCGTAAGTAATTTACAATATTCTGACGAGAGAAAACAATACAAAATGTCTTCTGGAATCAAAAGGGAAAAAAGCTACGTGGGGGTGGGGGGAAGGGTTAGAGGCAAAAGCCACCTAGGGCTACGTGTGGGGGGGGGGGGGGGGGAGCGGGGGGGGGTTTCATAGGAGGCCAAAATGGAGCTACGTGGTTTATGCACGCTCCTTTATCTGAAAAAGATTGCTGCCACAAAACATACAGCTGTTATATTTTACTCAGACAACTGTGCAGGGCAGCAGAAAAATAAATTTATGCTTGCTCTTTACTTATACGCCACACGTTATTTAGGCCAGAAATCAATTACACACAAATTCTTTGTTAAGGCCACTCTCAGAATGAAGGTGATTCTGTTCACTCAGAGAATGGTAAAGCGCATTATCAGAAGTGGACCATTGTATACTCCTGATTCTTTCATCTCCACAATTCGATCTGCGAAAAAAAACCGGAGAACCTTTCCATGTCAAAGAATTATGTTACAAGGATTTCTATGACATTAAAGCTGTGACTGGAGACATAGGTCCTCTGAATATGACAGCATTCAAATTATCAGAAGTAAAGATGCTTAAAGTCGTAAGGGATTCTCCCAATTCTGTTTCTTATAAATACTCGTATGCAGATGACTTTCGAGAGGCAATAATAATCAAAAGGAAAAAGAAAAGTTGTGACTCAGATATTAAATTAAATCCAGCATTTAATACAAGATCGGGAATTTCTCGAAAGACGAAGGAAGATCTCTTAGGCTTATTTCGTAAGAATGCTATACCAAGCTTTTATAAATCTTTCTATGAAATGTTGTAAGGTTTGTGAAGCTAATTAACTAAATGTAACAAGACAGTACCAAGATTACCTGTATGTGATAAAGTTTGAGACTGAACTAAAATTTCCTGAAGTTGATAATTACTATAATAGCTTGAGTGCTAATGATGTTTAAATAATAATGTTTTTTTTATATAATCTGACTGAATTAAAAGATTAAGTCATTACTTTTTTACACAATGTTGCTTGGTTGGAAAATAATTTTGTTCATTTTTTTGCCATAAAATTATTGTTTTTTCTTATGCAAGCTCTCATTATTATTACTTTTAAAAAATTTCTTTTCTTTAAAATTTGTATTTTCTTCTTGAGATATTTGGCAAATTAAATAAATCATCTTTTGATGAAATTGTTGTTTGGCAAACTGAAATCCCCATTGTTTTCAGGTATTGTGAATGTGTAACATAACTATAAATTGAAAAAAACATTTACTCTCTTGCACTTATTTCTATTACAAAAACGACACATTTTATCTTATGCCATGATATAAAAACATTAATTGCAGCAAGAATGTCATAATTCAAAATGAGGATGATTGTAAGGATATAAAAGAAATCTCCCCATAACCTGCAACTGATATTGTACATTTTCCCTTTTATTACATTGTGTTCTTTCTCTAAAACATAGATATAAATGTTTTTCTAGTGAATGCATAAAGTTATTACACATGAAACATTTGAACTGATCCTCCTGTAAAATTGAAGTTTTTGAGTTATGTCACTGTTGCAGCAAATGAGCGATATGAAAAGAATTTGGCCATGGGCATTCTTGAAGGAATCATCCCAGAATCCGCGTGGAGTGATTTCGGGAAACAATGGAAACAGAAATCTGGATGGCAGGACGGGGATTGGACCTTGTGTGTTCCCGAATGCGAGGCCAGGGTGTTGACAAAATCGGCAATATAATACTTTGATGATGGTTCCAAAGAAGAGAGAACATTACACACGGCAGGAGTATGTGCGTTTGCGGAGAATGCGTTCAAACAAATGTTTTACTGAACAGATTACAGGCAAAGATTGTTAAGTACACTGACGAATATTCGACTGGTTTACGTCTGTGTACTAATTGTGATAAGTACAAATTAAACGTGCTTATATATCGCTATACCACACGTATTCGGCATTAATGGAAATTAATTCTTCAAAAACTATTGATGTTTCATGTTTGCATGATATTAAATAATTTTCTATGTTCCAATACACTGTAGTCATAAAATTTTGGATTAGGATATCAAACACTCTGAAGAAAAGAAGGATCAAAAGTACGCTCTAAGTGAGCATGGAAGAAACAATATCGTCTCTCTGTGTCGTGTTCTTTGGTTGTATTCCTGGACGCCGAAAATTTTTCTAAAAAAAAAGAGTTTCAGTCACTACTTTAATGCAACATTTTAGTGTTAGTATTTTAATAAATGTGCCGTAAAAGGAATATCTATATAAAGATTCAAAGAAAGAGAACGTAATTAAAATAGTCTCAATCCTACTTATAATCTTTAATGGAGATGCCTCATGTGTTTTTCCCCCCCCCTCTTTTTTGGCACTAGCAACTTTATAATCTATCGATCCTATAAAATATTCTGTACATAGTACTTGTTTTTAGTGTTTTACATCTCGTTCTTCTGATCGGACGATTGTCCCATCGTATTCTGAAAAGTAATTCTCATAGTTATCGTATTCTCTACCAGAACTGCGTGCAGCAAAAGGCTGTGCCGCGTTAACAGGTCACAGATGCTGCAACCCGAACGCCGCTGTCTGATAAGGCCAATAGCCATATTGGCTTTGATGTATCGCAGTATGCCGGAAGTGTTCCACTGACCAAAGAAGTTGCAACTATAAATCTCGACAGACAGCGAGACAGCGCGGCTGATAAGGAAGGCCACAGGGGCGCAGGAGTCGATCAGCTGTTCAGCAGGCGGCGCGACCTCTACTAGGAGAGGGGGGAGGGGCAAAACAAAACACACACGCGGCGCGCCACGGCCTGGAGACAACAAAGGCGAGCACCGGGCGCCAGCGGCCAATCACCATGCTAACGAGTCTTTGTGTCGGCCAAAGACCGCACACAACGGGAAACGCACCGTCGGCTTCAAAAGTAATTGCTTATTCACCTCCTGATATCTCCAGAGATCCAACAATACTTGTAAATATCCTGGACATTTTAACAGGAAAAGGAAATGTTTTATAATAGACCGAAAAAAGCGATTTTTAAACGACATTGTAAGGAGAACAGCAACCACACGAATCGCTTAACTTGATCTAAAAAAATACTGCGTATTTAAAAATGGTCTCATGCAAATAAATTTAAAATTTTTAGTGGCTTTCAAAACAAAGAAAGCACAGTTTCTTTCTTTCTTTCTTTCTTCCTTCTCCGACGCATTTCGATCCCTTTGTGCTAAATACTTACATGTACCTTGTCTAAAGTTACATGTAGTTGTGATTGTGCGTGAGCGACTGTCGAAAACCTGATCTAGACAAAGCTTGGAAATACAGCAGCTTCAGGGCGTAATAAATGTAGTAAAACCAGCTAAAAATCAACATTAGGTCTGATAAAAATGTTCAAATGTTGATCGAGGAAAGGAGTTCAAGATGAGTCTCTTACAGCTCTGGAATAGCATTAATGAAAAACCGAGTTGTTCATTATTGCCTTAAAACGGGAGTAAACAATGTGAGACAAATATTGCGTATTGTGTTAAAACATGATAAACAATATATTTTAAGCCGGCATTTTTCATTCAAAACTGACTCAATAACTGATACATATTAATCTTGGTCCTGAAATTACAGCTTCAAGAATAATGACAAATCATATTAGGATAAGTTGGGATATCATTCTGATTATTATAACAACTTCCCTTTTTAAGAGGAAAGACGTTTTGGGAATTACTTAGGAATAGTCCTAAATTAGTAGCAAAGAAACAATAATACAGGGGTAGAGCCACTGCTGTCAATCAAAACAATTTCCCGTTCTGCTTTCAGACGTTCAACACCGAAGAAATGATTCCATGATATTTCAGTGCAGGTGCAGAGGTCCGCGACCTTCCCGGTAATCTTAGAGATACGGATCAAGAGGTGCGTGCACTCACTGTAAAGCTAGTCGGAGGCCGTCCATTCCCCGGCGCGTTGCAGTGTCTCTCTCTGCTCTGCTACACGCGGTCCCGCGACGCACTCTGCCAGCGCGTGCAGGTCGCCTGCATTCAGCGTGCGACGAGGATCCCACCGGCTGCCCACACAGCGAGACCTGCTCTCACTGAGGCCCCGGGTGGCATGGCGGCCGCTTCGGCGCGCACAGCTGACTCCGGCGCACTGCTGCCAACCTGCACGCGCCAAACTCACTGTTGCCGCGACTCCCTAGCGTCGTTACCAACTTTCGCTTTCCGTGAAAATGTCTTGGGCAAATACGGGTATAGAAACAAAGTCAAATCTTGAAACAAGCATCTTTATACTAATATTTGGCCAGTGAAGCAGCACAGAATAATTTCCCTAATCCAAAGAAAGGTTGACGGAGAATTTAAAAGAAAATGTTCTATTTTCTAATATTTTTCCCATAATTTCATCTTGAAAGTAAGTTACGGTATTTTGATATTAGCCGAGCATCAATTTTTTTAAAGTTACTTTTTCTTCTGATTCAGGCTGCATTTTTACGTAACCGCTACGCTTTAGGTTTTAACCAACAGATTAGACTGGTATGATCCAATTGTCAATAACGTAAGTGAAGTAATTTCGAAAAATCGGAAATACGTATTCTGGAGGTGAGGTTATAATCGCCGACATCGTCACTCAACAGTCAGTTGAAGTCATGCTGTGAGTTGTTATTATTGTTTATGAACTAAATAAGATTGTCTTTGGAATATAAAAGTGTTTCATTAAGTTACCATTAAAAAACTTGAGAAAAGGTAGTGGGGTCCCATTAATATTAAAGTTACTTACAATCAGAACATTATAAAGGCGAATCTAAAGTAAATGATAAAATGATTTATTTAATTCAACTAATGTACAGTTTCTATGTCACCATTCTTTAGTATTTGTTAGTAAATTACGATCTGAATAGATAATTCAGTTTACAAGTCCCTTATTTGCAGAGAGTAATATGATCGGTTTTTATTTCGGAGTGAGATTTTAGTGTAGTCAGTCTGGTTTCTCTGAAACTATTAATCCAGCAAGATTTGAATTTCCTCGTTCATTTTTTTTTATTTTATTTTTTTATATTTGGCAATCGGCTTGTAGCCATTCAGCCAGCACTCAATGTATTTTATATGTCGTCAATGTTAATGAATCTTTCCAACTTTTAATGTGGACGCTCCATTTGTAGGACAACACAGGACACACACAACACAAAACTTAACCTAAACACCCATGCCCTCGGCCGGACTCGAACCGGCGACCATCGGTACGTGGAGCTAGCACTCTAACCCCACGCTATCGAGGCCGGCTTCTCGAGCATTTAATCTCAGTATTTGTTGATATGTATACTTTCTGAAACTTCAGATGAAGCAGGAAAGTCCATTGCCCATAAAATTGCAGTACTTCAAATAGTACTGTAGTATCCTCACAAAGTAAACATAAAATATATCAAAAGCGAAGTTCACATCCAATTTGTTTTCTGATAGTTTTTCAGATCATAAGTAAATGGTCTTGAAATAAAAAAAAGTATATTTATCTCCTTGCGTTGCCTTCCAATACAATTAGGAAATATGAAATATTACTGAAATAAAAAGCCCTACATCAGTGCACAAATACTCACGCAACCACATTTCAGTTGTTCGAATTGTGGCTGTTTAAGATAGTTGTCGTCCGGGTGGAATCTGTGTATTTGTGCTGTTAAATCATCTATAAACCACCACAGAAGTGTTGGCTGCATAGAAGATAGCAGAGATGGAATTGTGTGTGTGTGTGTTTTTTTTTATCCTCCTTTCTTTCTGAATTTAGGTTGGATATAATGTTTGAAATAAATGCGTGAACATCATTTGTATCTCCCACCCCTTGAAATTTCTAAGATCTTTGTATGAACCACAGGCACACTTCTGTGTTGTTCACAAAGCTTCTCTGTGTGCAGTGTTTGAACTAGTCAGGCCTGGTGCGTTTACCAACAGATTACTTTATTTATATAAGCAATGACACAAAATATCTTATTGAATCACAAAGTCAATCTGTTATATAGTTTGTACGATTTAAGCAAGATGAAGAGAGTGCTGGGAATGTACAAGGCATATGTTTGTGATCGGGCTTGGAGGTATATTGGCCGAAGAATTAGGAATAGTGCATGCAAGCGGAAGACGACTATGACCACAAGCTCGCAATCGATTTCATGCATAAGGGAGTCGGAAAATTTGCTTGGATTGGAACAAATTACCGAGTGAAGTGATGAGTGATTTGCCAAAGATACTGAAGGAATTTGAAATTAAAATTTTGTGTATCGCAAAAGAAGGTAGGAGAGGAATTTAACACTCAAATTATATGGTTAAAAAAATAAAATAAAAGGGGGTAATTAGATGACAAAGGGAATTGCCACCGGAGCGTGTTATCCACCGCAATTAAATTAATAATAATTATAATAAGCATGCAGTCACCGCATGTAACAGCTTATGCTGCCATATGTCGGCAAGCAATTGAGTATACGAGTGCAAGAGAACTATACGTATCTATAGAAAGGTAAAAACAATATATACATTTTTCTTTGATTCATAAATTTTATAATGATTAATTTTTTACCTTATTGGCATATTCATAAGCTCTCAATTCACGCCATCTCATTAAAACATATTAAATGTTTTAAGGCGAGTGGATTTTTTGAGGTTTTAGTAGAAAGCTATGTAAATTATCGTCACAAAAAGTATCCAGTGACTTTCTTTTTCTTTTTTACTTATGGCTTTACTCCTCGTCGACGTCGAGGTCATTACAGGTGGGATGGGATTGGGGGGCATGGAATGGGAAAGAATTCGGCCATGACCTTCTTGAAGGAAGCATCCGGGCATTGGCCTGGAGTGATATGGGGAAACCATGGAGAATCCATATCTGTATGCCCTGACGGTGATTCGAACCGGCGTCTTCCCGAATGCTTGATGTGACCAAAATTCACAATTTTGGCCCAATTATCAACAGTAAGTATTGTTTTATAAGTTAACAAATGACATAAGTTTCAATTTTTGTTGTTTCGTTAAAATTCGATCATTATTTTCCACTTGATGCGTACACAGACTGGCAAAGATTAGAAAATTTACATTTTTCTCCTCTGAATCATCGGCGACTTTGTAATTTATCGGAAAAGAATTATCCTATATGTTGTTAACCAGTGAAATAAGATGTCACTCTGTGCACTCTTTTTAAAATCCGTTGATTCGTTTTTGTACGATACACACACGGACCGATATTTTTGTACGGTTTTGGTTTCTATATCATCCGGAAATATGTTAACAACCAGCTACACGAACAGAGTGCGTAGTTACTGACAAATTTTTAATGTGCATACCGTTAACTAACGCGTAAGGCACCCGTAAAATAGAAGTAGGAAGGTAGCCCTTCACCATCCGACAAATACAAAATTCCTTCAAATGATGTTAAAATGTTTAATTTGACAAATTACAAAATTTCACTGTTTAGAATAAGATGTGGTAAAAAGTTACTTCCTCATGTAATAAAATCCAACTTTGCCCTTCGCTGTTCTTTTCTTGCAAATGCTCCACAAATGCCTTCAAAAATGAGGGAAACTTTTATTGTTCTATAAAAGTTTCTAAGAAAAGTATAATTTCAAAGACGAAGATCGCCTTAATAATCTTCTCTGTTTCTCATAATCGTTAAAAAAAAAAAAAAAAAATAATAATAATTAGGTTATCTTGTGGCCTGGATCTATTGACTGCTACGGATAACTGAGTATAAACATCGGACGCACTTCATCTTGCATCTGACTGTCGCCGTAAATAAACAAAAAAATCAGCATGTATACTTTATAAACGAAATACATGCCTTTATTTATGGACATTTATGCACAGAAAGCGACAACATCTCCGGGCACAAAGGCCAGGTGCGTGACGTCACAGAGCTACTGCCGTAACGTCCAGTCGCCACGCTAAACGAATTTGACTAAACTAGATATTGATAAAAAGTATCCTAGATGTTAACACATCATATGAGCTACCACTATTACCAATTTCGATCAAATCCGTTCATTAGTTTTTGCTTGTTGTGCGGACAGACAGAATTTAAAAAAAAAAAAATCGATTTTGGTTTATGCATCACAGTAACTCTGCTACTAATCTCGATAAAAAGTATCCCATAAGTTAAACTATGATATAAGTTATCACTGCGCGCAGTTTTGTTTAAATCGGTCCGTTACTTTTTGTTTGATGAGCGAACGGACGACAGCAAAAATGGCTAATTATGCGGTTCGCCATTAGTTATGCAAGTTTCAATTACTCTTCTTGGAATGAATTTCACATGCAGACAAAACTTTTCTACGATTTTATTCCCTCTCATGTTACGCCTTTCTTCTGATGTTGCAGCACTGCGAATACCTTTCCAGCGCAGTGTTTGGTTCGCTGTTGGTGATCATATTGCCAAAAGCGAGTTGCGTCAGGTGTATGGATATAGACTGCCTTTAGTTGCTGTACATACCACAGCTTTTACTCGTTTACCTTGGAGTTGAAAGTGATTAGTCACCGAAATACAAGTGGCTTTCGTAGTAGAAGGACTAAAACTAGACAAGGGCTTCACCAACAAGGTCTATTTTCCAGACAGTGATGTTATACTGAGTAGCCATCAATGAACGCTATAGGAACCCTTCATTACATCGAATGGAGTAGATTTAAATTCTCTCAGTGATAAGTAGTTCATGGAAGAGATAAGATGTCCATGACCACAAGCTGGCTCTCGATTTTAAGCATAAGGCAGTAGGAAAATTTTGTTTTTTGGGCAAGGGATTCAAGAATTAGAATAAAAGGGAAGTGTTGAATAAATTACCATAAAATCTGAAAAAATAAATTAAAATTAAAATTCGTAAAGGATAGAAGTAGGAAAACACAAGAAAGGGGAAAAATGGGTTTATAGGGAAACTGTCACCGTAGCGTGCACCCCATCGCAATTAAATTAGGTAAAAGGTAGTGGATTTTCACATCTTTCAAGCCGTGTTCCCGTAGGAATAGCGGAGGTAGAGCTCCGCATTCCTATTTCCTGACTGTAGGCACTAGAGTGAGGTGCCACGTTGCGGCCTTTTTTTTACCTTCCGGCGGCTTTTCCCCCACGGTACTCATGTGATAGCAGGATGAGTGGGCCTAGGAGACCGTTCCGGACGTTCAGCTTCGAGGAAAGATCCTCGGCTTCGTTTTTTTCTTTTTTTTTATCTGCTTTACGTCTCTCTAACAGCGAGGTCTTTAGAGACGTGGGGCAAGGAATGGGAAGGAATTTGGCCATGGCGTTTTGAAGGAAACACCCCGGCATTTGCCTGAAGTGATTTGGGAAACCATGGAAAACCAAAATCTGGATGCCCGGACGGGGATTCGAACCGCCGTCCTCTCGAATGTGAGGATAGATCTTCGGCTTCGTCAGGGATCGAACCCCGGTCGTCTGAGCCGTATTCAGACGCTCTACCGCCTGAGCTAAATTAAACGAAACAAATAGTTTTCTCGCAACAGTTAGTTTTTTGATGACGTAGTCCATTAGTTCCATTTGCGATTGTCCATTTCGAACAATACTGCAAAGCTTATGTCATAATGTATGATAGCTAAATGCTCAAATATTATAGCTTTAATAACTACCTACAGTATTAGATGAAAAGACTTTAATTATTTGCACAATTTCCTGCTAACTAAAAATATCTATTAGTTACATTTTGCTCACATCCTAGAAATTATTTATTATAAACACCTGGTATGATGTAAGAGGGGGCTTGACAGCTCTAATATTGCCAGCTAAATAAACCTTTAAATAAATAAATAAAAATCAATCACTTACGACATAACCACTCAAATTTCTAATGGTCCGAGCGAGAAGACATTTTAAGGTATCCAAACGATGTTTTCACTATGATGTAACGCAACGTAGATTGTACGCAATCTCAAAGACATTGATGACACTGTCGCGACTCTACCCAAATCCGTTGTTCACGTTTCAAAAAACCTCGTGGCAACACTACGTTGGGCCGTCAGCTAACACGAAGCTTTGTTCTTCTCGTCACTGCGCGGGATGTGGGAAGGGTGAGTCCATTTTCTCTGAGGGTAGGTAGGTACGTACAACCAGGGGCGTAGCTACTATGGGGCTAGGCGGTGCAGTGCACCGGGGCCCCTACGCTCAGGCCAAGCAAACGACCCCCACTAAGGGCCCTCGCTGCTCAGGGGGCCCCCAACCACTGCTCACGGGGCCCCTAAGGACAACTCAAGGGCCCCCATCCTCAGCTCCGGGGGCCTATACCAGCACACGAAGCAAAAAGAAGGTCGCCCGTCTGGCCTGAGGGCCCAAAATAAATTTTTTGCACCGGGGCCCTGGTTGACCTAGCTACGCCACTGCGTGCAACATACGAGTTTGCAGACGGATTGTGTTATAAAAAAAACGTCGTTTCGACAACTTTCTATGTTGTCTTCATCAGGTATCTGTCTTCGAGAAATCCAGAAGTACACTGTCAGTCATCAGCGGATGAACTTAAACATTTTCGCTGTCAAGGGCGTCCGTCATACGTCAGCCGGCCAATGAACGTCGTAGGTGTTCCGTAGGGTGGACATGTAACTAACGAGTGGTAGAAGCGACATTATTTGGTTCCGTTACATGCCGTTTCTACAACAGCGTTGTCACTGTTAAAGTTCCACCTTGCAACGGTATAATTTGCTTCTGTGACAGAATCCACTTCCTCATCCAATTGCCGTTCTTAGGGGGCGTCCATAAATTACGTGAGGCGAAATAGGGGAGGTGGGGGTCCGGCGAAATCTCACCAAATCTCACCAGGGGGGAGGGGGGGGTCTACGGAAATCTCACGTGAGATTTTGCGAAAAATTTGGGGATAGTAGAGCCAAAAAAAGGTCTACAATTTGCGCCTAAGTCGATTTTAGGAGGGTATTTCGTCAAAAAGTTAGGGTGTGACCTAAAAAAAAAAAAAAAAAGGTCTACAAAAGTTTCGAGTGCGATTTCTTGGGGGGGTTCTCACGGACCTGATCTCACCAGAGGGGGGGGGGGGGGTCCGGCCAGATCTCACGAAATCTCACCAAGGGGGAGGGGGGGTCCAGAAATCCGGAAAAACACCTCACGTAATTTGTGGATGCCCAATAGCAATGTTGGAGAGTGGAAATAGTTCTATTTGTCACATTTTCTTTGATCTCCCCTACCCAAATCCCTTTCTGGCAATGAACTGAAGTGCGACGGCACTGCATCAAGTTCAAGACACAATCCGCAGCAATGGGCGGAAGATTTTTACCTACTTATTTACGTAGAAAATCGATGTAGAATGCCCTTCCACTAACGCCTAGCTGGGATTAACATTTAACAAAAAAAATACCATTCTTGACATAATGTAATTAATTTCAGTGATGTAATCTCAAAACTCTTGAACTGATTTTTTTTTTTTTTTTTTTTTTTTAAAGCACGCTGTATAAAAGAAATGTAGTAAATATAAATATCTTGTTTTTGACAATGACAGTAGTTGTTCTTTAAAGTCTGTTTCTCCATGATTGGCTCCATAATTTTAATATAGTGATGGTTAAAGTAATTTCACTGTGGACACTGATTCAGCAAGGAGAAAAATAAGAAATGAAATGTTTTGGATAAGCTTATCTCTCACGGAGGATAGGTAAATCTTCTGAATGAAAAATTGCGTAAAACCTTTATGTTATGAACAGTTTACAAGATCCGATGGTGGTAGAATGGTTGTTTAAGATAATATCAAAGGTATTTAAGAAGCACTGAGATACCATAATGTGGGATTTCGGTTGGAAAAAAGGAGGAATGAACATTTTGGAAGACACTGCCCAATTATGTGTCAATTCAGGAATATAGTTCTCACCTGATTGGCCGAGAAGCAAAGTAATTCAGACTGATTTGTTTAAGATTCGTCATTAGTGGAATGAAGATAACATTGCGACATTTCTACAGAAAAAAAAATCCACAATTCTTGATAAAATGTTTACCTTATGTCCAACCCACTTTAATGGAATAAAGGAATCTGGAAATTTGTTCACATGAAAGAACTTTCACGAACGAGCTAATCATTGTTATTATTATTGCATCAGCGTAACGCACTACACTTCAGATAACAGTAATCAGGTAAAGTGAGTCAGAGATAAAGATTTATATTAGCAAGTGGCGGAACTTCAGTCAGCAACACCAGAACGTGTAAGTTACGCAATCTTACGAGCCGCAGGAAATCCCGAAGCGTGTTTAAGCCAGGAACCTACACTCCTAACTCAAAAAAGTTTACGGTGAGCTGCAAAGCTCGACTGTCAGAAAACTTTACGTTTTCGTTGATATCAGGTTTTGAACTTCTTCCAACATCCTGCTTCACTAATTATCCCCTCAGTCAGATAGCTGGCCAGATGTACACTTCTTTCTTAGTTTATCGTTTGCAATTTACTTGTGGTTATTTCCATTCCTTATCTAACTGTGCCTAACTGAAGATATGTTGCAACTTATAAATAGGGAACCGTAACCGTAATTAAGGATTAACAGTAAGAGTGTTTGATTTCACACAGCCAAAATTCTCCTGTCACTAAATAACACTCTTATTTGACCATAAGGCAAAACAGGGAATATTAATAAAGATATTTTTCAGTAATATGTTTGACTTTCACATAGTAATAATTGTGAAATAATAGGACAATGAAGTTATTCAGCAATAGCTTATTTTCTAGATAGATTTTTTTCAGATACTCTTGTCAACGAAACTTGATGCTCAAAACTGATGTAAAAGTTTAGTGATTGTACTATCAATGAACAAGTTTATAATATTCCATCCTTGAAGAACATCGTTAATAAGGACTTCGTCTAAACATTTCAATAGAGAAAATATAAAAAACAAGAGATATATAATTTTTTACATGTAATTTAAAACGCTGCGATGAAACGATATTTTAAAAACTATTGGGTGTTGTGAGTAGTTCTTCCAAATAACTCGTTGATCCCCGTTGCTTGCCGCATTTAGTTATGACGACATAATTTGAGTAGTTTCATTGCGAACCTGTTTTTATGTAAAGTTGAGCAGTCCTGTTTTATTTATCTTTTTTTTCTGTATTCCGCATACCTCTATCGCAACATTTCGGAGCAAATTACGATAGGAAGTCACCTCAATATTAGTGTGGTCTCTTTTTGAATCTATTTTTGCAACAAATTGATTTAATTGTGAGTTTAGTTTTATCGAATCCCGTCGGTGAAAAAAAAAATCTCAGCGTTGAAGGGAAAGCAGAAAAAAAGTTAAAGAAATAAGCAGTAGTTTAAAATACTTTAAATAATCGAAAAATACTTTTTTTAACGATTACATAACCTGTTTGCTTTGATAGAAAAGTCTAGTATATAAAGTTAAGGAAAGTTTTGTGCAGACAGAAGTACGGTGTATGGAAATGAGCTTCGATTCAATCAGTAGACAAAACAAGGAGCGAAAAAAGACTGATTAAGATTCTCAAAATGATTCACGTTATATTGAAAATAATCATTCACGTCTTGTTCGTTTCAAATAGGATTGGACGTTACTGTAAGTAATTTAATTTAATTGCAAAGGAGTACAGGCTCCGGTGGAAATTTCCCTATACACCCATCTTCCCCCTTTCCTGCACCCACCTAAATTTGCCCTCTACAAATTTTAACTTCAAATTCTTTCAACGGTTTCGGTGAAATATTCATCATTTCCATTGGTAACTTAGCTAAGAAAGAGAATCTTCCCACACCCTTGTGTCTGAAATCGAGTGCCAGCTTGTGGTCATGGCCATCTTTTCCCTTCCATGCACTACTTTTCATACCTACACTAATATCTTTCCATGCCTCATCGCCAGTATACGTCTTGTACACTCGAATGATCCTCTTCACCCTTCTCCTGTCTTGCAATAAATCCCATTCCAGCTCTTTTATCATATAAGTTACTGATTGCATTCTGCGATAATTTCCAGAAACAAATCTAGCAGCCTTTTTTTGCACCGTCTCCATATCCTCTATTTGATACTCAAAATGTGGGTCCCATACTACACTACCATATTCGAGCAATGGTTTGACCAAAGTTTTGTAACCCGATTCCCTTACTTCTCTCGTACATCCCCTCATCACTCTCTCGAACAAGTGCAGAATTTTGAAACCTTTTCCAAAGACCTGCCCAATGTGTCCTTCCCAGTTAAGCTTGTTATCAAATGTAATGCCAAGATACTGTTTTGCGATACCGACGTATGATATTAACAGCTGAATCAGTTACCAGCAACTGAAACAATAACAATAACATATATTATTTATGCTTTGGATGATTGCCACAACGTGTTATGCATTATTCACGGAACACTTGCTTTACTTATGTGCAAATGCTGAGACCGTAATGCAGTTTCGATTCTAATTTTTGTTATATTCGATTGAGTATATTGTTGGAATTACGTTTTAATTTTATTATTATTATTATTATTCTGCACCGACATAACGATATCAAATACATCACTCTCGGACTCAATATTAGAGTAAGTCAATCTCTATGGCAACGTTACAGACTACTCAATTTCTCTGCGATTCCATAAGATATATTGAAATATAATAAATAGGTATTATGACATTCAATGTTAGACCACTCGCTGATAGTTTTAATTTAACACATCTAAATCAGTACCTCAAACTGTAGAGGCATCTTTTACAATGTTAAATTCTGAGGAAAAGTATTTTCATAACTAATAAAAATTCATAGCTTATGCCAGGAATATTTTTCATCTTTACCAGTCGCGATAAAATAGACATAGTTAAGAAAAATACTAATGAGCCATTGCTTTTGTCCAAAGCAAAGATCATTTCCATGTGACCTTTTATTTACTTCCAACTATATTTACTCTAAGTAACAACATATCATTGAAACAATTCATTATTTAGCCGGAAGATGAAGTTGGATAGCTACTTTTAAACTTCGTATCAAATTGATGTGCTACCGTGGTGGGAGTCCCAATGATTTTCTACGCATTTCTTTAGTTGATCGTAGGCAACTATCCTCATTAACAGAACGTTACTAGTCAACAATTCTGATACATAATCTATCAAAACAAAAATCACCTAAAATTGTCTTTACAAACTCTCACAAGTGTTTTTATATTAAAAAAACCAAAGAAAAACGTAGATCTTAAGAAAGAATAATTTCTTTCTCCACGGGTAGTACAGTTAAGCAATTACACTCTTTATTTCACCACAAAACGTAGCTATTCGTTTACTGATGACAGCGATAATTTGTTCATCAGGAGAAAACGCAGAAAAATATACAGGGGGATAATGAGTTTCTGTTTTACACTGGTGACAGAACTGAATTGTGACTTAAACTGTATAAATATACCGCTTCTTTCACAACTGCAAAAAATACATCTAAATTGCAGGTTTGTGAAGCACTTTTCCAGTCGTTTAGATAACTTTCAGTTTACGTAACTTAACAATTTTAAAAGAATTGTCTGCAAGAAATAAAAATTACTATCTAACAGCAAGCTTAAAGAACAAAATAGACAAGAGTGCTTAAATCAAGCTACTATGAAAATTACAAAATATTGTTCGTTTTTCTTTAATGTAAGCATAATTATGGTAGTGTAGAGAAGAAATCCTATTATAAAGTCAGCTAACTAAAGATCGACACTATCTTTCTATTAAATTAAAAGTATATTACAAATTCTCTCCGAATTGTTTCATCCGAACTATTTTTATTTGTGCGAGAAACGCATAGTGGAAATAAAGAAAAAAATCGATTATATTATAATTACTTCATAATATTTGCAAACGCACTGAAAGATTTCAGGACACTACGGAAAACCGAAATCTGGATGGCTGGATGGATAGGACCAAACCCACGATCTCCCGAATGCGAGGCTCAAACCTTTACCTCTCACTTAACACGCTCGCTGCCAAAAAACTTTTACTGACTTTGTCAGTTCTTTTCTTCCGTCATCGCTAGTGACACTGCAATGTAATAGCACTCGATTTTAATAGAAAATGATATAACTTCTGCTGAATACCTCAGTATATCACTAAAATCACGTGACGTACATTCTTTCGAAAGCAATAACTGTAATATTCTAAACGTTAATAAGTCAATAATTTTAATTATGAGCCAGTGAAGCCCACAATAACTGTAGCAACTACCTCCCTTTGCAGGAGGACTCGGCGGTTAATCCCTTGAGTCAAAACAATAATCCATTGTAAACTTATAATGGTCTCACAACAGTAATCCACGGAGAATTGAATATTCATGTGTAACTTATACTTTTTTTCCATGGCCAGTCGATTTAATAATAAGAATTAATAATCAGATGAGTCTATTGTATTACACAATCAATGGACGCAGAAAACTAAACAGTACAAACAGTTTAACAATTAAGAGGTGTGTTTAATAATAGTCCTCACTCGAACAGAAGCTTGTATATGGAATGTTGCATCTTTGCATTAACGCTGTGACCAAAAGCAAGCACATGTGGGCGACAGTTAGATCTTACGCAATTATTTCATTGCGTGCAAGTGCCAGTTTAGTCTGGCTGCGTGTCACATTTCTTGCCTTTTACAGTAAAATCCTCAGGAGTGTGTGGCATCACTACGACCGGGAACAAACAAGAAGCGCATCTCCAGAATTGAGAAACCCTGGCTACACGGAATATTCATTATGAATACTAACAGAAAAAATTCATGTTATGGTAAAAGTATTATTTTACCTCATATATTATTTGACTTGTACTTGGTTTTCTGCACGTTTCACTGAATTTTACTGTAGTTTTTACATGTACCGTTCTCTGCATTCCTTATTTCCGTTCCGTCATGATGAACTTTCATTTACGCAACACCAAATGGTTCTCAAGTTCGTGTTTCTTACAGAGCTTAAAAATTATACAATCTGATATCATCTCATATATCATCATATTAAATGATTTGACGTGATTTTCTAATAACGAAACTGAATATTGTGGGTCACGTTACTCAAATGCAATTAATGAATATATATAATTTCGATTGACCGTCAAATTTTAATTATCCAGTCTGACGAAACGCAAAAAAATAAGAAAGTATTGAAAAACAAATGCGTTTAGCAGAAAATCAGTGTCGCCATTAACTTCAGAGAGTGCGCATGCCTTGCGTTTGAGGAGATATTTTAGCGTTTTTTTTGTTTGTTATTTTTTGGTCTAGCTTTTGTTTTCTATTGTTATTAATGTAACAATACTACACTAAATGTAATATATCTATAAAACTTAGGGTGTTAGAACTTCACAGAAGTTTGAAATCGCCAAGCGGTTGCGAAAAAGATGAAATTGCAATCTGCACTCATTTATGGTGTCAGACGAAAAACTATAAACTACATCATAGGAGATGCAGAAAAAAATTGAAGGCTTCGTGTCGAAAATGCAGTCCACCAACGGTAATGTGAAAGGTCGAAAAACAATATAGCATGCAAACTTGGGTACTGTAGTGTATCAGTGTTTTGTTCAAGCTCATAGTAAGGGATTCTACTTTCGGGCCTATGAAAATGGCGAAAGCTGGAGATATGATCAAGAGACATGGTAGCGATCCATCAGTTAAAGTTAGCGCTTACAGCCGGTGAGTATTCTATTACGCGTCTGTTCTCAAATCAATCACTGTCGCCGTCTGTACCTATGACGAACAATACAGGTTTTGCTATAATTTTTATGAATTTAATTTACGTCTATTTAAGTTATATTTTTTATATATTTAATTACAATGATAAAGAATCAATTTGTAGAAATTGAACCTTCGGTTAAACTTTTTCTTCTTCGGCTTTTCTGTCCTTCTGCAACTGTTAGTCCCTGTATAAATGCTCCATTTTGTTATGTACTATATTTTTGTTAAAACGATAATTTCACGGAATTTATAATTAGAGCCAAACGCAGCAAATTCGCTATTGTGACTACTTCACTGCTGGTTACGCATTGAAATCAGACGCAGTTTGGTGGAGATGTAAATACAGAGATACGTGCCCGTTTTCCACCAGCGGTGGCCAGATTCGAATATTTGGGCTGGGCGCTTGCCAACACTCGCGCCTAGCAATAATCCAGCTGTTCAAACACACACCCGCTTTAACCACGGCGTGACTATCCTTTGTCTGCTCATCTTGACAGTATGATTATATTAGGCACAGTGCTATCATGTAACTTAAAACGAAGATGAAAGTTTTCACGAGGTCACTGTCCCGTCTGAATCGCTTTATCTCACTGAGCACACCCATGAACTTTTTTTTATAGTACCAGTCTTATGATGCCAGAAAATCCCGATCAGCTCTTGGTAAAGGGCGTTAATTAATCTAACCCAAGCCACAATCAAGTTTCTAGTGATCATAGTTCGTAGATACCTGATCTGAGCGAGCTGTCAGATTATATATTTAGCGTGAAAAAAAATCAAGTTATGTTTAATTTTAGTGCCTAATGGGTATATCTTTATGGAAAAAATAATTTATAATTTTGCCGAGCTTGGTGAGAGAGTGGTAACGCTCTGGCCTCGCATTCTGGAGGACGCAGTTTGGAATCTCAGTCCGGATTTCGAGATTTCGAATTTCCATGATTTCCAGAACTCATTCCAGGCAAATGCTTCCGTCAAAAGGCCTTGGCCGAATTCATTCCCGTTTGTAACTCTCCTATTTTTACGGTGGTCAGAATGAGCCGATAATAATAATGAATTTGATGTAATACATTAACTGAATAATAATGAATGTTGATATAAGTATATACTTGAGCCAAAATGTTGCGTCATGAATACTGAGAGCGGTGTAGAACGATCGACTGCATGAAATAAAGAGTTGAATATGGGCAAGGAAAGACAAGATGGTTGATATAAGGATTTTAATGAGGTGAATGACTATAACGATACAAGAATCAATAGGACGAGTTGTCTATAGCAAAATGGTAGTAAATATTGTGACAACAGCTGTGATATGTATATATAGTAAAGAGTAATATATGGAAGTCTGTAAGTTTGGGTGTTAAAATTTGTAAGAGCAAGGATAAATACGTTGATTACTGTTGAGTGGAGACTAAATTAGTTTTGAGAGAATATAGAAAGCAACCAACGAAGTCTTAGAAGGATCAGTGTTCTCTTTCAGGTTGTACAAATCTAAATTCAAGCTGAGACCGTTACCTAACAGTAGATATCGGTGGAAAGCTGATACTCTTCGGCATAAGGAAGAACTACAGTTAAGGTAAATACCACAGTAATATTTGATATGAGATCTAAGTTCTTTGGCCCTTGTCCTTTCCCGCCCATAATATCTTAAAGTCACAAGAAAAATAAAAAAAAATGTTGGCACAGCATCGGCGTCGACGGCACACAATGGGTCTCAACACGTGCGTTGAACCCTAGATGACTGGAAAAAGTAGCTTGGTCTGCAGAATCACGTTTCCAGCCGGTACGTGCCGATTATCGGATTCAGGTGAGGTGCACGGATCCAAATCGTCTTCAAGGTTAGCGTGATGATTCCATGATGTTTCGTGTCAGGCTTGGATTGGGTCTTCTGGTCTAATTAAACCGGTCAACGGCAAGGCGTCGTTATATTTTACTTTTTGGTGACCATTTGTAGCCCTTAATGGTAGTAGACACGTTCCGCGATGACAGTGGGAAAGTTCCAGCATGACGTGCCGTGTCACCGGAAAAGATGGCACGATTGGTTTGAGGAGCATTGTGAATAATTCCAGCAGACGACTAAACCGCATAGATCGCCAAACATGAACGCCATAGAATATATTTGGGATATTATCGATAGAGCAGATGGTGCTCGAGAGGCAGCACCTACGACAACCACGTGATTATCGGAGGCCATCGAGACAACATGGCTGCTGATAGGGACCATGCACAAACTACGTGGCTCGGTCCAGGGGGGGGGGGAGGGGTTGGCTGGAAGGCTACGCTAGGCTACGTGGGGGGGAGGGGGTGATCCGAGCCAGGCCACGTAGCTTTCCTTTCATAACATTTTTCACAGTTAAAATGAGGAATAGAACTCACAACAGCATGTGAACATTTATTTCACTCAGTTAATTATCTCCGTATGTAATTTACAATAGTCTGACAAGAGAAAACTGTACAAAATGTCTTCTGGAATCAAAAGGGAAAAAAGCTACATGCTACGTAGGGGGGGGGGGGGGGGGGGTAGAGGCAAAAGCCACGTAGGGCTACGTGGGGGGAGGGGGGGTTCACAGGAGGCCAAAATGGAGCTACGTTGTTTATGCACGCTCCCATATGTCGTGGAATCTTCCACTGGCCAGTTGAACGTGCGCCACGAAGAGTTGCAGCACTGCGCCAACAGAAAGAGGCTCCATATGTTATAAGAGGAGTCCCACAAGACTTTTGTAATGTATGACAGAAACACAACTTTCACAAGCAGACCTCGTGGGTCAGTCTCTTCTACCTGGACGGTCGGAACTTAAGCCTGATGACGCCGAGGATTTTTACTCGAAGTTAAACGGTGCGCTTCATTCTAGTGTCGAGGCTGTAGTGTAAATGTGAAGTTTCACTTCCACGAATTCTGTCTCAACAGGTTTGTACGACGAATTAAATTTGTCTATTAAAACAGTCTAAATGTGTGGATATCACTTACAGGGATTTGCCTTCATACGGCAGTAGTGTTTTGATCACAACTTACATCTACTTGGATGAGGTACCTGCATTCCGATATCTGTCGAAGAAGCCGGAATTTAGTTTTCCGCGTGTTTGGCACGTATCCAGCATATATATCCATAGTTGGCATTCGCATCTAAAGGAAAAGACCTTGAATCAACCAATAATCGTTAAACTGATTGAAATACTGCGCAGTCGGAACATGGCGACGCAACGAAAAGAGATGTTTACGTACGAACTCTGTTTTATTGAACACAGAGCCGCGTTTCATAGTATATATTTCGAACAAAGATTCAGAGGAAATAACATAAAGTTTCTGAGATCTCATGTCTCATATTGTGACGATGTGGGCTACTAACCACAGAACAACAGTTGAAAATATTCAGAAAAAGAGCTGTGTGTTTTTGCGACTGACCACTGCTGCTCTCATAAAAGTGTTTATAATGTAATAAAGGACTTGTAAACGGTCAGTGTATCAAACAAAAGGCGAACATTCCAGTGGAATTTATCTTCACATTCGCTTTTAAGTGCAGTGAAATATCTCTCACGTAGATTTAATTGGATCATAAAGGCAGAATGAATAAGACACCAACCACGAACTTCTGAACATTTTTCATCTTGGGCAATTTAACATTGTAATATCTGTTTTTAATGCTGTAGTTATGTTTTGATGTCAAAAAAATAATGAATTACGCAATAATAATAATTTCGTGTGGTCATAATGACCTGGTGGCAGGGTTTCTATTGGCTGGGCATTCCGCCCCTCTCGTAGCCGCCTTAACCTAACCCGGTCGTCCTACCGAATACAACGGACCTACAGTTTTACGTTCAATCCGAAGCACGGAAGTGTTCTGGCGTACTTCACATTACACAGCAAGCTGTGCCAGAGGTGAAGGTCGGGTGAACAGCCTATGAAAATCCCCGCCGAGGCTGGGATTCGAACCGGGGACCTTTCGATCCCCAGTCAGACAACTTATTCATCGAGCCACCAGACCGCTCTTCATCTTCACAAGTCTAAACGAAGGCTAAGGTCATTAGAGGCGGGAGGGGCCTGCGGACAAGGAACGGAAAGGATTTCGGCCATGGCCTTTTTGGAGGAAGCATCCCGGCATTCGCCTGGAGTGATTTAGGGAAACCATGGAAAACCCAAATCTGGACGCCCGGACGGGGAATCGAACCCCACGTCCTCCCGAATGCGAGGCCAGAACGTTAACCGTTACACCACGCTCGGTATCACATTAGTGGCCTAGCGGCATAATTTCCAGTTCATACTGATTCTACCTGTCACGGTTAACTTTAAAATATAACATTATGTTGGACAGGCGTACTTACAACCTAGCGTGGAATCCGAAATATTGACCTCTCATAGCATAATTCACAGTACATAGTCTACTAAAGCAGAATTCTGATTGACTCAGTTGAGAGGGTGCAGAGGAGAGCCGCTAGATTCGTGACTTGTTGTAACAGCCCTTATGAAAGCGTCACAGAATTGATACATAGATTGGGCTGGGATAGTTTGGAAGACAGGCGACGTAGCTTGCGTTCGAATTTATTGGAGAATATGCGAAAAAATTTAAGTTTCGAGTGCAATGAAATACTTCTTCCGCCAACCTATTTAGGTCGCAATGACCGGAGGGATAAGATTAGAGAAATAAGATGCCGTACTGATACTTATATGTATTCCTTCTTTCCTCGCACTATTCGGGATTGGAATGGGCGGGTTTAGGATTGGTGCTTAGCACCCTCTGCCACCCACAATGTTTGTGATTTACAGAGTATGGATGTAGATGTAGAAAGTGAGGTCAAAATCCTGTACATATCCAGGAACATTCACTAGTTCAATGTGCAGTCATGGGAATTCGTATTAGAGATAAACTAAATGAATATTATATGTCTAATATCAAACGCTCTTATAATTTTATCAAGTTTCATTAAAGCTATTTGTACACATTAGATACATCAACAGTAATGTTACTGTTAAAGTAGCAGATCAGAAGCATTCCGTCGTGTATATAAATATTGATGTATTTTGGAAGCTACTGGGGAAAGGGGGGAGGCACTTCGCTTTTGTGCACCTTAATCGCAATTCGACCTAGGACAACCGCACAGTAAATTATGACCGTGCAGCTATGAAAACATCTACAATGAGAAAGGAAGCAAAACATGTGAATTTACCTTAGTTTGAGGTTATTGTAGTGAGCGTTAGAATTCCGATATTCAATAATGAATTCATTCGTCCCTGATAATCTGAATTATTGCGCAACGTTTCGCGGTAATTTTTGTCCCAATTAAACATTATACTCTCTTTTTTTGCTTGTTACTTTACACCTTGTCGAGGTCTACGTCATTAGAAGCGTGAAATGGCGAGGAAAAAGGAAGGAATTCGTCAATGGTCTTATGAAGGAAGCATCCCAGCACTAGTCTGGAGAGATATCGGGGAACTATTGAAAACATAAAGTTTGATGGTTGGATGGGGAATTCGAACTAGCGTCCTTCCAAATGCGAATTTTACTCGCATTCAGGGGATAATTATTATAGAGCTGTTTATGTTTCCTACCATATACAGCTTTTTGATGAAAGAAAAAAATGGATTCCTAAGAATTAAGTGTTTCACTTTCCAATTATTTTCATTTTCTCTGGCATTTATTAAGTTTTTTTTATTTGACGTTAGATTTTTGATACACCATACCAGTCACCTTGATAACTTTACAAATACAGTATTAGAACATTAGCTTTACAATTATATTGATACATTAGGTATATGTATCAGCGTTCTTTATAAAAACTCAGTTGATACTGTATATTTTGTTGTTGTTTGTAGCAAGTAGAGTTATGGTTTTTTTTTTTTTTAACTGTCTAACGTCTCTTAACAACGAGGTCTCTAGATACGGGAGTAGAGTTGTGATGTTTGTTGGAAGTGGCTGCTGTGTTCATACGAGGGATTTGATAAATGTTTGTTGTTGCTAGCGATAGTTAGAACACTTGAAGAATATATGGTTCAAGTCCTGTGCTGTCTGTCCGTCACATTGGCAGGATGGTGAGTTTCCTGCGTGGATACGGAAGAGGTGTTTGCGGAAAGCGGCATGGTTAAATCTCATGTGGATGATTGTTGTAATGTACGTACCTTCGTTGTGCATTCCAATCTGACAACCAAGGTCGTCGTGGTGAGAGGGTCTGTATCGAAGCGTACTACAGTCCTCATAGACATTGAAGGATAGAACCGACTGTCGTTATTTATCTGTGAAATGTGTATACCCTATTATTAAAGAAAAAATCACTGTAGGGTTTAAACTCGCATAGTCCGTACTTGAACTGCAGATATTATTTTATATCTAGGTGAGCTAACGTATTTTATCGCAAGACATTTGCTTGCATCATGCGACTGCTGATCAGAAGTAACTACAGGATGCGTCGGTCTTGAATTTAGAGACGCCTTTGCCTGCCTTTGAATCATGAGAGATGCAGAGAAAAAGAGCTGCATTTTTTGTAAAGCTATCCTCATTTAAATACACTTTTTGGAACTGAAGAGATCATTACTGCCCCTGCGAGGAGACGGAGCTGGGAAACAAAGCGAGTACAACCGGCGGAGTAATTGGAGGAAGACGACCACTCCTGGAGATCTCCGGTACAACGTCGGAGGTTGTGTGGCGAGGTGGGAGAAAGCGGAGATAGCGCGGAGGTTCGGACGAGTTGTGTTCAACCCTATTCTGATTTCCGGAAGCTTGCCGCAAGTGAACAAACCCGTGCAGCCTGCCACACGAGCTGTTATAGTAAGAGTTGATTGCGTTTTGGCGGGTGTTTTAGATAATTTAAATAACTTGAATAAATTAGAGCATTGTTTAGGTGTGTTTACATTATTGTTATTTTTTTTATTATTAACTCTTCTGCTTTGGTTTCTTGGATTTCTTACCTGTTATAATGCCACTTAAGCGAGCTCCTGAAGCTTGGAATTTTTTTGAAACGGTAGCAATGACAAATCGGCTACGTGTGAAATTTATCGCTGAGTGTACTCAACTGGGTGAGGAACAGTCAAATTTGTTGGACCACCTTAAACGGAAACAGAAGGTTCATTTTAACCAGTATTCTCCAAACCTTCTATGCTCATGGACCCCTTTTTATAGCAAAAACATGACCATGAACCCTCCAGATAAAATAACAAATTTAAGTTTGATGTTTTGAGTGATAAATGGTGACGTAACAATAAAATATAAATAAGACATTTTAATGTTTAAAGTAGTACTTACTGAAAATATATCTTTTGTTTAAAAATACAAAAAAGCTCATAATTTTAGGTTCTATGGATGAACGTGACGGGATGATAAGAAGTTATTTATATAATATTCACAAGTCTCCATGAGCACTAATTTCCTATGATTTTATAATTTTTCGTAATGTGATTTGTAACTGAGCTAAATCCACGTTCTACTAAATAGGAAGATGGGGGGGGGGGAATCAACAGCTTCTGTACAGTGACCCATAAAGCTGGATATAAATTTGGTTTCTATTTTTGTAGCCGGAATTTGTGGTATTCTTCAAATATTGGTTTCAGCTCTTCATTTATGAATAATTCAATTAATTTCTCATTTACTAGTACCGATTCAACTGAGTTTGTGGGTATAATTGCAAGAAGAAGGCCCAAAGCCCAATCACGTATAATCAAGGGAAGAATGTCTTCAAATCAGTTAGAATAAGATTTCATCAATTATGCAAGAACCTAATAGTATTACAAAATACCTTTGTTACTCATAAAAAATTACATTGAAGAATGATATATTGTTCGTAATGTTTTCATAATACTGAATAATATTTCTAAAATTTTAAACCAAATCATTGGAAGTAATTGTACAGTACATGCGACCGAGCCTCTCTTACACAAATAAGATCATGTAAGAAACATGTGCTCATTATACCGCCTTGACGTTTACATGGAGTATTCGTAGATAACTGGAGGTCACCGATTGAAATGGCACGAACAACTTCCTCCGGGGAAAATTGCTCTGGTTGCAGCGCTACTAGTGTTTGTTTTAATAAGGCCGGCAGAATGCTCTCACTATGCCCGACAGTCTCCAGACATAGTCTGCGTACTGACAACAGCATTTTGCTCAAGTTTCTGGCGAAATGACAAAAACTGAATTAGATGCTGTCAGAAGTAGCAGGTGTCATAGACCACATAGTTAAGCAAACAACTTTCTTTCTTGTTTCATGATAAATGTTAAATTCCAATTTTCGTTCGAAACTCTGGCCTGGCTTCAAATAAGCAACAGCCCTCTGTACTCTTTCTGTTTCTCGCTGCAAACATATTTATCCCATTTGATAAATAATCAGTTCATGTTCGATATATACCACAATTAAATTTTCAGAATTTGAAGGCGGTTTATGAAGACAAGCCTACATATCCAGACTCCAGAATGGACTCTACTTAAAGCTCAACTCAAGCTGTTCACTTATTGTGTTGTAATTATCATCCAGCGTGATTTATAGTGAAACGGTCTACGAAAGATTGATATGAAAGGAGAATCTTTTGAGAAAACGAAAAGAAAAGGCTCATTTAATTTAATAAAACAAGAGCTCGGTTCTTTATTTTACTTCAATCTGAACAAATCAACTACTTATTGAGATTTATAAACAACAAGTTACTCTCGGCTAGACGTCGATATGTGGATAGAGCAAGAAAACTTACTACCGAGCGTGGTGGTGTAACGGTTAGAGTTCTGGCCTCGCATTCGGGAGGAAGGCGGTTCGAATCCCCGTCCGGGCATCCAGAATTGTGTTTCCGTGGTTTTCCAAATCACTCCAGGCCAATGTAGGGATGCTTCCTTCAAAAGACCATGGCCGAATTCCTTCCCATTCCTTGCCCTCCATCCTTTCCCGTCTCTAAATACATCGCTTTTAAGAGATGTTAAGCAGTTACAAAAAAAAAAAATACTTGACGATCGCTGTTGTTTGTGGCGAAGAAAGTTTACTGGCGTATATATTACCGGCAACTCGATGTTCTGGCTGTCAGCTGAGACGGTCAACGGGATCATCGTTCCCCGGGAATAATCAACAGCGATGTAAATGTTGGTATGTGGGTCACCTGCATTTCAAAGCGGAATCAAGGAGCGGAAGAATGGTGTAACAATTCAAAGACAAATTTGTGTTATTCCGCAGATTTATCTTCTGCAATATCATTGCTTAATTTTGTCAGTAGAACGTTTTACTACTGTTGGCCCAGCTACGCAGAATTGTCGCGGGTTTCCGCAGCCTTAGATATCCTGCCAGCCATTAGCCCAAGTGACCGGGAGGCATTTGTGCGACTTCGCCAGCCTAACTGTGTGTTTTAGCTGCTGCCATCGATCAACTTACAGCCTCGCTTCATTTTTTCGTTTAAATTACTCCCATAATTTTATTTACAGCTTCAATTGGACCAACTTTTAATTGTTCAAGCACCATCAGGAAACGATCGCAGATATCAATGCTTGTAGAAAACCAAAAATACAGATCATTCTCCACCAAACGTAAATCAGGAGTTAAATTGATTTTCTTTTTCATTACAGCTAGGACCTTCATCAAACAAGCCTTAAATTATATCTACAAAATGAACAACTGCAGGAAACAGTACCTTAAAATTTTGAATACGTTCACATTTTATCTTAGAAAAATCTGACAACGCGAATCATTTAAACAGCTACGCCAAGAGGTTTCCTCTTTCCATTTAATGAGAAAGTATAAGATGTGAATGAATTAATGAAATGGAAAGCTTAAGGAACCAAAGGCAATAAATATTACATAGTATATTTGTACTATTTTTTTAAATTTCTTAAATTTTTTCAAGTGTATTAAACTATCATGCTGTAATGGTCTTAGAAAAGCTTTTGGTGGTTTTTTTAAAGTAGTAAGACGAGTGTGGATCACAGTTAGAACGATTCAGTAGTCTGAATTCACATGTGTACCTCTATGCCCTATCCATTTTTTTGTATCCGGCAACACTATCTTCATTCATTTCACCAGCTTCAACAGTGTAGTCAGACTCTGTGAATTGCTGCGGACTACGAAAACTTCAGTAAATTTTTGCACAAAAGTAAAAAGCAGCCAACCAATACAAGGTGACTATCAGGCAAGAATTGAAAACAAAGTCAAAATAATTTCTTGTTGATACGATCTTAAGTCTGTTTTGTGGCTGCCGTCGGCCTGCTGGATGTTGCGGTGAGCAGATGTTTGTGCGGAGCGAGGTGAAAGCCGCTCGTGAGGAGAGAAGCTCGACGAAATTGGTGCAGGCCATTGGTGCAAGCGGCGAGGTGCGTGGGCGCCCCTCCGCTAGTTAATACGGTAACGAGCGACGGTACAGGGGAAGTGGCGTGAATTACAGGGCGTGCAGGGAACTCCCAACCCTTCCTGTCGCCAGCCAGGGAGGAGGCACTCAGTTCAGTGGACGTACCAATCACGTCTGTCCTTTGGAAAGTGTAATTTTATGCAAACGACAATGGCGACAGTACAATGTTCCAGACGATTTTGAGATAAAATAATTAATATATCGGTATTAATAGCAATAACGAAAAGCTTATGACTAATTTAATGCGGTAACATAGCCCGTCTCTGAACATTTGAGGGGAGTATCGAAAAGGACGAACCAGGCCAATGTTGTGACTGGGTAGGAAAGCCACAATCAGATGCGAAAAATGGACACAATCCTGACTTCGTGGCAAATGAAAATCCCACTAGGGGGCTTCCATAAATTACGTGAGGTGAAATAGGGGGAGGGGTGTCCGGCGAAATCTCACCAGATCTCACCAAGGGGGGGGGGGGACAACGGAAATCTCACGTGAGATTTTTTAAAATTGGGCAGGACTGTAGAGCTAAAAAAAAAGTCTACAATTGGCGCGATTTTTAGGGGGGTATTTGGCTGAAAAGTGTGGGTGAGACCTAAAAAAATAAGTCTCCAAAAGTTGCAAAGACGATCTGGGGGGGGGGGGGTCTCACGGACCAGATCTCACCACAGGGGTGGGGGGAGGGGGGCGGGCCAGACCTCACCAAAATCTCACCAGAGGGGGGGGGGGTCCGAAAATCCGGAAAAACACCTCACGTAAGAGGTCAGTATAACCATTTTCAGTTATATATTCCATCAAGCTTCGTGAGTGTGTGGTAATGCTCGGACGAGAGGACGCTATTTAAAATCCCCGAAGGGCCATCCAGAATTTGTGTTGTTTCATTGCTTTGAAATCATTACAGTAGAATGCGGGAAAGGGTCCTTGAAAAGATCGTGACTGAATTCCATCCCGTTCCTTGTCCCCAATCCTTTCCCACCTCTCGACGTCGACGAAGCTTAAAGATAAAAAAGATACCGCCACACTTCAAAACATTTCACAAATGGTTATTGATTTAATGTTCGCCGTATATCTCTTGGAAACCAATGTTGTGCATATGTACTATATTACTTTTTAAAAAAAATTTACTTTAGTGTTTCATTTGTCTGTCTGCTCAAAGGTGTCACAAGTATAATAAAGATGTGGATGTATCGCTCTTATTTTGTATAACATTTACATAATCATTTTACTAAATAGATATTTCAGGTAAGGTATAAAAAAGAAAGAAAAACATAACAGGCAAAAGAACTAAATGCGTCTGGAAAAATTAATAAAACCGTTGTCAACAGATAGTGCTCAATTTAAAGGATTAAATAAGTAAGTTTTTTGAACGAGAAGAATCCGCGATATTCCGACCTAGCGGGGAGGCGAATGCTAGGAGCTAGAGGGGTTGCTCGTAAAACAGTAAGAAGGATAAACAGGTAAGCTGACATGCCTAGACAATGCGGCGACCAGCAGAAACAGGCGCTATGTGTATTTGTGAAGGGAGAGGCACCGGTGACGCGAAAGCCGAGTTACACTGATACCATGCTTCAAGCTGATGAGTAGTAATGAAACAGTACGCAACGCCATACCATTGAGGGAATTAAGGAAGTGCCCGATTACCATCCGGTAATTTGACTACAGCTGACATGATCTGTTTGTTTAACTTCGACGTCACGCTGCCAGCAAAGATATTAACTGGTAATAAGCTATTAACATCGAACCATCCACCATTCATCGCAAAATCAGCAATGAAAGCCCGATAAAACATTATGATTAACCTAATTTAGGTGTTATTCTCTTTGATCTGTTAAATACACTGAGTTAGCATTAGTTGCACATGGTCTGCTGAAATTTCTTGTAGGCAATATGTATATTCAATTATGATTTTTATTTCTGCTATAATTCGTTTGTTTAGTTTTTTTGTTTCCTATATATTTTCTATGTCACTTCAGCTTTTATGGCTTTATATACTTATGTTCGACCTAAATTAATTATTCTATCACGGCAGCGTTTTCACTTTCATTTATTACTTATGTTTTATAAATAAAACAAAGCTTTCAAACATCCCTCCTTCGTTCTACATGCAAAATAATACCATTTATCTGTTCCTTGCTTCGATTTACTTATTCCATACAGTGCAATACTCAAATATCAGAAAATGTATATCTTAATTGCTTCTCATATTTGTCAGTAATTTTCCTTGTTAAAGAAGGTAATCATGATTTGTGCTGTTTCGTTGTTTGCTAATTGCTATATGTTTCCTAATTCTGACATTTCACAAGATGTTATTTTAATTATGCCTCTTCATAAAATTTGTCTTTTTAAGGTGATGGATGAGCAGTTTGAATTCCTGTTCGGCCATCGAGATTTATGTTTTCATTGTTTCCGCAATAACTCCATTCGAATGCCAGGATGGTTCCTTCAAAAGGCCAAGGCTAAATTCCTCCCGTTCCTTGTCTCTCAGCCCTCTCCCACCTCTAATGACTTCGACGTCGACGAGGCGTAAAGCCATAAGCAGAAATAAATAAATAAATGAATAAAAATAAAAAAAGGCTCGACTTTACCTTTATTTTAAACAACTTATTCGTTACTCTGTTCATTAAATTAAATGGTTTCTCTACATCTTGTGTTATTTCAACGAAGAAGCCATTGTGATAGATATTGCCATAGAGACGTGTGTTTTATTGTTCAGTAATTTTTTGAATACATTGAAGGTTTTATCCAACAAAAGGAATATATTAGAATATTTTGCAATTCGAGGAATCGAAGTATAATTTTTCCTAATGGAATAACCTTCTAAAATATTCATTGCAGATATCGCATTTGCTGCAGAAAAATCTCTTTGCTTTAAATCCTACAGCCTTGAACATAATATTAGAATGCACCATAAATTTGAGATTTGTAGATTTTTATTTTATGTTTTTACCTAAATACTGCTTTATTCGACATTTTACTATAAGGTGAAGACATAATTTTCAGGTACGGGAACAACAGCGGTGAAAGAATGGTCTGGAATATACTTAATATGAACTGCACAGTACAGAGGTATGGAAAGAATTCAGTGCTCCTTCTCTCCAGGGAAGTAAGAACTCGCTGATCTTAAACCAATCTTCTTGATGATATTTAGAGTAAGAGACAGGTGTGGAATCAACATATGATCACCCTTAAGAACAAATCTCAAGGATTTTCTTAATGGGCGTTTATTTTTGCCTCACCGGATAATATAATAATGAAGAGTAATTAACACGAAACGAAACCCTAAGAAATTAATGTATTCGAGGACTAATCAAAAATAATCGGACTACACTTTTTGTTGCGAAAAACAGTGAAGCACCACAACGGTTCTCTTTATTTGGCATGCCTGTAGTGACGTGTTAAGGAGGGGATTCCACCCCCCCCCCCCCCGCACGCATAGGAAGTCTGTTGTTAGCAGTCGGGCTACCAGTAAGTAAATGTAGTAGACATTTATCAGATTTTTTTAATGCCGCTTTGTCTTCGCATCTGATTTAAATTTTATTGGCCCAACATAATACTATCCTGGTCGGTGAGATTTTCTCACGACATTTTTGGTTGTTCTCCAGGCTAGAAATTTCGCTGAAAAGAATCTGATTTTAGTCATGATGTAGGGCCTATCCAGATGGCTGACTTACAAAGAAGTCTGTCAGAGAAAAGTCAGGTTCTTGGTGAACAGAGCTCCTACAACAGTGTTTCGTACGCTAAGGATTGCTGACAGTGTTTTCTCGAGATGACAGTCGACACAGGACCACGTCTCGGCATTGCGGCAGGCAGCAATGGCAGGGGGAGTATTGTCCCCTCCGGTGAAACTTTCTGGATTAGAAACAATTGTTCCCTCATCACTGTACGGCTTTTATTTCCTCCCCTCATATTTTGTAATTTTCAAGAGAGATCTACCTTCAGGCAAACACTCCAATCAAAGCGACCCTAAGATTGCTACATTTTCTCTTTCTTTTTTAGTGCACACATGCACCCTGAGTAATATGTAAAACTTTGTAAGAGTGGAGATTTTCACGGCGTTGTATATAGATGAAAATTTCTTGGCGAACTAGGCAAGTGCACTTGACAGTGGCGGCAGAGAATATAATGGCCGACACGTCCTGTTATACAAACCTTCTCACTCGGCTAGTTTCCCGAGAAAATTTCATCTAATTTGTAAAACTGTTCCTAAAATAACAATAATTCAAAAAGTAATTTATATTCAAGGCAAATGTGAGCAACAAATAAAAAGGAAGGTGTTTCAAAGAGAAGAGTTTCGGGACTATAATACAGTCGGTTTGTCGTCACCATTATTTTTAATTTCACCGTCCATTCAGAGAAAATAAAAAAAAAAATACATGAGTAAATTGTTAGTATCCAATGGGTGTAACGATTAGACACATTTTTAAAAACTTAAACATTTTTTATGCAACACTATATTCCTTTACAATGTCAGCAACTAATATACTGAACAATTCTTTCTTAACTGCAAACAGAGCTTCGACGTAGTTTTCGTTCGATTGACGCTGAATGACACAATAACGGCGTTAATAGCCTCATACAATAATGCTACATAGTTAATATTATCAATACTTATTATTAAATATATTAAAATTCTCTTCAATCTTTCATTACGACATTTTCGGTGATGTGGAACAGCAGTTCGTGTTACTGATGTTGTTTCTAAAATAATAAAATTAATAATAAATGCTATTTTTACTAAGCTAACTGATAGTAAATTAACTACCCGTTTTATTTAATCTACTGTATTATACACTAAACGTCAAGATAAATGGACTGAAAGCCTGTGCCTGCAGAAGTACGAGCGCATTCGTTGCCATTATTTTTATCGATCGAGATTTAATGGAATCGTAAAATTGTTGTGCCAACATCTGTATATTTAATTTCCAGTTGTGTGTGGCAGAGCACCAGCACTAACAGTAACTTTTTTTTTAATGGCTTTCAGTTTTTATTGCCATTTAGTTTTACTATTGGCTCTAGTAGTCTACATTTATTGTTCAAGTCTACAGATTTTTTTTTTGTAACTGAACATGTATTATCCCTCAAGTGTTTTTATTTACAATAGTATGGACAACACAGGACGGACACAACATTTAATTAAAACCAACGACGCCCAAGGCCGGATTCGAACCGGTGATCCCAGCAACTAGAGGTCAGGGTGTGCGTAACAGTACTTGTCGTATATAGCATTTTCTTAGAGCACATGGAAAATGGAATGTTTAAAAGCCGCCAGTGTCTTATTTATATAATGGCCCCAATAAGTTGGTGTAGGAAGTGTTTCACTGTAGTGGGAACTGAATTTAAGTGATGTTCTATTAATCAGCAAGGCACTTTAACCTTCTGACAGAATTTAACAGCTGTGTGTAAGCGTTCTAAGTCGTTCAGAAACATTTCGTCAGGCTTGTTCTTTCCGCTGTTGGTGCGTGATTACGAATCTAACATTCATATACCGGTTATTGGAATTCAATACATTACCTGGAACTTTTAAAAGCACTTAGTTGATACCGAAATATCAGGAACTTTTTTACTAGCCAGTTTTCTCCTCTTAATTGCAGTTTCTAATCTTCACACCAGGTTGAAATGGCTTCGATATGTGCTTAGAGATTCCGATTGACAGCTGAGCTCATTAGAACAGTGTTTTAAAGATTTAAAAAAGTATGAAACTTGTTTCTTCCTGCCTACCTGACGAATAGTAACGTCCTCGCAGGTAACGAACATACCCAGAGCCTGATGGGTTAGCGATAATTCTTGGGCTTGGCGTTTGGGAAGTCATAGAATCGATTTCTAGTTCAAACAATTAAAATTTTGTTTTCTGTGTTTTCCCGAAATCAATTCAGCCGAATGCCAGCATAATTATTGCAAAGGTCATAGCTAATTTCATTCCTTACTCCATTACTTTTGCACATTCTGCTTCAATTATTTCAAAAGAAGTTCTTTCATTTCATTCAATACTTTAGATTTTCGTCCGACATCGAATACAATTCATCTCATTTTCACAATACTCTCTCTCTTCCTGGTTATGACCATAATTTTTTGTGTATCAAGAAATTTTATCAACCTCCAAAACGATCTTTAATGTGGACTACTTCCACAAAGCTCTGACGTTTCGAGATTTTGGTATAATTTTGGAAGACCTTTCAGTTAAATTAAGTTGTACAAAAAATATTTAAAATTGATTTTAGGAAGTATTTTTTTTTTATTAATACGCGTAATATTTAATTCCAATTTGAGCATGTTTCTCTTTTCAGTTTACGGATCATTCCTTAATACACCAACTTGATATAAATAGCTAATTGTATTATTCAATAAGGCATAAGTATTTTAATATTCTAGAATACAGTGCTCTGAATGCATGTTTAATTAAGGTCTCCATTCACCATTGTTCCTGGGCGCGTGCAGTAACGTTATATTTGGTTCTGTCCTTTGTTCCGCGCAGAGAACTCTCATTAATTAAGCCGAAACAATTGGTGACTGCCATAAAGCCAAAGAATAAATCATTCAATCAAATGCAGGCAAACTGGCAGCAGAGAAGAAACTTCCTGGTTTAGCTATCTCACGACACAAAGCAAGAAATCTTGGCAGTAAGACATCGTTTATGATGGACAACTGGTTAATCTGCCGTTTAGAGACATCCTCATAATGTGAGAAGTTTTTCGTTAATAGCCAATGCATGACCGGCTCAAACCGCCTGAGTTTAGGTCCGAGAGGGCAGCACGGAGACTCATCCATCTCTCGAGAAGTCGTAAATTTCCTCAGCACGAAGAGTAGGCGGGCCGTCGACCCGAAAAGAGAACGTAAATACGCCCGCCTGGATTTATGGGCCCTCGTGAACAGTGCGTTTTGGAAACGGGCGGCAAGCAAGCACGTTTTCCTTACAGGTACGGGACTCGTAGCCTGTAGTTACGTCGTTCGGCGCTGGTGCCTAGTCATACCGCTTTCTTTATCGTAACAGCTTCCATCTCAACTCTGTTATGGATTTTCTTTATGGCGAAAGTCTTCACAAGCAAAGAGGATATTCCAGTTTCGAGAACGGCTGTCAGATTTATGATTAAAGTAAACACATATTCAACTGACAGACTAAGAAATACCAAAACAAGTCGTCCTTCCTTTGTCAGAAATCTGTTCTATACTATTATAAATCTGTAAGCATGCTGCGCCCGTCTCTTTATTTGAACAGGTATCGCGCGAAAACTACCACAAGAATTTGGAGAAGGTTTTCAAATTTTTAGAACTAATGGTCCACATTAAAATCTGTAGACAGAGCTAATGATTTATATGTACTGAGGAAAGGCACTAATAATTAAAAATATTTCTATACGGAAAATTATGGGCCACAGATCGCTATGTATTTTGGACGAGTACTTCTTTTGAAAAAATCTGACAAAACATCACACAATTTAACTTAGGATTCTGTGTTATTTTTTTACTCTTGTTACTCAGTTTTCTGGACAGCAGTAATTAAACTAAACGGAATACGTGGATCAAATGTAATATACATTGACTTGCCATCGTAATAGCTCAGTTACCATTGCGAAATGCGTTAGATTACTACTGTGGTAGACAGGGGCGGATCCAGGATTTTGGTTTGGGGGGGTGGGGTGGCTTGAGCGGAATTTGGTTTGGGGTGGCTTGGCTTGAGTGAATTTTGGTTCAGAGGGCTTGCCTTCAATGGATTTTGGTTTTGGGGGGGGGGCGGCTTGAGTCGGCCACGGGGTAGTCTTTATAGCCTCCTCGGGCCACGAATCCGTAGAGCTAAAAAAAAAAGTCTCAAAATTACAATGTCGGGGGTGGACCCAGATACTTTTGGGGGGGCTTGAGCCCCCTAGCACCCCCCCTCTGGATCCGCCCCTGGTGGTAGACACATATTACCTATTAAACAGTTTGTATTTGGTACAATAAAAGACGTTAAGACGCCAATATTTCTTCCTTATATGTCATTATGGATGCGAAATTCAGTTTTTTTTTCTCTCTCGAAGAGAGTTGCCTGAGAAACAGGTACTATAAATATCAACACGTATTTCTTGCTTAATAACTGCCCATATTTCGATGGACATTACGCAATTAACATGATTTGCTTAATGTGCAAATATTATTGAATAATAATGGCCAAGGTGTCTACAAATTGTGGCTGCTGTTCAAACCACAGCCAGTAGAATAAACTGTTCACTTTATTAATTATTGAGCTAAGTAAAGAAATTGTTGTTTAGAAAGGGGTTTATTTTTTAGAAACGCGTAAGAAAAGCAATGTTTGTGAGAAAAAGATGTGAACTTTACCATGCATACTATTGACTTAATGAGGATAGCAACATGGAACCAATGAAATTGCAATTCAACCTAACCACAAACTTGGCTAATGTTTTCGGTCGAAAATCATAGTTTCTACCACACACATGCTCATTAATACATTCACTGTTTCGCCATCGAAACGTGGGCCGCTGGAAGTACTCATATGTGACTGAAATAATTACATCAGTTATTGAGGCAAAAGGAATTATAAATAATTCATAACCAATTGCTACATCGCGTAAATTACAAAGCTAAATCCATCGTCCCTTATGTTTTAACAAAGCGTATTAGGTGTCATTTTGGTATACGCTGCTTTTCAAACCAACCTCCGATAATATTACCTTTCGGAAATCATAGCTTCAGTCACATACGCATTGATACGTACATTGAATCGTGATCGAATCTTGACACGTTGGAATTATGCTGCTGAAATAATGGCATCAGTAATATGGCGATTTGAAAACGAAGGAACTTAAACATAATTCTTAAAGTGTGATACCACGTAAGATTAGTTTTAATCCACGTAAATTTCCATTTTAAAGCAGAAATAATAAAACCAATATTTAAACATCAAAAAATGTGCATTTTAGAGATTAAATATTATCTGATTTTTTTTGTTATAGAACGTAAATAAATGTTTATTATTACACTGAAATATTTATTACTATTACGGTTATTATTAGTAAAGAAAACTCTTGTTCTATAACACAGTTCCAAGAGGACGAAGTCGCAGGTAACTGTTATATCGGTATAAATTTGCGGCACCATGGTTATCATGCATTTCTCCGAATCAGCATTTAAAAATGGCACACAAAGGCATTACAGTAACCGACCAACCAAGTAAGGTAAAGATAACATCTTATTTCTCTCAAATATTGCTTCACTTACTTATTTCAGAAAAATAAAAGTGCTTCTAAGCAATATTTTCTTTTACTTCGCACAATAATTATCTCTACGAATTAGTACAGTTAATTTTTCAGATAGCTTTTCTACTATTTCATAAATTGTATTACATTAAAATATGAATATTTCTTCTCTCACCTACGGAGCATAGTTGATCAAAGGGCTACTGAACTAGTTAACTGGTTTTACAGCATGACCAGGGATAACTTAAGAATTGCATTCTTACCGCTGTAGATTGATGGAGTTGCCAAAGTGAAAGGAAAACGAGAGTGTGCCAGTTTTTCGGACGAGTTTGAAACGATAGACAGGATTATTATCCGGCAGAAAACCCGTGAAGAATTTGTGTCAACCATACGCCGGGAAAAACTTAATTCTCACGATAGACCAGATATATTTATTCAACATCCACTGACAACACTAAAGATAAGCTGTAGTTATGTCTAAATGACGATATGGTTCTAGTTCCCACATGATACAGGAGAAATCATTTGTGTCACTACTCTTTCAGGCAGATCGGCGTTTCAGACGGAAATGCTATTTGACAGATGCGTCGTTAACCCAGATGTGATTCCCGGAGGAGGGACAGTGCCTGCGACTCTGCCAGTCCTGTTCTCGCAGGTCGTAACAGCGGCAGTATTCTAAACACAGAGTTCTAGGAAGTAACCGAGCTGCCCAGCAGGCGCTGCGTGTTATTTTGGCGGTACAGAGTGTTTATGTCGCACCAAAGGCACTTGACGAATGCTGTGTCTGCGCCTTTATACAGCCCTGCTAGAGTTCCTTGGTCCAAGCCTCAAATTCAGTCCCGTTACAAGTATTTAACTAATCATAATTAGATGTGTTTTTTCGTAGAAGATCACGTATCAATTGAGACGTAATGCTTTAACTGAAATGCTGTCTCGGTTGTTCGTAGTCTCTTAATCAGGTAATGCTGACACGCTTGAAGTGCGCAGTGGCTAGTGATGGAGTTCCAGCTTGCAATAGTTTTGTTACTCTGATGGTGTCCATACTGTCGTGTTCATTAATGTCCTACAAAACTTCTCAGCACGACTAATCCTGAAAGTATTTTAAGTTAGGGGCTACTGGTAAGGGAATATAAACAGGTGGTCAAAGGGATACTGATTGTAATCCTTTACTTTTTGGAGAGAGCGATGAGGGGATATAACATAGAACTAAGGAATTGGATTACAAAACTTTGGCCTGAGCACTAATAGAATAAGATGGTGTAGTATGAGACACACATTTTGCTTTTCAAATACAGGAGTTGGAGGGGGTACAAATAGGGCTGCTAGAACACAATCAGTAACCGATATGATAAAAGAGTTGGAATGGGATTTATTGGAAGACAGAAGGAGAGTGAAGAGAGTCATGGGAGTGTACAAGGCGTATAATGGTGATGAGGTGTGAAAAGATATTGGTGGAAAAATTATTAGAGGCGCATAGAAAATAAAAGATACTCGATTTCAGGAATAAGGGTGTGTGAAAATTATCTTTCGTATGTAAGGGACTCAGAGATTGGAAAAGATTTACTAAGAAAAATGACGAATAATTCACTAAAAACGCTGAAAGAATTTGAAGTTGAAAAGTAGATTGTTACAGGAAATGGGTGTGTCCATTTTTATGTATATATTTCGAAGAATGTCTGTTGCAGTGCCGCGCATGATCAACGCCTTAATGTTGCGAGGATGTGGCAGGCAGAATACCAACTCAACCATTAAAATAGTCATGGGAGATATTGTTGCTATTGTGGCTTTTTTTCAGCAGGAGGGCCCAGAATTCCATCCTGGTGAGATAAAACCTGACCGAAGGTTGACGGAGTTCGTCAAGAAAGAGCGAGGACACTCATCTCGACCCGGACATCACCGAGGAGGCACTTCTTGTCCGGCAACCACCAGAGCTACAAGTCATTCTGCCAAGTGGCAGCCACTCAATACTTCTGGTCCGACAGCTGCAAGTCATTCTGCTCAGGAGCAGAACAAGTGGCTCCTATGCCAGCTGTCGTAGCTGGAGTTAAGCACGGGTCTGATATCTTGCATCTGAGCAACGTCCATCAAGGAGCCAGAGCGGACATCATCAGCACCAGCACATCAGAACGTAAAGTGAACAATAATTTAACGTCGCCAGTAATCGACCCTGATATTATACCATACAACGGTATCGTGTTCAATTCATAGATCACTAATATGTTGGTTATAATCAGAAATTTGCCAAAGGGCGTTACCTTCAAAAAAATTCAGTATTTCGTGATCTAATAGTTTTGACTTCTATTTGTTTGATGTTAACTAGTTTCTCAATTTCAGTATGAAAATTCATGTTAATTTCATTAGCAACACTGTTGTGATTAAATCAACCATGATTGCATGAATTGAAGAGCACGGTATTTTTTATGTTTTATAAATGTCTGAAGTAGATAGAGAGATGGGTATAGAATATTTTACCAGCTAACTTATTAAATTATTTTGTCTACTTTTGAAATGACCAATCAACCCTCTGTCTAATGTTAAAATAACTATCGTCTATATCAGTAATAACTAATCAAACAAATTAACGTCCTTGTTCGAAGGAGAGACATGTCGCCTCTATCTGGTGACACCTTGTCTGTGAGATGTGATTACACTTGCTCCGTACTTCTTGAGAACCCGAGGCTGATAACAAATTATTTCTAAGAAGTGTTTACTTGAGTATATTCCTGCTCGTCACTTGTCTTAGTTATAAGAACTGTGTATCAGCTATATTTGGCTACGTCCGGTGAACCAAGGAACAGTACGTTCATTAACCAAGCGTCTCGATTGAAAATATTTGTAACCTTGGCAAGTATTTTCAATGATGATTACTTTGCATTACTTGTATAACATATTAAATAATTGGTTTAGTTCTTTGTTATGTTTATATCTCATATCAATTCCCAGTATTTTATACATTAGTCCTGTGACTTCAGTGGTGTATTGTTTTCATCTCTGGTGAGTTTGGATTGCGAAGAATGTTAAACACATAAAAAAGACCTCACTTAGTAAACCTGCAAAACTTAGTGAATATCACAAAGAAAACTGGAAATAGAACAGTTATTCATATTTGTTTAGTGCTCAAACTCATTAAATTATTTGAAGTAGCCAGAAACAGATACGCGTTTTATATAAATCCATTTAATTTGTTTGATATTTATTTCTGCATTTAATGGCAGGTGAAATCTAAAGAGAAAGAAAATATAATAGGCGTATTTGTCAAATCATGTTTCCGTATTCTTATATCTCATGTCTTTTAGATACTATTAAGTGGCTGTCAGTACTAATTGTTAACTGTAAGTGCCAGTACATACGACTAGTATGCGATTGTCTGGGCAGAATCTCACATTTATATCTGGGACAATCTTTAATGAAATAGGTAGCTGCAAAATGAGATGTTTATTTTCAAGTTTTTTCTGTTATTAGTTTCCCCACGCACTGTTACATGGCTAGTACAAATAAAATTATAATCGTTTTCCATTTATAAACTGCGTAAAACTTTAATTTTGTGGGTGTCCTGAATTCATTTAACTATTTTCAGCAGGAGATCTGTCGTTAACGACCTGAAACACACTGTTTCGAAGATGGTAATGTAAGTAATTCCGAAGTAATTAGTAATACAAGGCGTTAAGCTGAGAAATCCAGTCGAGATTTCTTATTTTCACTTAAAGTTTCATCCTCAGTTTTAAAACACTGATTTCAAGTTTATATTTCTATAATTCTTCTATATATCGTGGTACGAAGATATATCAAAAAGTTAGTTATCTGGGGCGAAACAAAATTTGGAAAAACGTAAAAACATGGTCGAATTAGACGTTTTTCATTTAGTTGTCATGCCTGGTGATACCATTCCATCAGCAGTATTTTACTGTGTTGAAGGTTTTTTTTTCAGAACACTGTATTATTAACTAACAGTTCAAACAATTCAGAATGACTGCCAGAAATGACGACATTGCTGGTGACAGGTTGGCATCCTTTAAACAGACGTTTCATTTGCGTAAAAAGGAAGTCTATTAGTGACACGTACAAAGAACATTCAGGTTGGAGCAAGAGTTTCAATCCCAACATAACTACTTTAAATACGGATGCAATGACGTTTTACTCCAATAGTACCGTTTCTTTTGCGACCATTCTTCATCTTTTCGCATGTAACCGAGCTGCATAATGTAGCAAGTAGATTACCTGGACGAGTCTCAGAACGCTGACAGTGCCACTTCAGTGGCTGATATTTGCACTCTTGCGTTTTTTTTTTTTTGTTTTTTTTTGGGGGGGGGGGGGGGGGGGGGGTGGGGGCGTTGAGTGGCTGTTTTCTTCTATATTATTTTTTAAAAGTAGATTTACATTCAAGTTTCCTCATTTTCGATCAGGGGGTTGAAACAGCGGTCTGGTCACTCAGTGGTTGAGGTGCCAGACTGTCAAAAGGTCCCCGGTTGGAATCCCTGTCTTGGCAGGGATTTCCAAGGCCCTTAAACCGAGTTTTATCTCTAGAACAGATTACTGTACATTATGAAGTAGGCCCGAACGCTTCCGTGCTTCGGATTCCGTGTTAAACTGCATGTCCCCTTTACCTGGAAGGATTACCGGATTAGTTTAAGGTAACCACGACAGAGGCGCATGAGCGGAAAATCGAAAAAATGTTAATCGGCAGCCGAAAACTTTGGGGAAATATTCATTCATACTGTACTTATTATTACTATAGCAGTTTGAAAATATCTGCTTCATGCAATTAACAGTGGCGTATTACATGTAGAGTTGCATCCTCTCTGTTCTTCTTATGGAATTAAGTAAACATTCGTGGCCACCACCATGGTGACGATGTGCGGTAGGTGGGATATGAAAATCCATATGACCCATACCTAACATCGATTACAACCATGTTGCTTTCACAGGTCTTCTGCTATTATCGTCACTGCTTTCGCGTTACAATAGTATCAACTTTTCCTAGGTAATTGGAAATTTTCATCTGATCAGTTTGGAACTGCTGTTTTGGAGGTCCTTACAGCTTCTTGCCTCAGTATCGTAGGTCATAACACCTTTCAGAATAAGAAAAGAAATAACTATCTAAAAATGAAAATATCATGTTTACTCTAAGAGGATATGTGCATAATAAACGCACTTGAGAAGAATGTGGTTTAGATGATTAATTTCATATAAATCCTACAAATTCACACAAACTTGTTTCTAATACACATGATTATTCAATTGGATTATAATTTACTATTGAGATGCATGTTAACTAGTCATACCATACAGTATATTTCAGATAATAGTTAGCCTATTCATCACGAAATTTTATAAGCAATATAAATTTTCTTTGCCAATAAGATCAATAAACTTACAGGTCCTCCTAAAATCCTGACATGTTAGACATTTTTGATAGTATCGTTTGTTACGCTGAAGATGGTAAAAGTGGTTTAATTAAATTTCGTGTAACAGTTGACTGGCAAAACAATATTGACTGTCGTACAAATATTTTTTTTTCGTTTATTTATTTCGGCCATACAACCGTACGGAGTAAAATATGTTCCTAAGAACGTTTTTTGCTTATGGTTTTATGCCTCGTCTCCGTCGAGGTCATCAGAGGTGGAAAAGGATTGGGGGCAAGGAGTGAGGCTATAAATTTTTGAAAGAACCATTCCCATATTCGCCTGGAGGGGTTTGGCGAAACCATGGAAAACCCAGATGGCGGGTCGGGGATTCGAAACCGCGTTCTGTAGAATGCGAAGCCCGAGTTTTACTGCTCATCCACCACGCTCGGTACGTCTCGCTTGATGACTTCCTCCTAGCTGGCCTGACAGTTCTTGCAGTATTCATGTACTTGTCTAGTTTTTCTTCATCTAATAAACATCTGAAACTATCAATTTACAATAGATAAATTCTCCTCTAAACGTTGTTAATTTTGGTGAATGCTTGGATTACATGGTGCACACGTATAGTTTCACTAGCTAGTAAGTGTGCTATGTTAACTAATAGTTATATGCCCTGTTTTAGAAGAACTTTCACAAAGTTTGTAATATTATTCCAGTACTTTTTGTACCCAAAAAAAACTTGTGGCTAACGTCACATGTAACACCTTCATCACAGTCTCACTGTGATGATTCTATTCATTTAATATTGTACAGATGAGAAGGAAAGAAACCTCGGTTGAACGTTAATCTAGCTGTTGTAGTTATTAATCTTCTTGATGAGTAGCAGTCAGTGTGAAGTTGGTATCTGAGGGTGAATGCAAGCGTAGTGCTAACTTCTGTGTGCTGATGTCTGGATCCCGCATTACCCCACAGTCTTTTTTTTTAAGGAAGTTTATAATATCTAAACCTGATACCTTTGTCTCTTAAGGGGCGGAATGTGCAGCCAATAGAAACCCTGTCACCAGTTCATTACGACCACACAGAATTAGTATTACAGCCATATACACTTAGAACAACATTTACGAAAGCTGACACACTACGGAAGGCAACGGGAAACTTACCCAGTTCGTCTTCCCACACGTTCCCATGCTGGGGAAAACATACTGTTAGGTATCGCTTTTAAAATGAAATAATTAGTCCTAGAAGATTCACATCCAAGTTTGTTCATTTTCCTTTAAGACACCAGACTCCAAAGATACTAGGTCAAAATGTAAACAAATGCTTCAGTGATTAAAACTTTCAACACCAAAACTCAAACTAACTTTGAAAAACTACTATTCTCAGTACTAAAACTCGATCTGCCAGTCGTTTATATGAGCTTCAGAGAAAATTCCAGAATAGTTCAAAGACTTCCGACATAAGTTTCTGAAATTCTAACAATACTTCAAAAATAATACAAAATAATTCACAATCATTATGAAATGCACATAAATGAAAATTAAAGATATTTACACACAAAATTTTCCACATAAACCAGTCCAAACTGTCGCAAATTGTACTCTACACATCGTAGCTCACCTCAATACTTGGAATTACACAAACTTTTAGTCAATGTTTCATGCATAGTACTGTCCTTGAACATATTAAATAGTATTTACGTATATACTTTATTTCCATAAAACTATGTTCATTTACACAAATTCACAATTAATTGCAAGAAAAATATACAAAATCATGTTTACTCAACAATAAGATTTCATTAAAGGTTTGGGTCTGCGGGTCTTTATAACATCCCATAGGAATCGCCTATGCCCGGACAGGTGCAAGGCGTTCATAGAAGAATAGGAAACATGCATAATATGAGATTTCTTGAAAATTAGTTCCAACTGCCGTCCTTGCATCAAGCTGTGTTGAGATGAATCGATTTGTATCAGTGAACAACTAATAGCAGATCCTATTTCGCGGTGTATTACGGCATCAGCTCTCGGCACATTATGGCCTGAGTACCCGCTCAGCATGCAGGCTCTGTAGTGGGCGTCAGTGGAGTGCGTGCCGATGGCTATGACTTCCAGGGCAGGGTCAACACTCCAGCAGACACGTGCGCTTGCGACCGCCGCCCCTCTTTGGTGCTAGGAAAACCACTGGCAGGAGCCCTCCAATACCATTTGCGAATAATAGTACCAAAACATGAAACTTATCGTAACTGCAGATTTGAAGCGTTACGAATTCCATTGTTTCAGAGGAATGGATTTTGCTATTGCCTGGTTGCAATAGCTAATAAAATTTTTCTCGGAAATGGCATCCAGCAGTGCGCAAGTGAACACTATGTAAGTTAGATTTCCGCATCTCTCATTTTCGTAAAAATTACCATGTTTTGTTTACTATATAATGATGCTAGCGTGTATGAAATAGATTTTCAGTTAAGTAGAAAAGTGGCATATCTGATTAACAGGGCCGGATTAAGACAGTGCCGAACCCGTGGCAAATGTGTAGAAGAGGCCCTTGGTTTTCGCCGTCTGGGGGAATTGTAGAGCTAAAAAAAGAAAAAGAAAAGGTCGCCCATCTAGCCTGATGGGGAGGCTCCAGAGACTCCTAGGCGCGGGCTCCTCTAGGAGGCACAAGCCCCCCCTCCCCAGAAGGTGCGAGGCCCGTAGCATTTGCTAACTCCTAACGTGGTTAATCCGGTACTGCTGATTAAAAAGAATGAGGCACGATGAAATCTTGTAACTGTTCGCCAAAACTATCTGGCTTCAGATTTAGGGGCTCGCGTGTATTATTAGTTGCTTGGGATTAGCTTTTATTCATTTTTCTAAATGAAAAAAAACGGTTTTCAAAGAGTCATCCTGTAATATTAGAGAACCATATAATCACGTCCTTTGATGGTAGTAAAATAGAAGCATCTATTTAGTTTCCAGAAAAGTCTTTAAAATCCACTTTTGTATGAAATTGACGGAATACGTTATTAATATTTGTTGTGGTTAGAATGAAGAATTTTTTTAATAAAAATAGTAATTTCGAGACAAAGGCTACAACAAAACCTTTCTTTTGTCTGCTGTAACTATAATGCCTACAGATTAAGCTACGACTGCGAGGTTATGGAGAAATCTAAGGGTCGTTCAATCACCTTAATGATGTAGTTCCAATGGGGTCGCATTACGTCACTGTCAAGGCAGCCTAACCATTTCTTCTAATCCCGGCTGGTAAAGGAGTCATGTTTAACGCAAAATTCTAATCACCGAGCGTTCGCGGCGTATCTCACGCTCAGCTGTGATGCTTCTTTCAAAAGGCCATGGCCGAATTCCTTCCAGTTCCTTGTGCATAGTCCTTTCCCACCTATTATGATCACAAAGTCGGAGAGGCTTAGAGCATTAAAAAAATCACGCTCACAAAGCAAGAGTTGCTACAGGTAAACAGCAAGTGTAAAAAATCAGTGCCGAGAGTGGAACTCCTAACAGTTACCTAGTGATCCGCAGACAGACACTTCAGGAATGAAAGGTTTTGTTAACTGCATAGACCAACAAAAATATTTTGCACCTTCTATCGTTATTGTTCTCAGACATAAAAAAAGTCCTAGAAAATAATTGGTTTCAAACCAAGTCCGATGGGTGAGCGGTAACGCTCGGGTCTGTCGTTCAGGAGGACGCAGGTTCGAATCCCCGTCCGGTCATCTAGATTTCGTTTTTTTTGCAAGGTTTCTCGAAATCACTCCAGGCGAATACCGGTCATCGCTGAATTCCTTGCTGTTTCTTGCCCTCCATTCTCTGCCGTCTTTAATGACCTCGATACAAGCGAGGCGTTAATCCCTAAATCACTAAAAGGCGTAAGATAAATATTTCTTCTAATCGATTGGTTAAAAGTTCTTGTTTTAATTTTGACGTCTAATTTCCATTTTAATCTTCTCTATGGCTGAATCTTACTGGATGAACGGCTATCACTCATAACACTGGGAAACAATTATTTTAGTGTTTAAGAAACAAACGCCATTTTATACGAAATTGGTACTCTGATTCCAAATATCCTTTTTATTTTGTCATATCAGGTTCAGATTTTAAGCTATGCAACATTGCTCTTTTATGCATTAGGTGCTAGTCAAAGTGAATAATGTTTATGCATGACAATCCATATGTTTCGTTTCATTCAAACATGAACAATGGCACACGTGATGTTCAATTAGAGTCATCTTTAATTTCGCTGCATGTCTGGAATTTGCTTTTCACCAGTGTAAGCCCGTGACCGTTTTTAGCGTGTCGTCACTGGTCTAGCTCAGTTTTTAGGATGAAAGATTATGACAGGATAATCTGATTTGACCAAATATAAACTTGACCTGTGTTTCAGGATGAATAAAATCTCTTAAGCCTGAAGAACTCAGAAGCATTAATAGAGGTACGGTAGGTATTAAACACGAACAGGGACGGTAGCGCAAACGTATATTTGTTTCTAAGGCCATAGACTCGAACTTGTTTAAATACAAACTTGACTTGTATTTGATCCTTAAAGTTCACTCTGCAAAATTTAAAAAAATTCCTGTTTGCTTCGAAAGCATAACTTTTTTTTTATTGAGAATAAGCAAACACTCATAATGTAAGCATTGGCCATAGTATATGTAATTGCCATAGAATTTAATACACATTCAATATTACTAAACAGTTGAGCAACTCGGAAGAAATAGATTGCCGGAATAGTTTATTCGGTAACATATTTGGTCTGATGTCCACTTAAAATAATTTAAAAACTCACGTACAGTGAACATGAAGACCATCAACAAAAGTGGTCAGTAAAATACCTCTAAAGCAAATAAACTGTAATGCATAAACTTTTGTCAAGCAACAACGTTAATGACAGTTTTAATTAAATTGAAATTTATGCTAAGCCCGAATGACAATTGGAATTCATGGTTACAGTAGAAACCATGAGTAATTTAACTGTTTTAAAGTTTATTTTTAAGTTGCTTTCATTAGCAGATCAACGGAATTCAGCTTCAAAATTTATTAGTATTTTTTTTAATTACGAAAAGAAAACTTAATGAATGTAGGCCTATTATGGCAATTGATTTGGTAGCAGTTGCTGAGCTATTAAATTGTGAACATAACCTCGAATTTCGTCTAGTGGTATCTCTGGTCGCTGTTTTGCGAGCGAAGGCTGACACGTGACACCGTTCTCCAGCCACTAGCCATCGAGGTGAGTGAATGAGTGACCTTACGAAATTATATAGTAGATAGGGTTTTTCCTCAGATCCGCGTTTAAACCGTCATCATATGTATATACTAAGTTCACTCAATCACTCCCAGTTCATATGGTTTTAACGTTATTATTTACGTATGTAGGTCTACTGCATTGATTTTTTACCTTATTCTAATTTTAATTTGTTGCATCTCCTTTAGATGCTAACATTGCAATTGATGGATTTTCTCTCAAGACAGCAATCGGGTTACACCAAATACCCATACCTCCTTTGCATATGGGATAGTAGAGTCAGTCACAATCACTACGTTAAGAATTACTGGCCCCTTAAATAGATATGGTTCCATCTAGAGCTGCCAATATTTTAGAAGAACCTTTAATTGAGTGAGAAAAAATCATCTTCCCACCTTTGCACATCGAAATCGGATCTATAAAACAAATTGTTAAAGCTTTGTACAAACGAGGGAAGTGCTTCAAATATATCTGCAGTATATTTTCAGAAAAGACATTTGAAAATCTTAAAGCAGGGATTTTGGATGGATCAGTGATCTGTAAGGTAATAAAGAATACAAATCTCGTGAAAACAATGCACGAGAATGAAACATTAGTTTGACGAGCTTTTGTAAAAGTAGTAGAAAATTTCTTTGGGAAACACAAAAGTGAAAACTACAAAGATCTTGTTAGGAACGTGGTGTCAACTATTCGTGATAGTGGAATGAAAACGAGCATCTTGATAACTTTCCCGAAAATCTCGGATGTGTCAGCAAAGAAGAAGGTGAACGATTACGTCCGGACATAAAAAGATGGAAACCCGGTGGCAAGGGATACTGGGATGATAGCAGATTATTGCTGGCATTTAAAAGGAGATAAGCCTGATGCTCAATATTTGTGGCGTGCAAAGAAGCATAAATTTATTCCTTTAATTTTCAGGCAAAATCTTTGCATTTTCGGTTTGGAATATGTGTTTTGTTTTGTTTTTGGGTCATGCATAATTTATTACTTAATGTTCTTTGCGTCTTATATGAGTAAAATAAATTTGTTAAAGAAACAGACTTGTTTTATTCCCCCGAAAATGCACTAATATACACATGTATACTGTTGGAAATATGAATTAAAATGTAATGGAGTCAAATGGAGACGATTATAGAAAAAAACTGGATCCGATAGAGAAAAACCGATGTTATTTTCAAATTTATCAGCCAAAATTGCCAAAGAATTCGCTAAAATATTCCAGGCACCAGACAAAAAATATTTGTTGTTGCCTTGTGTATTTTTTTCCATTACATGTTAACGAGATACAGGAATTCACTTTGTTTAATACCTACAGAGCATTTGTTTGCTAATGGACTGTATTTCCAATTAGGTGCTATTCAATCCGATACTTGTGTGTAAGCGTTACACGGTTTCTCTTAATATTGTTTAGTGAACACGAGCTTAGTACAAAGCTTCCTATTTTACGACGAGAAAATAAGATTCTAAACACGAGTGCAAACTTCCGCGATTCGCATGCAGGCGGCAATACTCTCTTCCGCCTATTAAAATAGACACAAGGCAAGCCGACAGCGACGTCAGAGCGTTACAGCGCGAAGCTACGTCGTATCTGTTGCGCCAAGAAATTCATCAGACGAGTTTCAATAAAGCCATAAGTGGAAGAATCTGGAATAGATATAAACACCAACAACACAATGGAATTTTCACACAAATCTTCGAAAGTTATAACCACAGAACTTTTTGTAATCAGTTCTTTACGACTAGTCAATAGAGAAGGAAGAATATAGGGACCTTTTGAAGGAACCATTCCACAATTCGCCTGCTATGATTTAGGGAAACCATCAAAAATTTAAATCAGGAGGCGAGATCGGGGATCGAACACACGACTGCCAGAATGCTAGGCAGGCACCCATCAGAATTGATAACAACAAATTAAGTACCAAAACTCGTACAGATGTAATAGATGAAATAACAGAATTTGGTTGAATATAAAGCAGTCGGATAACTAATGACAAAGGCGAAGTTTACACCCAGTGAATACTAACATTACTAAAAAAACCTTTCCTCAAAATGAGAAACTTATTAGCATCAAATATTAATCTTGAATTCGAGATATCGACAACTTTGTCCAACATTGGGCAAAACGATTATGATTGCCTGACAGGAAACAGTAAAGTAAGTAATCTTGAATTCAACAGGAAAATTTTGATGGTTTAAGTGTAGGGAGAGCGGTATTGTAGTCCAGTGGTTAAGGAACTTGCTTTCTGGATCCGGTACCAGATTCATATCCCGTTGGGAGCAGGAATTTTTTAAAAGTTTCGTTTAATCACATGAGTAATGCCAAGACGTTAGAAGGTTCGGATTCCACCTTAAACTGTAGGTCATAGAAGAAAGGAACTGGCCGTCCTATCTCTGACACAATGGCTTAGTATGCCTCCTTCGGGAGGATGCAACCAACCTTCGGGTTATGAACTAAGTTAATATTATTATTGAGTATGTGACTATGTAAGCAAAGCATCCATATCGGAGAAATATGTACATATATATATATATATATATATAAACGGGATGCTGTGAGATGAAAACGAAAAATAATTGGGAAGATGAATCAAGATATATTGCGGCTGACACAGTAAGTTGCTAGGTCGAGTCCACCCGCATGTATGCGGTGTCTGAAGTAGCGCTGAATACTGATGTTAGTATGAAAGTTGTAAATTATTGAACGGTACTGAAATTATATATGTTAAAAAAAAAAAAAAAAAAAAAAAAAAAACGCTATGGAGAAGGCTGGGTGTGCACAATACCGAAAGAAATTTTCTTCTTTATAAATGTCAATGATGACGCCACTAACAACTACTTCACTATAATTATTTGTAAGACGAGTTGAAATTGTTGCATTCATTCTGTGATTACATTGACGCTTAATGACATTAAAAAGTCTGTGACCTCTTTAGCTTGGAGATCTCTAGTCAGCTTTATGCAGGCGAATCAAATTATATTTGATATCATTTTCTATCCACAGTTTTTGTTGTTTTTGTGGATTTGTTTGTTTTAGGCAGCCAGGTTTTTTTTTTTTTTTTTTTTTTTTTTTTTTTTAATGGCATTCGGCAACGGAGGCCATACAGCCAGCTCAATGTGTATTTTTTCCCATGTATGGACGCCACAGGACGGACAGGACATTCACACAGACACACAACACTTAACATCCATGCCCGCGGCCGGATTCGAACCGGCGGCCTTCGGCACGTGGAGCCAGCACTCTAGCCCCTACGCTACCGAGGCCGGCAAGGCAGCCAGGTTATTGCAGGACGCAAACAACTGTCGCCATTTATCTGTGACTTGTTCAGAAACGTAACAGTGAGGTGTCGCGTTATTCTTTCAGTGAAACGATTATTTCTAATTCAAGAACGGGAAATGAGTTCCAAGCTGTGCTAGGTGTGGCTGTAAACAGGTAGAAGAGCGCTTGCGTAGCCTCCAAGCGCTGTTAATATGAAGCGGCGTGAGCTCGCCAGCTCACACAAAGAGGAGAGACCGCGCGCGGCCAATCAATACACGCAGCTGCTACGCCCTCTGGTCTCGGCCGCTGAGGATCGCTTGAAACATAACACATTATTGCTGCATCGACACTAACTAACACCGAGGCTTGAGCAGTGCGATTTCGCACTGCTACTTGCCATTCGGGAGGACCGGGGTCAAACCCGGTTCGGCCATCCAGTCTGAGGTTTTCCGTGGTTTTCCTCAGTCACTCTAGGCGAATGCTGGGATGGTTCCCTATTAGGCCACGGCCGACCTTCCATCCCCACTCCCTCCCCGTAGTGTAGTAGACTGAAAATGATCTCCGTGATCATCCAGCAGCCCGCCTTCAGCTGGGAGGAATGAAATAGTAAACTAACTAACTCGAAGTAATGAAGGTATCATTTTTGACTTTGTGCGTGATTAGTCTTTCAACAGGTTAGGTGAACTACACCGTAGACCTAAAAAAAAGGAGGAGGTTCTCAATTCGTCTGAATTGGTTTTTTTTTAATGTATTTTCAGCGATATCTTTGCCAATTTTGAACCGATTTAAACGAAATTTTTTTAGTGGATAGGGTATACCTCCAAAGTGGTCCCATTTGGAATTCATTGAGAAACCACCACTTCTACCCCTTTACACCCCTTAATTTTTATACAAACCCACATTTTTTATCCGATTTCGATGGAACTTTGGACATGTATAGTCAAAATTAAAGAGAAAAATACTGTCAACTTTTGGTTTGAAAAAACTGAACCCCTCTCCCCCTCTCCACCCCCTTAAATTTTGTCAATGTTCTTTATACAAAGCTACAGTCGACACTATTTAACTGATCCCCACTGAAGTTGGCAATTACATGTAATTTTTCAAGGAGGAGGTTTCTGACCGAAAGAAATAAAAAGCCAACCCATCTCCCCATTTACACCCCTTAATTTTATACAAACCTACATTTCTTATCTGATTTTGATTGAACTTTGCACTTGTATACTTTAAAATATGAATTATTGTTATTCATTATTGTTTTTATCGTTTTGTTTTTCTTGCTTTGACTGGCACCAACACCAAAAATAACTAATTAATGTAAACATTTCAATAACAGTAATGGAAAATATTGTCCATTTAGATTTACTTTCTTCTCAGCAAGGTATAAAATTATTTTTAATGTGCTTTTTTTGAAGGCGGTTTTTGTGTTTTTTAAACAATTATTTTATTTTCTACGACATTCTCTTTAACTTACATAATCAACGCCACACAAATCTTATATCTTTCAACGAGCAATTCTTGAATATCTATATTTATACAGGGTGTTACAAAAATGTACGGCCAAACTTTCAGGAAACATTCCTCACACACAAACAAAGAAAATATGTTATGTGGACATGTGTCCGGAAACGCTTACTTTCCATGTTAGAGCTCATTTTATTACTTCTCTTCAAATCACATTAAACATGGAATGGAAACACACAGCAACAGAACATACCAGCGTGACTTCAAACACTTTGTTACAGGAAATGTTCAAAATGTCCTCCGTTAGCGAGGATACATGCATCCACCCTCCGACGCATGGAATCCCTGATGCGCTGATGCAGGGCAGCCCTGGGCTGAAGTCACGCTGGTATGTTCTGTTGCTGTGTGTTTCCATTCCATGTTTAATGTGATTTGAAGAGAAGTAATAAAATGAGCTCTAACATGGAAAGTAAGCGTTTCCGGACGCATGTCCACATAACATATTTTCTTTGTTTGTGTGTGAGGAATGTTTCCTGAAAGTTTCGCCGTACCTTTTTATAACACCCTGTATATATTGGACCTCGCCAACGACTCTAACGATTTGGATGAAATTTCGTATTTAGTTAACGTTTTGTTTTTTAAGTTTACCAAAATAGGTGTCTTCCCTACAAAAATTTTACAAAAATCAGCAATTCTGTATTTGGTATCTCGGAAACGGCTCTAACGCCATCTCGTAGACGCTTCAGGTACCAGTAAGCCAACTAATTTTAGTTCTCTTTCGTTACAGCAAGGAACTTATGTCTTTAAACAAACTATTCTTCGTGGTCAGTGACTGAATGCTGATATAATATTGTGGAAATAAGTAAATGCAAGAATATTTATTAATGAAAGTTATTTTGAAGAGTAGTGATAAATATCAATATCACTTTTATTATAAAAAAGTTTTTTTCATTAAATACTTCATGTATAAAGTAGATATTTAAAAAATAGATATTGGCCTTGTCAGATGTGATTTTTTGAAACTTCTCTGAAGACAACACTAGCAGTTATAATGTGATCATCGTTTGCTTTTTGAAGGTATACGCCTTTAGTTAAATATAACCATTACTGAATCTACGAACTCATGAAAAAGATACGTACACGTATCCGTACGAAAAAACATGTTCTGGTAAATACAATGCTACGCTTTGGAGCGTCTGACCTGGTGCTTTATCGATGGTCACAATGAAAGTTACTTTCATTGAGACACGGTTGAATCAGAAGGGGTGAGGTAAATGCGAGGCATGAACATAGTCTTATCGGAATGAACGAATTTAGCACGGATGAGGTACTTGACTAAGTGAATTACCACTAATCTTGCGCCTTTATTTAATCCATGACTAGCATTAAGATTTCTGTTCAACATAATAAAAGCATTTTTCTTTAAAAGCAATTTATGAGATGGTAAACCGAACGATCTCGGAAACGGCTTTAGCGATTTGTTTTTAAAGTTTGTAACACCATTTTACAAAAAAAGGAGCGATTCTTGTAATTGGTATCTTGGAAACGGCTCTAACTCCATTTCATGTAGTTAGGTTTTTAAAATATATCTAATCTATCAATTCTGGTACTACTATATCAGCAACTCTTGTATATAGGTAAAATGTCTCTAAAGATTTTGATGAATTCTGAGCAAAGGTCGATCACCCAGGTACTAATTCTTTATTTCCGTCAAGTATCCTATCTTCGTCATGTGGCGTCTAGTAGCAATTTAACCTCTGTCGTAAGTCCTTATTTCAACTGTCTCTTTCCATTAACTATGTTCTTACGCTATACCATGTGAAACGTATTCATTTTCCAGTTCGACACTCCGTTTGATTTTTAATTTTTTACAGTATCATGTTTCAAATGTTTCCATTTTTCTTCTTCTTGGTTTTCTTTGTTCCCATTGTTGATGATTAAACTTCTCTAATTTTGAAGTAGTTTCCTATTTCTGCTCTTAATTTGTTTCAACTTCACTCTTTTACCAAGTCGAAGTACATAATTATTTCGATTTTCCATAGTTTTCAGGAAACAATTTAGGCTAGTTCCGGTATCGTTTTTTTAAAGGCCATGACGGAGTTCCTTCCAGCTCTTTGTCTCCCGTCCTCTGACGCTTCTATGATATCGACACTGAAGAGGCAAAAATCTCTAAAAAAAACCTTTTATCTTCACAAAAGTTGAACGGATAGCATTAAGTTTATCCTGACATCAAGAAGTCACTGGCTTAAGTGCCTGGTTACGGTCGAGGATGCCCATACAGAGATTAACTATACAGTAATTTCATACTTCGTTTTTAATAACCACTTGTCTTTCATTAGCATCCTATTTCCAAGTCTAAAAACAACCTTCAATCCCATTTATCACTCTAGAAGAACCCTGTTCATTCTGGTTCAAGAGCGATACTCGGCATAAGAACTCAGTGTTTCGCTTCGCCAGATGTAAACGCCTCATGCTGACGTCATTACGATCAGTTCTGTATTATCCGCTGATGTCAGATGCTATTACGATTAGTGGCAGCCTCGGAGAGGTGCTGGCTGTCAGAAGACTTTGATTACAGTGTTCTAAACGACTAACGGAAATCAAAATGTTTCAGGACTTAGAAGGCTGGGGACAGAATGTCAAACTTTGTGACATTATGGTTGTGTACCGAAGTTCTAGCTACAAAATTTTAAAGCAAAGAATACGGAGAGAGCGACAAGGCGAAGATCCATGTGCTGTGTTTCTGTCGTACCCCAGAATCCTCTTTAAAATCTAATGTTCTTTCGGTTGGCAGCAATTAAAAAAGATCTAGCAGTTCGGATCAGTTGAGTGTCTAGCAATGTTAAAATAGGCGGATTCGAACAATTACTTCTCTCTATTCTGTTCTAAGTCATCGTTAAAAGTTTTGGTGTCCACAGTGTTTCAAAGCATAACATATAGCAAAGGTGAGTTAACGAAGGGTACATCCTTCTAATGGTTGCCAAAGTAACTGCTATTGTCCATATTTCTACATCAGAAATGTAGGGAGAGTGCTTAGTGAATTGAGGTACTTTCAGAGGACATTAAAGTTGCCACATTTTCAAGTTCTAGGTAAAGTACCTAAAACTGGACCTTGTTATTTAATTAACAAGTGTTTGTAATCGCTGTGTACGTTGTTCCCAGACTGGCCGGTGTTGTAGAAGTCCTATGTGTTGTAGTAGTTTTATATCTGAGGTTGGCGTAGAGGAAAGGAAAGCAAAGGAGAGTCTCAGCTGGTGGTAGCAGTCCTGGCGCCGGCTCGGATGACGGGCGAGTCTCTGCATACCGTTTCGGTTGGCAGGCTGCAGTCTCCAGACAGGCGATACCATCTGCCGTCCAGTGCCTTTCTCTGCCATGTTCCAGTTAACGATGTGACTCCCAGCAGATCCGCCACCATTCACCAGTGGCAGCTGACTAGATATCAACGACAAGGATCGAGCGTGGTGGAGAGCGGTAACACTATGGCCTCGCATTCGGGAGGACGTGGGTCCGGCTATCTAGAAATTACTCCAAGTGAATGCCGGTATGGTTCCTTCAAAAGGCCATCCCAGAATTGCCTCCCGTTCCTTGCGCCCACCCTGTCCTCTCCCACCTCTAATGATATTGATCGACGAGGCGTAAAGCCAGAATAAAAAAATTTAAAAAATCTTCTGCAAGGACATTTTTTTAAGATGCTGGAAGTTAAAACATAGTTATTTATCTACTCAAACTTGTGGAAGCAGTCCTCAATACCGTGGATAATATTTCGAGGTTTTTGTTTTTTGAAACGGTTGCTCCTTCACCATACATTCTTCAAATTGGATCACTTTGGGTGACATTATCAGATATGGGACTAGCAAAATATCACTAGCAATCACGTTAGTAGTGTGGCGAGAATGATGAACTACGGTCGTCAAGAAATTTCTGCAATGAAGTAGAAGAAAGTGAATATCATTCTGAGTCAAAGTAAGGTCCGACTTGCATTCACAGTTCTCAGTCACCGGTAGATTTCGAGAGATTGTTGCTATCTGCAGGCAAAAAAATAAAACTTTATGCACATTTACGAATTTTTCTTTACTTATCTGCAGTAAGACTTCTTCTGTGCTTCATTGGTTTCCGTACTAAAAATTAATTTACCATACTTCCTGGGTAGATTACCTCACTGGGCAGTTTTCTGTACAATTGTTGTGTCTAGGTTGCAGTATACTGATGAAGGAGTTTGGAGATCAGGAAATATTTACCATTGGACAATAATTGTTGTATCACATTTTTATTACTATGCTATTGGTCTAAACGTAAGCCACTGTCAAGATTATTCGGATTCATGAGTTGATGCAATCTGTTACTGCCAAATCCTATTTGATCATAGGACGGAAAAATATGGTGCAGTGCGTACAACTAGCGCAGTACCAAACAACAATACTGGAAAAACTTCACAGTTCAGTTTTACATTACATTCCACTCCCTTTCCAACAGATTGGACTGATTCTAAATATGAGATTTACCCAAGCATTGGTTTTTATAAATTTCGATTATCGAGCGGCTCCATTTATAAAAGAAGTACAACAATAAGTACAATTACTAATCGCAGACATTGTTATGGATGAACAGAGCACTAAAACAGTAGCATCATAACGAAAATAGCTAATAATAAGAAATAGTGATGCATATCGCGTTGATGTTGCAAAGACATTGTGGCTACAGGAGAACATTTAAGTTTTTCACAAAAAATATTAAGGTAGGCAGTTTATTGAGCAAGATAAAAGATTACGCCAATACTTTCATCAAAGTGGTCACCACAAAATACATTGAAGATTTTGTAGATAAATATGCTGGGTTCTGTCAAGCTAGTTTTATTCCCCTTTTTTGCATGTTTTCCATGTTTTGAAAGTAAATAGTATATGTATAATTTGTATATATATTGAATTTTAATTGACGTGTTTATACATTTAAGCTCTACACACCACTTGTAAACTTCTGAACTCATTTTATCAAAGAAACTGCCAAACTACTCGTATATTTACAAAAGCTCGCACACAGGACTGACGCCATATGAGAAGAAATGCCAGATATGAGCACCGTTGCGCTGACATTCAGTTTAACATACAAAAATGGCAAATTTTATATCTTTCCTATTTTTCAGAAACAATATATTTTTGTTTAGAATAGACGCTTGGCATAATAGCGACTACTTTTCCAAAATTAGTGTAGTACCCTATTATAGAAAAATCGAGTCATAAAAAATGATTATATTTTTTGGGGGTCAAGTTTGGAGTTCCTGAATACGGATCTATGTTTTAATGTTCTTCGTTTAGTCAAGCAATCAGAAATATTTAATAGTGTTCATTGTTTCTGAGAATTATCTCTTTGCTTCTATAGAAAATGAACTCTAACTTTCAGAAAGTGTTATAACTGGATACAATACAACGAAAGTATGACAAAATTGGAGGACAAAAATTACTAACTGTTAAATACTTCCTTTACATATTATTTTGGTTCTCCAGATGGAGCCGCGTAAATTTGTTAAAACCTAACGTTTCGGCCATCATGCTGTGGCCTTCATCTTACGACGACCGCGGAAGCCTGCGCAATTATTTGAGTTCCTTTACATGTTCATGAAGGTGAATACAAAAATTCTTTACCAGTGATTGGGAAGCAATGCAAGGAATACAAAGAGACTGAATTACTCCGATTAAGTAAGGTCAACAAAATATTTTGCCTGCAGAACGCAAGGGAGAATCACCGATTTGATTTGCGCCTGTAGTGGACAAGGTATACTGTACCGCCTTATCTCCGAGTATACTGGTTGCGTTCGAGTTAGAAAGGAAAATTTACGAGTGGACGTGTTGATGCATAAAACGTCACGTAACCGATTAATTTACGTCGGACGTTTAATGGAGAACTTTCTCTCTGATTACGACTGTACACCACTACTCCCTATGTTTTAGAACGTGACATTTATTACATTTAAAATATACTGCCTTTCGAAACAAATTATGTAACAATCATCTTTAATACATTATTGCTTTACGGCGTTGTCTCAGAAGCAGACAGCAGCAATAATATGGAACAAGTATTTTTTCTATGTCCAAAGCACGTAGTTGTAAATCAGCCCTGCGCGGTCTGTCACAGGACTGTAACTCTTAAACGGGATAAGTTTCAGATTTTAAATGAGCACAAGTTATTTGCTTTGTTGGCCGAAAACCGAGTATCGTATTTAAGATTTCATAAACTTATGTTCAAAGGATTCCATATGAGTGTTGGGCATAGATATTAGAATTTGTCAAGTACTAAGATTTTTTTTTTTGAATTTTAGATCAGTTTTGTTATCAGGATTATCTCAAAAACCGTATTAGCTACGAACTTGAAATTTGTCAACTGAATCCTATATATGCTTAAAATACATCCATCTAATATAGTTTGGTAGTTGCGAGTTTTTGTGCTGAGGTTATTTTGTCATATTAATACTATTTTTTCTATTATTTATGTAGAGTAATGTTTATTGTGACGATTAGATGAGCACTGTTTATTTTTTGCTACTGAGCTCCATGGCAGCTCATGGAAATGTATTGTGAACTTGGCAAGACAACCCGTTATGAATTTGATAACTGAGAAAACATGAGCCCATTGCCGCCAATGTCTTTTACCCGTTTTCTCTTTTGTTTTCGAACTAATTAGATTCGGTTGGTTAGAATAATACGACTAGGATTGTTTGACAGACAGAAGACGTAGGTTTCGTTTGAATTCACTGGCGGACATGCGAATATCTTCTTTAATTTACGAGTGCTATATAATACTTTGCACACCAACCTATTTAGGTCGCAATGACGAAAGAAATACGATTACAGGTATAAGATTCCGTTCTGATGCTTTTTTCCATCGTTCTATTCGGGATCGAAATGCACAGAGTAAATAGGCCTATTAGTTTTGGTGCAAAGCATCCTCTGCCACTCACAATATTTGTGAACTGCAGAGTACGGCTGTAAATGTAAATAACTTTGCTGCAGTATTTTTAGTTGGATCTTTGATATCGCTGCTGGTTATTTGGATGGTTGCAGCGAACTTCGTATCTACTCGCAGAAGATGACTAAAGATTGGAACGATGGACATTCAGAAGACAGATAACGACCAAAATAGCAAAACAGATATCTTGCAAGCGAATTTATTCATGGTTTTAATACTTTATGCACATAAGTCTTAGACTGTTGAGTATATGAAGTCAAAGTGGTAATCGCTCAACGATCAGAAGTTACAGAATTTTGTTGCTTATGCCGCCCGTATCCAAATATTTTAACACACAAGAATATGCAAATAAACCATGGTGTAAAGAAAACCATTTAGTGACTACAGATGAGTGTGTCGGTATTCCGTATCCTAGAATGTATTACACTCAGTTATTTCCAGCCTTGGTAATAATCCTATATAAGCAAAGCCAATCAGGGAATGTAATGGAGGATGTGAAAATAAACTACATTAATGTACATCCCGGCTTAAGTGCAATATACCTTCTGCTACTGATCTTTAGAGAAAAGCAAAGTAATACTATTTAAGCACTGAAAATTTTTTCTAAACACATTTTGTGTGTAATAATATTAAGATACAGTACCCTACAATGCTGGCCAAAGTTGTGAAAGTTTAAAAGTTTATCACCAAATAACGCATGTAAAAGACTTTTTTCTTTCTGGCAGACTGCTTTGATGCAATCTTCAATCTCTCCATCCTTTCCTATCTTGCGCTAACTTCTTCATCTCATCATACTACTTACATCACACGTCCTCAGTTATCTGCTTCATATATTCTAATCTCTGTTTTCCACTACAGTTTTTTCCTTTGACTGTTCCCTCCACTAAAAAATTAACCAATCCCGTAAGTTTTAAAATATGACCCACCATCCTGTCTCTTCTTTCTATTACTCTCTTCCACAAACTTCTTTCCTCACTCATCATTACCAAAACACTTTTATTTGGTACTTTATTTTTCCGTTTAATTTTCAGAACCTTTCTATAGAACCACTTTTCTAGTGCTTCAATTTTACCTTCCTTTTGGCATTCCCAAAGTCCATGCTTTGCTACCATGAAGTGCTGTGCTCCACACATAGTTCTTTCTAAGTCATTTTATCATACATATCGAGGGTTTGTGAGTGGTCAGCTGTGCGGTGTAGGGACAAAGGCTAGCGTCCAGCTGTAAACAAGCGAGTGGCAAGCTGCGAGCGATCAATACGGGTTTGCCGGCCCAGCGAGCAGCGGTGGGGGACTGTTGAGCTGCTTCACAAACTCGGAGCACACATCGCAATTGAGGGAGGGGACATTCCAGACACAGGACACACGGGACTCCATCTACCATCCTACAAGTTTTAGTCAAAAAATTAGGTAAACACATAGAAGTACGAAGTACGAGGTGTAAGTATTTTGGTCTTTAAACGCTTAATTAAAGAAGCCACACTGCAGGTAACTCTTGAGGTTATATATAAAGGATATCGTTATTGTTTTAGATGAGAATCTAGGAGGAAGATTCTCTGAAATAAAGAAAACGATTTTTTCTTCAATTCAGTAATTTGTTAAAATACAAGGAGGACAAAGCGAAAATAATTCCTGTAGCGCAGTGACATAGAAAAATATTTACATTCTACTCTCCATGGAATATGCTTTTGCCTCGTTCACATTACACGTAAATTGCCGCAATTTCTGAGGCCTCCAAATGTCTTTTATAAGGACAGGAAATAACTGTATACAGAGTTGTCAATTCTCGCACAGCTTCTACGTAAAAAGCTTTCATATGCAGTGTGTTCCATACTAATAGATATCTGCACCCCATGTTGCTCTATCACTAGGCAACAAAGAGGGGCGTTTAAGCATCACTGAACTTAAGAGCGAGGACAGTAAGTGACTCGGAAAGTCTGAAGGAAGAAATGGAGACACAATAATATTCCGAGCCAATGCCTATAATTAATCCTACATCGCAAGAGTTTTAGGAACTAAAAAACCCTTAGAAGATGTCAACTTATCCCATTCGCCTGTCTCCCAAATCTACTGTACATGGTATCGCTGATCTGACTGGAAAATTATTAAAGTTGGTGGAGGTACTGAAAACTTGGGCAATCAATAACCAGAGTGAAAGACCGTTTACACTCGCAACAGCTGTGGCAGTGTTTACATCGGTGAGACAGGACGCACTGTGGTGGAGAGACTTAAGGAACATATATCTGCACTATAAAAATCCGCTGCAGTTCGCCATGCCATTAACACCAGGTACGAAACAAAATTTTAAAACACGTGGCTGCTTGGGGAGAAGATCAATGGCGGCCTCGACGAGTGAAAATGGCAAAAGAAATTTTTTAAAATTCCAACAACTTCAACGAAGATAGCGGCCTATTACTCTGCGATGCTTGGCGCTCGTTACTATGTCCACATAAATAGTACCTCAGACCAAGGCTGTAGAATGGCAGCCGAAAGTTTATATTATCGAATAAACAACGCGGCATATCCTGAAAATCTAACAATTAACACAGACGCCGAGGAAGCCTAAGAAATCAATTAAAACTTTTCTGCTATTCGTTAACAAGAATTTTATAACTTCGAGTAGACACTTAAAAAAATCCTTGCTGATTAATAACATTACTTAACGAACTCTAACAGTATATTAAACATCAGATCAGCATTTAAATTTTTTTTGTATACTTTGAAGAGAGAAATGAAAAATAATTAGTGAAGCTGTATGGAAGAAAAATGCCTGCTATCCTCTCAACTGATTTCGAAACAAATAAGGTACATCGACGTGAACATTGTCACGTGAAGCTGTCTAGTGAAGTTTTTGATTCGAAACTCTGCTCGCCCCGAGGATAGCATCTGTTTCGAGAACAGTTAAACACTTCATGACACCAGTGAAAGTCTTGAGTGCTGAAACAAGAAAAAACCCTTCCACACTGAAACGCACGTTTTGTACCTGTGAGGAGAAGTATGCTTGTCGCTGGAGGACACTTCCTCCCCTTTCTTTCCGTCCGCAGCCTTTGTAAGAGGCAAACCGACCATCATGGACGCTTTAATAAACAGCATTTTTATCAGAGACTTACTGACAAAGTTTCTTTGTATTTCATTCCTAAGATTCTTTTTGAAAATTCTACCCTATATTATGTATATACAGGGTGATTCAGAAAAAACGTGGACAAAATGACATGGTAGATCTGTCATACAATAAGGATCAAAAATCGCATTTTTTCTAGTGTGTTTTTTTTTTTTTTTTTTTTTTTTTTTTTTAAAAAGGACTTGTGTATGAAACACCTGTTGAAACGCCGGAAGACTTGGTAGGAAGAATCGTTGCGGCAGCCGGATGTGTTCGAGATACACCTGGTATCTTTGAGAACGTGCGCCGTTCCATGCAACGGAGATGCCGGGCTTGTCTCGATGCATCTGGCAAAAACTTTGAGCATCTGCTGTAGGCTCAACATTTGGCTTGCATTAGTCCCATGTGAGTGAGTAATTTTCAATAAAATGATCTGTAATGGTTTTGTTTCTTCTCTTTGTGTCAGTATTATTTTAGACGCCCTGTAGGGGCTCCGGATCGCAGTTGCGACCCTCTGTTCCTATGCGATTTTTGATTCTTATTGTATGACTGATCTACCATGTCATTTTGTCCACGTTATTTTATCACCCTATATAAGGCCACAATAAGTGCAGCAATTTCATCCTGAATATGGGTCCGAAGATTTCTATGTAAGGAGATGAATCTGTAACTTTTGTTTAAAATAAGTGGTTCACCTACTTTAAGGTTTTTGCTCAAATCATTTAAAGGAATCTGCAAAGTTTGTGGTTACTTCGTAAATATTCAGTTTATTGATTCGTTAAAGTATATGTATGCACTTCGGTAATTTCACTGTGTCTTTTGACAAATATTATGATCATACTAGACCCCTTCACGAATACACTGTAATTTAATGCGATGTGTGTATTATGTAATAAACAACATACAACAATATGAGATAAAATATTTGAATGAAATTGCTAACCGATAACGGTCTTAGTAAGGATAAAATGAAATGGTTTACAAATATTTTAAGTCTCATTGTGGCAAAACTGCAGTGACTCAGTTGATCTTATACAAATATAAAATCGCTACTATTTATTTTATTCGATAGAAAGATGAATTATGGTTTAAGGCAATAAATTTTCTTATTAATATGTCACTTTAAATTTAGCTGTGAGGAATGCAAGAGGTTTCATCATATCCAGAACAGTGCTAGTGTTTCTCTGCCTCATAGGAACCTCGTTCATGAATGTAGGACTGAGCTTAGCATTCGGGAGGACGCGAGTTTGAATCCCCTTCTGGCCATCCAGATTTCGATTTTCAATGTTTTCCAGAAATCACTCGAGGTGATTGCCAAGCCCTGGCTGAAATCCTTCATGTTCCTTGCTCCCTTCCGCCTCCTCTATAATCGTAGATGTAGTTACGATGAAATACACGACGAATGTTATAGAAACTTACATACCTCGCTTAGTCACAATTCAACAGTACAAGTACAGTGCGTATGGAGCTGCTGATATTAATTTTGTCATCTGTGTGACAGTTTTTAAGCCCTATGCATTTACCCTCAGTCTTGTCGTAACCTTATCTAGTAATCCAATAGGGCAGAAAACAGCTTAGCGTGTAATTCTAACAAAGAATATTCTTAGGAAGGTTCTAACACTTTTAGTTAAAGACTTTTGAAATACAAATTTCACACACCTGCATTTCGTTTGGATTGGATTTGTAGAATGGGAAACTAGACAGTATACCTATTGATGAACTATTGGGGAACACAAAAGAGAGGAACCTTTTGAGGGACGGCACCTGCGCCGTATGGTATAATGCGCTGTCTCGAGTTTCTAGACCGAACTTGATGGGTGAGCTGGAAGACGCTAGTTCGAATCCCCGACAGGCCAGCCAGATTTGGGATTTCCTTTTAGTCTTCAAATCACTCCAAGCGAAAGTCTTCACCCAGTCTTTCCCGTCTCTAATGGACGATATGCAAAGCCATAAAAAATATTTTCCGGGGCACCCACTGTTAGAGTTCCGGTTGGAACTTCTCAACGGCGACGGTGCTGCCCACCGGTGGACATTGAAGATTTCATAGGTGGCGTTTCTGGTCCAAGACCAATTTATTATTGTGACCTCTGAGGATCAACCACTGCCTCCTGATTTCCCGTACTATATCCGGCTCTAAGGACTGCTTCAATCAAGTTTTTAGTTACGTTCCGATGGCCATATGTAGCCAAAAGAGGATTTAGCGTAATCAACAACTTATTAGCGAATAAAACAAACAGATTTTCGATAGAGGAACGCGGTGATTTAAAATTTCTCATCATAAATAAGGCACCAAATTTCGAAAAAATACGAGAGTATACGCCGAACTCAGTCTTCTAATGATTAATATTTCTCATAACATGTATTTGTTAGTAAAAATGTGAACAGTACACCAACATTATACCATTTAATAAAGTAAATTTAGAAATATGTCCTTCTATATATATGATATTGTACACTTCACCTAAGAGGGGCATCATCGAATCACTGTTTCAAAAAGTACGTTATCATCCAAGAAGTTGGAGCACTATGAGTTATATTATTTATTGCAAGAAGGGCAGTCGCTGCGCTATTTTTCTGAAGAGGGGCATTGACTAATTTTTTGTTCGAAAAGGAAGCGGTCAGTATTATTTTTTTTTTCGAAAATGGGGGAGGAGGCCAAAAAGGTTGGGAACGTATGGTTTGGACCATACGGGATTTAATCTCTGGATTTAATCTCTGTGTTATTTTTGTATGTACTATTTTTACCCCTGTAGCATATATGCGTTCCACAGGGAACGCTTAATTGCAAAAGCCAATCGTTTTTAAGCCCTTCGCGGGAACTGCTGCCAAAGGAATACTAGCCACGGAAAAATCAAAGCTAATAGAAGAACAAAATAGTTTAGAAACATTACAACAACCAAGAAAAGAAAAGGCAATGATATCAGCAAATGATGGAAGATGGCCAGAACCGACAAAAATTAAAAAAAAAATACCGTTTGTATCTGCCACAAGATAGTATTCACGAAACAGTAACCTGAGAACTTTTGGTAATACAGAGTGCTTCTGATATAAGAACATTTAGCCAGAAAACTTTGTTGTACTTAAATAAAATCTTTGTTTACACTGTTCGTTGTTAAAATAAATAAACAGAAAACTGTTGTTCAGTCTTAAGCAGATTAATAACATATGCAGGCACAAACATGATAGTCAGTTATTAACAAGAATTCCCCATGTTTCATGCGAAAATTGAGTATAAACAACATAGAGGCCACAAAAGAAAGGATTAAAGGGTCTATAAGCTGTGCATAGATTTTTTCGTGCGAAAGTTTGGAAACACAGTTTCAACACGTTGTTGAATGTACCAGTGTCGCACGTTCTTCCCATATGCGTAGGTAATTATAGAAGGCAATGCTAAAACTAGGCGACTGTGTGAAATAGAGTTCAAGGTCATTGGAGAATAACGATCGGGAAGCTGTTACGTCAGAAAGCTAGGAGAGCGGTGGTGAGAAACTAGAGCAAAGATTCAGTTTGAGATTCTTCTCCAACATTCCCTCAGAACAATCATTTAGATGGCACTGCCGGGTAGTTTCGCCCTTTTGAAGAGCATAACATGTGTACATTTAGAAATACTTACCCATACGCTATGCATGTTTGTAGTTTCATCATAAAAATGCAAAATTTGACCAGAAGGTAATAAATACACATACATAACGACTCTTGCAGGTGATTTAGTCGTTTCACTCTAAATATTCTATGGCGTCTTGAAAAATTTACGCGTCTCACTATATATTCAGCTTTTCCGTTTAGGTAATAGTAAGGATCTCTATGATGCGTTACATACTTGCTTATGTTATTAACTGTGATACACAGGTTTTACGGAAATTTTAAATGACACATTAGTTTGTTTAATCATTTAGGAGGGCTTAATTCATTAAAAAAACAATACCTTACGAATTACTTACAAACTTCATAACAAATCAAATATCCACACTGCAAAAAAATCACGGGGTATAGTTAGTAAAAATAAAATTCATATGACACCAGATTGTACAAAGCGCCTTAAGGTTTTTCACGCCCACTTGCACAGTCATAGCTTGGTAAAAAGCTTCAGAACAATCACACAGATGTATTTAAAATCAGAATCGGTTGCAACTGTCTTAGAGTGCCAAAGAACCTTTTCAGAAAGTTAAAAAGAAAGGCTGAAAATGGGTCATCACTGAACGGCGAAACCTGCCGCAATGAATCGGGTTTCTTCTGCGACCACTGTGGCACGCTTGTCGGAGGCACTGGGACAGTGTCACAGGGTGGTACCACAGCTGGCGGACAGCAGCAGCGTTCTGCAAACACGGGTGCACTACTAAAAGCTTGAAGCGGGGCAAGCGTGTGTGACTACTCACAGGTAGGAACAACAGTTCATTTAGAGCTGGCTTGGTGTGTCATGGGTCGGCGATGCGGCGCGGACACGTTGCTGTCTGCTGACGCACTGGCGGTCCCGCCTGGTCCGCCCGCGGCGGTCGATACCGCACCCCACCCCACCCCACCCACAGGGGCGCAGCGCCGCTCTCTGGGTCACGCAGCAGCTGATCGCAGCTGGACGTCTTGTTTACGGGTCGCCAATGAATGGCGGATAGGCCACGTTCCAACTTCTTTCCCAAAGTCCATGCTTCAGCACCACAAATCGCTGTGCTCCATATATACCGTCCTAGATCAATATTTGAAACTACAAGATTTTTGAAGAAGGCGCTGGCGCTATTCTACTTTAAACATCTCAACTGCTTGGGCAATAATATGTTATTTTACTTCCTGAGCAAGAGAAATCAATCACTTTTGCTATATCATCTGGTCCTCTATTTATATTTAATATGGTATTATTGTTGTTATTTATCAGTATCGTCACTCCGTTCTTCTAAGAGGACAATGTCATCAGAAAATCGCAACGTACAGATAACCTCTCCTAGAACAGTTGAACCACATTCAAAAACTTCTTTTACTTCCTTTATTGATTCCTCTACGCTCAAGGCGAATACTGATGCGGATAGACTACAAGAAAGAAGTAAAGCAAAAAATTGATACAAGTAATTAGTTTGTTTTGGGGTTCTGGAATTCTTTAGATGCGAAATAATATTTTTAGTAAGTGGAATTTATTGTACTGCAACTTTTGTAAATATGAATGTCTCTGCCTATACGAACTTCACTCACAATAGTCTGAGCAGGTTGTAGTAATACGTTATTTGAGATCAGAACTTCATAATGAAATTTATGCTACCTGTTACACTATGAATCAAATTTTAAGCACAGAACAGCAGTTACAGATTCCAAATTTAGAAATTAGAACGTTGTAAGTAGTGGAATCGAATCAAAGCGAACTTGAATAATGTTTCGAAGAAATGTTTGTCAAGGTGCATGAATGTGAATCAAAAATTAAATGATACTGAGTGCTGCAATAATTACAACGGCTCTGATATATCTCTCTAACGAGCAGGCACCGGTGAACAATGCTGACAAACAGTGTGAAGGAATTGCCTTCTTCCTACTGCACGTAGTAATCTCAAGCTCAAAAATGCGTTCTAAGCAGCCACCACAATTGTACAAGTCAATGCGGGATTCATCCAGAAAAGCAACATGTTTCCAATCCGCATACAACAGTCTACAATCAAAAACATGTTTTAGTCAGCAGCAATGCTAGTTTGCCAAAGTCAAAGGAATCAGTCATTAAGGAATAAGCGTAATTGTCCCTCTGTGAATCAGACGGATCTAATGATGTATACCGAGCCTGGTGGGTGAGCGGTAGGCTCGGGCCTGCTAATCGGGAGGATGCTGCTCAAATCCCCGTCCAGTCATCGTGTTTTCAGTTTTGCATGATTCCTTGAAAAGGCCATTACCGATTTGCTTTCCGTTCCTTGTCCCTAATCCACCCTCAAGTCTAATGATGTAAAGCACTGAAAAAAGGAAAATTAACAGAATTATGGAGGCAGATAAAGTAACTATCATTTCAAAACTCCGGTCTTATACTAATTCACTCCTTACCAAGAATTTCATACGTTCTCAAGGTATAATTTATGGGTATTCTAGGACTTGATCGGAAGATTTTCTTTTTTAGGTAATGAGTTACCGATGGGAATGATAAATAACTTACCGAAAACGTTAAAAGAATTTAAAGTTAAAATTTGTAGAGGGCAAATGTAGGTGGGTGCAGGATAGGGGAAAGTTGGGTGTGTAGGGAAATTGCCACCGGAGCGTGTGCTCCATTGCAATTGCAATTAAATTAAATTTAAGTGTGCGACAGTCTTAATCTTCGTTCGTGAAATGAAAAAGAGTTAAATGACATTATCAAAACAAATTAGTTTTCGCTGATGACATAGTATTTTAATAAAACTTGCGAGTCGAAGGTCTGGAACTACTGGCGACCTACTGAAGATAAATAGATGGATTGGGGATATTTATTTAATCATCAGTGTGAAAAGAAGTAATTACTTCGATTCAGTTGAAAATGTAGCCATTTTGGACTACCTATTCATTTTCGAAATCACTCCTAGAGATTACCAGAAAGACCATGACTGAATTTATTTCATTACCAATAACCCTTCAATTCTCAGAACATCTGTAATGGTATCAAAAAAAAAAAAGAGTGAGACAGAGAGAGAGGGGAGAGTAAGAAAGAAAGAAACAACATAAACAGCTAACATATTATACAAGATGTTCCACGTTAAGTAGATTTGAGTAGTTTCTACGTTTGATTATTTCTGAGTGAGTGTTCGTAACGGCAGAGCCTGTGTTGTACGTCACATTAGTAATTTCGGCTCCAGGGAGCACCCACACTGCGTTACTGTTTGCGTCCTCTAAAAGCCTGTTATTATTCTCAGTAGGCCACAGGCTCAACGCCAGGAGAAATTAAATGAGCAGTGGCTACCACCGCTATTTGATAATGATGACGAATGGGTGCCAGAGGAATAGCTTGCTGGGATAATGGAGTAGAGGTAAAATAGAAGGAGCTCAAAAACATGTGTTTCTTTCCCTCTCACTTTTTTTTTAATAAAAAAAAGAATGGCAAATGTAAAATCTCAGCATATAATTTTATAGTTGGCACTTTTTAAGTATTCCCTTTTTGAATATACCACGATTATATGCTATCACGAGAGGTGCAATGTTTGAAAATGACTATCGGATTTCCTCCAACCACTTTCAACTAAGAAGAGACTAAAAGATTTCTACATTACACATCGTGACGAATAACTTCACATTCAACTTCTGTAGTAATCTCCGATGAGCTGTTGTTAAGTACACTAAAGTTACAAATAATTAAATAAATGCTTTAAAATAATAATATATATTATAATAGATATATAAATTTCATGTATGAAGGGAGTCAAGTTGTAAATATAAGATTATGAAATTAAAATGTTTATCACCATTATTTGTCGCTAAATATATTAGCAAACCTTAAATTCTTTTAATCTAGTAATTTAAAATTTAGCCACTATTATATACGAAAAACGAGTAACTCATTTCAAAATTTTGGATCATAGTCATATTTCCAACCAGAAGTTGAAGAAAATTCCGAGGTAAATGGTATTACATTAATAAGTTTAAAACTAATATTTGAAAATCTTAATTTGATCGAGTAGATAACTATAAGACCCATAACTCTGGGTGAAGTATTTCACTCTCCAGGGTTTGCCACTTATTAATATGAAATACGAAATTTAACGAAAAACTTAGTGGAAAAATGTGTCTCTTCTAAAATTATTTATTATTATAAGAAAGCAAGAATATCTCTAACTGTTCTGGTAGAATTTTAGGATATACAAAAGTGTGCCACAGATAAGGATATGCATAATTGCACATAAAGCAGGTAAAAGTGTTCCAGGGGATTCTAAAATCTAAATAAATCTATAAAATTGAATTGCAGTCCTACACTGCAGTTCATCATGACCAAAGTATAAAATAAGCAGCATACATCAACAGAGTCTATATTTCTGGAGAGGCAATTCATGGGAAATCGTTTGATTATTTTTCATATGTATGTCACCTTTTTTCATCCACGAATTTTAGTTTTCAGCAGCGTCTGAAGTAATCAAAATACAGTAAGTTCCAATTCTTTGACATTACTAAATTGTCGTTAAAGTTTTTGTTACTTAAGAAATCTTTCTAATTTGAATAAATATAAAGCAAAAAATCCTACAGTCAGTGAGGCTGTAGGAACGAATAACAGTTACTGTAACTGTAATTCACCAATCAATGCGTGGCAGAGTTTGTTAACTTTTTTGCGAAGTCACTCCTTTCATATACGGGTATCGCAGTTAAACATGGTTATCATAATATACACAACAACCCAATGTTGTGAAGAAGAAAACAGACAACATTTCCAAATTCTTCTCAGTCACGAAAATGTTTGGTAAGAGAATACAAAATAAAATCTGAATGGAAACACCAAAACAGAGAGAAAGTAACGCGTTATTAGAAGGGGCGAAACGTTAGCTTTGAACTGCAATAGCAAAAGGTACACGCTTTATAATTTTTGGCAGTGATTTTAATGTAATTCAAAACCTATAAAATACATTCTTTCATGTGTCAGATGTAGCTTATAGTTATAGAAATATTTAATATATTTTCTTAAGTACTATTCTTTCCATGCAGATTAAATTTGTGTACATAAAACTACATTTTATCTTAGTACTGGCGATGAATAGTCACAGAAAAAGGTTTCAGAAATCTGATAATTCTGTAAACTTAACCTTAACACACATTCTGATCTTTCGACCGGTTAAACTTGTTAGACGGATGGTTTGCAGACCCTGGAAGGTAGACAACCATGGATACACATGTGTTACTTAGATGTTCGCTACTTGGCGCCGCCAGTGCGTGGCGAAATGATAGACCTTCCCTACCATCATTATTAATGGTACCCTTTAATTCCATAATACAAAATGGTCTGAAATTTTATATGATACTTCTGGATTAATAAACTTTTCTCTGTATTTAATAGGAATTTGGTAGCAATAAATAACTATAACTTTTTACGTGTTATTCCGCAGTTTTATGCAATTTTAATCGTAATTTGGTAGAAATAAATAACTATAACTTTTTATGTAATATTACGCAGTTTTATGCAAATGAAAACCTCAGTTTCAACTGAACCTTCCAGTTTTGTGATTGAGCTGTTTAGACTTACTGTAGAAGGAAATTGCCTAACAAAAGAATAGCATTCCGGTATTTTTTTGAAGTTACATTTACTTTAACGGTGAGTTACCTTTGCTTGGTTGCTAAGGATCGTTAACTGTGTCTGAAAGTCCAAAATGTTTGTTGGTTCGTGTTCCGGTGGTTGCAAAGAATTCAGTTCTTTATTTTCGGAGTACGTTCAAAATGCTTGGTTTAAAGTACAATCCTATTCAGTGTCTATATGACACTTTTAAAGGCAACGGAAAAAAATATAAGAGCCATAATCATATTTTAATTAATATTTTTTAAATATCTGTTTTACAATAGTCAGTATAGCACCGTACTATAAACTTATGTAAATAATATAATCATAAATAATTCACATGTAAGTAATAAGTATTCTTTTAAATAATAAAAATGCTCTTAGGTTTGCTTAAAAAATTTTAAAATATTAGGTACAAAATTTGTTGTTTTTAATTTCAATCAATAATCAAAGTTCTTGTCGGTTATTTGGTTTATCAATTTATTTTTAATGAGGCCCATCTTGGAAAACTTTTGTTCACACATGTATGTCGAACCAAAGTTACTAAGAACACGGAAACGCAAATTTCTTCAAATCGTATTAATCCGGCAGGCTCTTTCAGGTGCTGAAGATGATTTCGTTTATCTTTAGTAAATTTTTATCTCAGATAGCATGTTCTTTGGAAGTAAAATGCATTTTTACCTTCCAAGATTCTCAATTTCAGTAACAAGTCGTATAAATTTTGATTTCCATAAATCTTTATTACCAAAGTCGAAAAGAATTCTAAAATTTCCATTTCTTTATCAATTTTAACATTAGTTTCACTTTGATAATGTGATAAACTTGAAAAGGCACTTAAGATTCCATTTCTACGTCATTAGCCAAAAGAACCACTTTTCTTTCAAAAGAAATAACTTCTTCAAGAACTGAAAACGCAATATTTTCTCTATCTTGCAACTTAATGTTAAGTTGATTCAGATGTGTGGAGACATCCACCATAAAATGTAACTTTTTCAACCACGGATGTTACTTTAATTCTGAAAAATGAATATTAAAATTTCTTTTAGATAAGAAGCAAATAATTTCAGCATATTACTTCTTGAGAGCGATCGCATGTTGTTAAAAGGAATAAGATCTGAATATTCGTTGTTCATTTCACTAAGAAGCTTTTTAAATTGACGATGAGAAACTTTTGTGCTGCAGTTTTGTTAACAATATTGATTACTGAAATCATAACTTCAGCAAGTTCTTTTTGAAACGTCTGTGCACAAAGAGCTTCTTGGTGGATTATGCAGTGAAAAGTAATCACCTCGTGATTAAGATGTGACTTCTTCCAGCAGCATCTGCAGTATCAAATCCTCTGGTCTGGCCTTTATGTAGCAACTAGCCCCAAAGCCCCTCAAAAATGACGCGTTGAATGGAGTGTTTCATTTTTTTCAGCTGCATAGTTAAACAGAATTGTTATAAAATAAAGCTCAGTGTGATTCCCCGTTCCTCGTGCTGTAGCAAAACAGTTGTCAGATTGGTCCAGGTTGCATTTCAGCCTAACCACAAACTCCGCTAATATTGCTTCTAGAAAATCACAGCTGCAATCATACGTGAATTAATACGTTCCCTGTATCGCATTTTATCATGTATCACGATACAAACTTCTTTCAAAATCTTCACAAATCTTTTTTTTTTTTTTCAAATTAACGTTTTTATGGCTGACTCCGCTTACGTGTTGCAGAAATAATTACCTCAGTAATATGAAAACGAAAGTTACTAAAAATAAATCTTAACTGCTTACCTTAAGCCATGTAGTATTAGTTTCAATTGTGGCGTAGGGCGCATAGATAGCGTTCAATTTGGATTCATTCAAATCAACTAGTGATTTCAGTAAAAAGTAGCAAATAATAATTAACATGCTGATTTAAAGGAAATAAATACTGTTCTTTCAGTGTTCTGGCAATTCATTTATTGGCAGTTGCTTAACTTCATAGAAAAGTTACAAAATAAAGTTCAATGTAATTCCTCGTGCCTTGCGCTTTACCAAAAACTTTCAGTTGTCATCCTAATCCATGTAAATTGGATAAAAAAAGACTAATAGGGCGACGTGATAGAGTGATGTCATAGCATGACAGACGACGTCATAGATGACACAGAGTTTCTTATTACAATATCAGATTAGATAATACTGAAAGTTCTCCTATAGGACCTTCGATCAAAAAGGCAAACTTCTGCTGTGTTTTGTGTGTCGCAAGGCTCGTCTTCTGCGGTTGATAAGCTAATTTGAAATCTTCATCTTGCTGGTCAGTTACGTTTGAGGCCATCTTAGGCGGAATACTTTCACATTTATCTACGATGTCAGCTTAAGAGCTGCAAAGAGTCATTTAGATCATTTCATAAAGCAAACTTTAATGTAATCTTAGTAATTTCCTGGTACTATGAATCTGGCAATGTTAACAGTATTAGCATATTGCAAGCAACTGCCTATTAAAGGTGACGGTTGATTTTTTCAAATTTTCTGATGATCTACCACTGCTTTCTTTCCTTAAAGTAATATGTTGTGGCAAGTGCAATGCGTTTCTTTGAAAATATCTTTTGATATTCGACTTATTGTTTGCAAATTATTATTTGCAAATAAGACGTTTGGGAAGAATATTTGCGTTCGCAAATGAACCCATTCACTTCTGAATTCGCGATCTTCCTCTGTTGTTTTTCGTAGTTTTTGTTAGTTGTCAAATAGTTTGCTTAAAATTACTGTGATATTTCATTTAATTCACTATTAATGTTGGTAAAGGTTGGTGAAAGAATTTGCTAATAATGAGGTCTGGTAGCCTGCCCGGTCTATAGATCTCGACGACGTTGTTACTACTACTGTTGGTAGAGATCAATAAAAAAAAATACCAAAGAGCCTCACTAATATCTTCGAAGAGCCCCGTGTGCCTCGGATGGTGTGGTTGGTGGGAGCGTCCATAAACTACGTGGCGCGATCTAGGGAGGAGGTGTTGGCTGGAAAGCTACGCTGGGCTACGTGGGGGGGGGGGGGGGGGGGAAGGAAGAGGAGGAAGGTGGAGGGGAGGAGAGCGGTTCCGAGCTAGGCCACGTAGCTTTCCATTCATATTATTTGTCACAGTTGAAACAAGTTACAGAACACACAACAGCATGTAAATATTTATTCGCGTCATTTAATTGTGTCCGTAAGTATTTTACGATATTCTAACAAGAGAAAACAGTACAAAATTGTCTTCTGAAATCAATAGACGAAGAAAGCTACGTGCTACGTGTGGGTAGGCGGAGGGGGAGGGGGGAGTAGTGGGAAAAGCCACGTTGTGCTGTGTGGGGGTGGGGAGGCTGGTTCACAGGATGCTAAAATGGAGCTACGTAGTTTATGGACGCTCCCTAATTTTTAACGTCCGTGAGACCGGGTGTAGTATTCACTTTACTTTTATTTAAGGTGGAGATGTAAGAGACTCTATTTAAAGAAATCTTTTGAATTACTTTCACTGATGTCTGGTAAGTTGTGCTGGAAGTGGGTATGCGCTCACAGGAAACACTAGCGCAGGGGCGTAGCTACTATGGTGGTAGGCGGTGCAGTGCACCGGGGCCCCTACGCTCAGGGGGCTCCCAAGCATACCTCAGGGGGGCCCTTTTTTTAGCTCTACTGTCGTCTAAGGAGGCCCCTGAGACACAGGGAGCCCCCTCACTAAGAGGCCCTAACTGCTCAGGGGGCCCCAACCAACAACTCAGGGGCCCCCAGCCTCAGCTCAGGGGACCCCTACCAGCAACACAAAGTAAAAAAAAGGTCGCCCATCTGGCCTGAGAGCCAAAAATAATTTTTTTTCACCGGGGCCCTTGTTGACCTAGCTACCCTAATACACTAGCGTCGTTTGAGTTTAAAGCAATTTATGGTCCGTCGGTGGCTAGTTATTTTGATGAGCGAATGAGAATCACTTAAAATCCACTGGAAATTTTCCTTATTTGCACTTTTATCTGAAAATTGCCACTCACTAATTGTTAAAATCAGAAAGTTTATGGTTACAGAGAAATTTGAGAATTATTTAATCACAAAAATAAGAAGAATGTCTTAGAATTCAAGTATGTTTTCAGATTGTGAGTAAAACTGCACTTCCTTCTCGCAGAATACGCACAGCAATCGACAATAGAAAAATGCGAGGCCTACAACTAGTCAGATCACCGAGATGGGAGGAGGCCAATTTGGCCTCCTACCTATCATTCGGGAGGACCGGGGTTAAACTCGGTTCGGCCATCCTGTCTGAGGTTTTCCGTGGTTTCCCTCAGACAATTAGGCGAATGCTGGGATGGTTCCCTAGAAGGCCACGGCCGACCTTCCATCCCCCTTCCCTCCCCGTAGTAGTAGATTGGCTGAAAAGAGTCCCCTATGACTCTCCAGCAGCCCGCCTCCCAGCCTTCTGCTGGGAGGAATGAAATTGGTGTAAAAAAATAAAAAATAAAAAAAAAAAAAAAAAACTAGTCAGATCTTGCATTATATTTAACCGTTCTGTTTCTTTTTTATATACAAGTTTCTATACAGGGTTCTGTTACACTTATTTTTTCAGATTCCGTGTCGAATGTAGAAAAGAAGCTGCAATAATACGTTAAATTTCAAACCTTTCGTAAATCAAGTAGTACAGCGGTGGTTTTTACTAACTTGTCGAACGCATTCATATTAAAGTGTAAGAAACATCAATTTTTCCTTTCTTTGCGAGAGCAGAACTTATTTCCAATTATCTTACTCTCTCCTCCATTATTTTTATCTAATGGTAACTTCAAACAAGGTTGGATTGTTCAATTTCAAAGATGTCAATGCACACTGACTAGTGTACAAGAGTGACAGTAAAATTTACTGGACAGGTTAGGGGCACGGTCTCTGTCTAAATTAGGTCGTAGGCACAGTGAGGAAAATTACACCACTTCTCATTCGTTCACTCCACATCTTATTCATCTATCACAGTTGGGAAAAAATGAATGTTTGTAGATTTCACCGATTTTCTTTGAGTCGCTGTAAGTAAAAGCGGTGTTTCAGTATACCCTAGTGTACTTTTGGTTGATAATATAGGCCTACGATAGATTTGTTTCTTCTGTTCATAACGTCGAATCCAAGTCAACAAGCCAGCACATTTTCGTGAGTGCTGTATAGTGTTACAAATTAAAAAAAAAATATTTTTTCTCAGATTTGTGAAAAAACATTGAAAAAAAAACCTAGCACCCTGGTTTTTTTTTTAATTTTTTTTTTTTCAGAAAACAATATATTTGATAAATTATAGTTTTATTTACGGAAGTTACATTTTACATGTGTGTTTTAAATCTTATTAAATCATATAATGTCTTACATAATGATTCATAAATGTATCTATATAGGTAACATAATTTTTATCAAACCTCTTGGTCAGTACCACATTCACTAGTATCAGTACTACCATCACTAGTGCGGTCGGAGTCGGAATTTTCTGTTTCTTCTTCTGTCTCCTCTATATCCATAACTTCAGAAGTAATTACATTTTCCTTTTACTGGTTGTTCTTGTATTGTACACAAAAGATTTTGAGATTGCAATTTTAAATTGTGAGCAAAGTACGTACTGTGCATAACGTCTGCGCCAATAGTTCCATATTACGGTCTTTTAAGTTTGAATTTAAATCTATTATCATACAAAATAGGAGCTTTATTTCTTTTCAATCGTTGGTTTATGCCAACGGTTGCAATGAAATGATTCATAATAACTGACAATTTAATGACTCAGTATCACTATACACTGCGAGTTTAACAAGTATACGAATATATGGAAAGCACAATAAGTAATAAAAAGAGGCAAAAAACCGTTGATAAATTTAAAATTCCTAATTTTTTGAAAAGATCCGTAGGTCTACAGATAAATTTGTAGGGCTGGCAGCACTAGTTCAAATAGTGAGTAACAAAACAAATAACGGGGATTCCTTCTCGTGCAACCAAGCCTATTCGGGAAATCCCCGTTCGTAAAAGAATACTTTAGTCAATGTTGCCAATATTTTTGTAATTTTTTTTTCTACTGAACCAGAAAAATATAGTAAATTTAAAAATTAAGATAAGTACTTAGTATAAACTCTAAAACAGTCATATTAAACGATAAATGCCTTAAAAAGTATGAAATTTAGTGGTTATGAAAAAATCATGTCCCAGAAAAAAAAAACATGTTTTTTTTCAGTTTTTTTCATGTTTTTTTTTTTCAAGTCAGAAAAAAACCGTTTTTTTGACAACACTAGTGCTGTAACGTAGCGTACCTGTCTCCTTTCAATCTGTCATTGATCTCGTTACCACAAAACTAATTTTAGAACACTGAACTTAATAGTGTTATAAAGGTTTCTTCGTATTTTTGTCACACATTTCTAAAGTGTCCCCTGCGAAACGCAGACAATTAAACGTTCTTATTGATTTGAAACCTAATGCCCCAATTGACAGTTATATACATATATATGTAATGTGTTCAGGGGCTTGTCTCCTGACATGTAATTATGTATCATTCAATTCATTTTCCTTTATTATTCATAATATTAATCTTCTTTTTGGTGTTACATCACGATAAACAGTAAATTTGTTTGAAACAAGAGTTATAAAAGTTTAGTAACATTTACCTTTTCCCGCTGGCTATTGGAAGTCCAGGTTTCTCCCTTTAAAGGAATCTGGAATCATGCGCCTTCAACATATATATGAAACTCCTGACCCAACTAGCCAGGACTGTGGCCCGCCTCTAATCTGCTGATGATCCGACTATCCGTAATGTCATCCAGATGCGTTCTCTGTGCTATCGTGATTATGTGGGACTTGAATACTGTGTGCCAAATGCACACATGACGCAGTCAGAAAAGCTGCCCAGACTGACTGTTCCCGGTACTGTAAGCGGTATCTCACTGAGCTACCAGGTTTGTCATGTGTCTGTGTATTGTGGAGCCACAGTTTAGAAAACCAATTTTTGCATTGACGCAATGATTTCTTGTGGCTCTCAAAGATCCCTAAAATTACGGACATGAGTATATCATTTACAGCATGCCAACAAGTAGTGCACTACACCAGAATCTGATACACGAGTGACGGAAGCCATATGTAGTGCAGTGGGGGATTCCTTAGACTGAGGGAGAAAGATCCCGGATGAGACGTACAGTCGCGGACAACACAAATAAATTTACCACGGCATATCAAACATAGTTGAAAGTAATCTCAGTAGTTTAAAGCCCTTCAAGTTAATTACAGGAGCAATTGCACTAAACAACCCTAACTAGAAAGCTTTATTAGTAACTCAAATTTGACATCGTAATAATACAGAAGGCAGGTTAAAACCAGACACAAATTCTGCATGAAGTTTTGATAAGAGCTAGAGCGTTTATCGAAATGATAGCTAGTCTACAATCCCAGGGTGGTGGTGTATATAAGCTGTAGAGCCTATAAGCTATATTCTTATGTAAAAAAGGGAATGTCGAAACTGTTTGCGAAATCATACGTCTAAAATTCAAAGAGGATAAGGCAAATTTTGTGTGCCGATCGCAACATGTGAACTTAAACGTTTCCGAGTCGTTGATAGGTAATGTAAATCATATATTTCTAAAATTTCTGGATAATGCATTAATGCTGGCAGATGACTTCAACTTGCCTCCTACCGACTGGATTGATAACGCTAGTAAATCTAGTGCAGAGACAAAACTGCTTGCAAAATCGTTCTTCATCTATTATATGATCATCGCATACTACAGTTCATTACTGAGAAATCTCTTAGTTACCAGCAGGCCGAACTTAATACAAAAATTTAACGACAAAGGCAAAAAGTAATCACAAAACTGTAGTTAAAAGTTTAAAAGCAATAGTTACGCGAAAAAAAAAATCATTTATATTTTTGAGAACGCATCACAAATGATTTTTATAACAATCTGAATGAGAAGTATCATTTATTTTAACTGACACCAAGAACCGTTAAAAGAAATGTGGCATCTCTTTATAACTGTAATTGGTAAAAGCTTTAGGGGACATCCATTAATTACGTGAGGTGAAATAGGGGGGGGGGGGTCCGGCGAAATCTCACCAATGGGGAGGGACAGTAGATCTAAAAAAAAAAAAAGTCTACAATTTGCGCCAAAGTCGATTTTAGGAGGGTATTTCGTCGAAAAGTGAGGCTGTGACCTAAAAAAAAGCTCTACAAAAGTTTCCAGGGCGATTTCTAGGGAGGGGGGGTTCTCACGGACCAGATCTCACCACAGGGGGGGGGGGGGGGTCCGGCCAGATCTCACGAAATCTCACCAGGGGGGAGGGGGGGTCCAGAAATCCGGAAAAAACACCTCATGTAATTTGTGGATGCCCCATTACACCTCGTCAACGTCGAGCTCATTAGAGGCGGGAAAGGAATTGGGGATCGGGGAAGTAACGGAAAGAAATACGGCCATGGCCTTTTTGAATGAACCGTCCCGGCATTCGCCGGATGTGATTTGGGGAAACCATGGAAAACCCATGTCTGGATGGCCTGACGGGGATTCGAACCCGCTTCCTTCCGAATGCGAGGCTAGAGAGTACGATCAGAGATGGAAACATCCACCACGGTGGACGCATGAAGTGAAAAGATTAAGAAAATGCAGAGAAGTATTCATGCTCATTTCAGAAGAGCAGGGGACAACTTGGATTTAGAAAGCTTAATTAAGTTAAGATGTAAAGCAAAATTTGCAACGCGTGAAGCATATAAAGATTTCACTGCAGTTTATTTTATAAAATCCTAGAATAAAACCTAAAATTTGTTCACATTTCAGGAGTCAAGAGTAATGTCAGCAAAATGCCATCCTCAACCCATAGCGGATGAAAAATTAATGAGAGTTACATTGACTGACATACCTACTATGGAATTTAACACAGGAAATAAAATATTGGTATCATCATTTCGCGTTGAGTTACAGATGGATTCGTTACAAGTGGATTATGAACGTAGTGTAAAATAACTGAAGATTTTTAAATGTAAAAAAAAAAAAAATCAGCGGGACTCAATGCAATATCTGTAAGAGCTCTCTAAACGCATACGTCTGAAGTTGGATCTTTCCTGACTGACATACATAAAAAATCAGACAGGAGAAAAGTGCCTTCTGGTAGGAAAATCGCACAGGTAATTCCCGTTTCGAAGAAAAGTGATCGAAGAGAGACCTAATCTCGCAGACCGATATCGCTAATTTTTATCTGCAGCAGGACTTCTGGTAGATAGACATTACATCGGGTCTTTCAAGAAAAGGTAATAGGGCCATTTATTATATCAATTTTTATAAAAAATCTTGGAGACAACATTAATATCAGTTTATAACCGTTGGAATATGAAAAGTGGGGGGAAGGAAGGGGGAAAGAATTTCGTTGACTATTCAGAAATTCAATGTGATCTTGAAGTATTTTAACATAGGGCGATAAATAGCAATTTAAACAGCAAAAAGTGCGAGTTGATTTTCATAACGATCAAAAAGAAAAGAAAAAAGAACTCTTGCACTTAAGTACAATTTAGTGTGCACAATGCTTGAAAAGGTCGATTCCTTTTGAGTATTTACGTATAACAACACAAAGCAATTTGAAGTGGATTAGCACTAGAGATGGGTAGGTCCGGATGGATGCAGTTCCGCGGACCTGTATCACTTGCGCTAGGGATGGATGTACATCCGAGAGCTTGTCGGACCTGCTTCCAGTCGGACCTGTAACAGCGCCACAGTTCTCGCGTGGCCGGAGGTTGAACCACGGCCGGACCTGCAACCGCGGAGCTGGAACGCAGTTTTTCATTACAGTTCCGATTTGAAATCTATGTTCTTAAGAGTTTAATGTCATTTGCTGTACGATTGGATTACAGTTCTGTTTAAAGATGAGATTATAAATGAAAAACTATTTCTTAATGTCTGACTACTAGTAGATAATTACAATAACTATTAAATGCCAATGGGTAGCTAAAACCCGGTAGTACATTTTTATTGGTCGGGTTCGTGCTTCTAAGGTGAGGAGTGTTTTTCGTGCTAAATAAGAATGGACTTATAATTTAACTTGTAATTTTAATGCGTTGTAGTATTATTAAACTTTTAACGTTCAGTTTGATTGATCACAAAGTGTCTAGAATTTTTAACTTTCTGAATTCTGATGGCTTAAGGACAGATCAGATAATACATTTAACATCTCTTTATTGCAGAAACACGGTTCGTATAGTTTCCAAGGAACATTATACATATCTATACTAATATTATAAATGCGAAAGTAACTCGGTCTGTCTTTGTCTGTTTGTTACGTTCCTTGGGCTAAACGGATACTCCGATCGTGATGAAATTTGACGGGAAGATGCTGTTTGACATTAGGATCGAGATGGGATACTATATTATGTATAAATAAGAACATATTGTCATTAAATTATGAAAACTATCTCAACTGTGAAAGACAAACGCATAACATATATATCTATATTTGTAATGCGCAACTGCTTCCAGTATTGATAGCGTGGCGTGGTGGTAACGAGTTTGCTTCTTGTTAATTCTCCAGCGTTGCTCCGGGTTCAAATCCCATTGGGTGCAAATATTTTTATGAATTGTTTTTCATAGTTCGAGCCAAGTCTAGGATTTTTATAGTAAGGATACCATGTTCTAGCAAATCTTTGGCGCTAGAAAGCGTTAACTTTATTCACGGTATACTGGTTCCACAGGTAGTTTTTGTGTGATCTAAACTAATAATATTGTGTATGCGAAAGTGAGTCTCCATCTTTTTTATTTTACGTTTTGATGAATATATGTTTATACCGATGACAAGGAAATACTTTGTATATTTGGGAACGAAATAGGATACTTTTTCCGATATGAATAACAGTTTTAGTCATGAGACAGGTTCGAAGGTAGAATGGTATATCGATGGCGTTCCCGTCATATTATGCCGACTCAGTGTTGTTTGGGACATCTTAGATAATTTTCAGCTTTGTATATCCAATTCTAACAATCAAATTCTAAATCCACTCGTACGAAGTCGCGGGTAACAGTTAGTAATATATATAAATGATTATGTGACATTATTGCGAGCTACTCTGCTGGCCGCTTTTACAGAAATATTTTATAATCCAGTCGTTTCTAGAACTTCTAACAATGGCTCAAACAATCGGTTATTATTACTAAGAATTAAATCTTGCTTAAAAATACGTTCAGATAAATTGGAAATAATATTAAATAAAATTACAAATAAATTAAAAGTTTCTAAAATTGCTCAAAATAAAATAAAGATTTTGAATGCACCAAAAACACGTTATGGTAGCTGGCAAAACATAAATATTACTGTTTGATTAAAATGCATTGTATCGCACTCGATTTAGCACTCACGTCAACGTTTTATTCACTCAATCAAAATAGTTTAATATAGTATACAGAGCAAAACACTATACATAATATAAGAACAAATCTCACGTAATTTCTCCCTCACAGTTTAAAATAAGTTATACTTGCAATTTTGTTTTTTGTTCATTTATAATAAACTGTTTCTTAAGCTGGTATATTGTGGAAAGGCAATATTTATCTCAAGATGTTGAGTCTTGAATAATTTCATTTTTAGTAAAAAAACTAACAGTTAACAAAGACTTTCGATTTTTTTTAGTAGTACTTAAACATTATTAAGAAATGATTTCATTTTATTCTTATAGAAGCCCACAGAAATTTTACTTTTACTTTTATCATTATCAAGTCTGATTATGCTGTGATTTTCTAATATTAAGTACAATTGTGAGTTTCAGACAAAAATAAAACAAAATTATCAGAATTAATATTCTTTCATTTCATAAATTAATGGATGAACACGATATAACTCATACTGCAGTTCTCCTTGGTAGGATTTGTATCCACCATACGCTCGATTGTAGGTTCGGACCCATACAGGTCCGCCGGACACGTATTTGGATGTAGGTCCATACACATCCAGTTCCGCCATACACTCCGCGCGCTCGATTGTAGAACCGGACCCATACAACTCCGCCGGACACGTAACTGGATGTAGGTCCGCACAGATCCAGTTCCGCCACACACTCCGCCCGCCCGATTGTAGAGCCGGACCCATACAGGTCCGCGGACTTGGAACCTGGATGCAGGTCCGCAGCGCTGGATGTACATCCGGACCCGACTCCTTTAAAATCTCGGACCTGCCCATCTCTAATTAGCACGTGGACGCAACGTTTGCACAAAAGAGAGAACGAATAAAACTCTCGTCTCTAGAATAATGTTGTGCTGAATGAACCAGCATCAACGGGGGATTGATTTAACACCGAGAAAGTACAGAGAAGAACCGGGCGGCGGCCGCTTGTCGTAGCCCTTTCAAAAGCGTCGCAGACTTAGTACCCAGATTGGACTGAGATTATCTGGCAGAAATATGACGTAGTTTCGGTTTGAATTCATTGGTTAACATAGGAGCAACTTCTTTTACTTACGATTGCAAGAAAATACTTCTCTCATCAATGTCTTTGAGTCGCAATGAAAGGATAAATAAAATCAGAGAAAAAAGTGTTTTAGTGTTGCCTTTATGTACTGTTCCTTCATTTGTACTGTGAGGAATTAAAATGCACAGAGGAGTGTTTAGTTTTGATGTAAAGAATCTCTGTCATCTATAGTTTTGCGAACTGCGGAGTGTAATGTACACAGACGGAAAAAAAAAATCCCAACACCAAGAAAAAATTATTGTAGAGTAATGAAATTTGGACAATGCATTTGTCAAGTTAACATGTTTAATTGATTAAATTTTCAAGATCACAGGTTAATTTAAGCTCAAGAAAATGCATTTCAAATGTGAAATACTGTTAAATTAATAGCCGGTGTAACCTCCAGAATTTTGAATGCAAGCCTGCAAACGTGAATGCATTGTGTCATACAGGTTTCGAATGTCACTTTGTGGTATGGAGTTCCATGCTTGTTGTACTTGTGCTGTCAATACTGGGACGGTCAGTGCTGGCTGTGGATGATGCTGGAGTTGTCGTCCAATGATATCCCATACGTGTTCAATTGGAGACAGATCTGGTGATCTCGCAGGCCAAGGTAACATGTCGACACTCTGTAGAGCACGTTGCGAGACAACAGCGGTATGAGGGCGAGCGTTATCCTGTTGAAAAACTCCCCCTTGAATGCTGTTCATGAATGGCAGCACTACAGGTTGAATTACCAGACTGACGTACAAATTTGCAGTCAGTGTGTTTGGTATAACCACAAGAGTGCTCCTGCTGTCATAGGAAATTGCTCCCCAGACCATGACTCCAGGTGTAGGTCCAGTGTGTCTAGGCCGCAGAAAGTTTGGTTGCAGGCGTTCCCCTGGCCTCCTTCTGACCAACACTGGAGATCTGTTGTGTTTTCTGATGAAAGCAGGTTCTGCCTTGGTGCCAGTGATGGCCGAGTGTTGGTCAGAAGGAGGCCAGGGGAACGCCTGCAACCAAACTGTCTGCGGCCTAGACACACTGGACCTACACCTGGAGTCATGGTCTGGGGAGCAATTTCCTATGACAGCAGGAGCACTCTTGTGGTTATATCAAACACACTGATTGCAAATTTGTACGTCAGTCTGGTAATTCAACCTGTAGTGCTGCCATTCATGAACAGCATTCAAGGGGGAGTTTTTCAACAGGATAACGCTCGCCCTCATACCGCTGTTGTCTCGCAACGTGCTCTACAGAGTGTCGACATGTTACCTTGGCCTGCGAGATCACCAGATCTGTCTCCAATTGAACACGTATGGGATATCATTGGACGACAACTCCAGCATCATCCACAGCCAGCACTGACCGTCCCAGTATTGACAGCACAAGTACAACAAGCATGGAACTCCATACCACAAAGTGACATTCGAAACCTGTATGACACAATGCATTCACGTTTGCAGGCTTGCATTCAAAATTCTGGAGGTTACACCGGCTATTAATTTAACAGTATTTCACATTTGAAATGCATTTTCTTGAGCTTAAATTAACCTGTGATCTTGAAAATTTAATCAATTAAACATGTTAACTTGACAAATGCATTGTCCAAATTTCATTACTCTACAATAATTTTTTCTTGGTGTTGGGATTTTTTTTCCGTCTGTGTATATAGGGAGATACTGTGAAGTGACTGTTTATCTATATGAGCTAGAATGAAAACGCATTTATCCAATGCATAATATCATTCTAACACGGGAAGAAGCCTTATTTGGAAACATTTATCCAACCGGACAGCATTTGCCGTTCTATTGCCCTCTCTTCGAAGTTAGACTAACAGAGTTTTTACCTGCAACATAGACGTTTTGTGAGTTGTTATAGACTTAGTCACAGTAAAGTTACTCCTTGAAGTATTTTGAAATATCAGTTTCATAACAAACTCTGATTTCTATTAATACGCGTGCTCTTTGTAATTATTACGAGATTCACTCTCAGCGAAGTTAACTGTATAAAGGAAAAATTATTGAAACCTCGTTTCGTTTCTGAAGATTTGAGTAGTGATGAAGTTTGTGTGCATACCAGAAAGGTAGTGACGGCATGCCTATCATTTCAGGAAAAAAAATCCATCAAAACTACCATTCTCAGACTGATATCGTTGACTACAGGTTAATTACATTAAAATAGTTATCAGAGCTTAACTGTTGGTCTCTAATTTGTTTGCAAGCTGTTTTGGATTCAATTCGTAGAAAAATTGGAACAAAAGCTCGAAATTTACAAAATGTTACTGATTTTTTTTTAAATCCGCAATTTTCAAAATGTTAATAATGATACTAAATTAGTATTCTTAACCTTCGTTACTGGAATGTTGTTTACTTACTTATGTAAAAGACTGCAAAGTTGGTTGAGTAGCGGATGTGCTACACTCTCAAGGAGACTCTCTGACGTTCGTTGCTGGAGTTCACTTCCATTTGCGCCCATGAATATTCAAAGCATTCTCCCCAGAGTATTCGCAGCTGAGTCCTGGACTGTTTCGAATAGTACCCTGGAGTGGTGACAGACCAACCTTCATTCACAAATGTGCAGCCTTTTTTAATATGAATGTCACTGTTTAAGCAGGGCAGTTGTGGTGTTTATAGTAACATCGCAAGGAATTACTGTATAGTCTAACTAAATAAAGAGAGATGGTTTAAAATTTTGAATGGCCTTAATGCTGTCATCGGATTCTGCTTTCGTTTGCTACTGATATTTTTAAAAAGTACTGTTTTGTTTATCATATCGATTAAGAACTCCGTGTTCTAAAGACCTCCTCCTGCCAACCTTGCAGTTTATTATCTAATATTGAATCTTTCAAAAAACTGAAGCATCATTTTAATTTCTTTTAAAATGTTTTTATCCTGAAAATAAGTTGTTTACGAGTGTTACAATGTAAGAAAAATCCGTCTTGAAGTTAATAACTGAAAATGATTATCGAGTTTAATGTAGACATGAAATTTCAGGGAAGTAAGTTTCATGATTACGACCATTCTTTTACCGCCAGGGTTTAACATGTTGGGCAAAAAGGAGACAAAAGTGATAGAAGCACCTATTGCCTTATACCTGTAATGCCCATTATTCTGTGGCAATAATAAGGCGAATTATGAAAACATCACTTAGAGAAAACGATGAAGAAGAAGACATTTAATAATGAACAGCATGGTCATAGGTCACTGTGTACATGTTTTTTTTATTTTAATCCTATCAATATCTCCGCAGAAAATAAAGATATAACCGCCTTATTTCGTTGATGTAAACTGAAAGATTAAATTACATTTCCAGTAATGTTGATAATAATTAGAATTATTTTGTCTACTGTTCTCGTAAAACAACATATTAAGATTTTAAGATTTTGAGATGGGATTTTATATCCTGTAGAAGTACCGAGAGTTATTAAGGTCGATTTAACCTGAGGAATAGTATATGAACGTTGTTTCAGTTTGCGAACAGTGCAACCTTCGTATGAAGGTGTTTTGTATTATTCTGTTTACGGAACATGTAATATTGAGGATGGAATTGGGGACCATTCCAGCAGTTTCTTAGGTGAGTACAGAATGCCTCCTACTTAAAAACCAGTATCAAAACGTCCCAGTTGAGTTTTGAAGTCTCCCCCTTTGTAAGTACCTCTCAATATCCTTTATGGCAGCGATTTAAAAAGCTTGACAGCTTTAAATTTAACGATACGTTAGCACATTTTCTCGTTTACGCGAAGCTCTGCACCACACTCCAGCAACTATTTGGTGTCTACAAATTCTAGGAACAATTATGGACAAATGTTAAAAAACTTTTGAAAGGTATGTTTTCTACATAAACCAAATTATCCCCAACTTTCCGGCATACTAGAAATCTGTCTGATTCTAAATGTGTTATTAAAACTCTTTCTGTAATATTTCGTTTCTTACTTGAAATTATAACCGCAAGAATAATGCCTTAAAGTTTATACACGATTTTCATTTCTCTCTGCGTTTTTGGTTATGAAATTACACCTTAGCTACACTGTCTCACTGAGATTCTGCTGTGTAAATTAACTTACCAATAATTCACAGGAGAAATTAGAAAAATTTTCTTCTGCTGCACTATTACGTTCAAATTTACTTGAGATGGGAAAAGGTATTCTCCTTCCTACTCGAATCTCTAACGGAACCGCTTTGACTTCTAGAAACAGCCTGGTACAATCTTCTTACATTCCATTCTGTTTGAACACACTCTACAGATGCTGTAAATCTAACTTTACTTTCCAGTTCATGTTAAGTGGTCATTTGTAGACAACATGCTGTGACCTGCCTTAATGTATTTCTTGTGGGGGTGACTAGATTAGCGAGCAGTGATGCGGAAATGTCACGCCACCTATTTACCTTATGTACCGCAGTTGCTAGTCTGTCATATGGGGACGTTGAGCTTGGCGGCTTCTGGTATCTTCCGAAAGAGTAGGCCTGAATGGGCCGAAACCTGGGTTTACTCTTTTCTTCCTTCATATTTCATTCATTCTCATTTCAGACAACGCACTACACCGAACATACGCGCATGACAGTCGTTCACACAAAACATTAACTCGTAGTACACACACCTCCATCATTGGGGAAAGTAAGTGGAAAACAACTCAGTTAAATTTTTCAAGACTGCTGCCATGGGTAAGTAACTCCCTCCAGGGCAGCCTCCATGTCTGGTTCATCGAGTAGTGCAAATAATCCTCGTGCTGGGAAAAGCACTCGATTAATGCAGTCATAGTTCGATGTAAGGAGCGTGGTGGGTGAGCGGTTATCGCTCTGGCCTTGCATTCGGGAGGACGCTGGTTCGAACCCGGGCATCCAGATATGGGTTCTGGAAGAACAATACATTTTATAATCCAATTTGGAACTAAGTGAAACTGCGATACTGCTCAAATACCTTCAGAGACTTCTCACTTACAATGGTTCTGCTTGAAGTGGACTCATTCAAGCTTTACCTGTGGAGCGTAAAGTGTGAAAAAAAAAAAAAAAACCACTTCATTTCTCTTCAGTCGATGGTCTCTTCCGATCTTCTCCCGAAACTTTCAAAATATCAGAAAGATCTCAAAACTAATAAATGTAGTTAGAGATAATAATAATAATTCCGTGCGGTCGTAATGACCTGATGACAAGGTTTCTATAGGTTGCACATTCCACCCATGTCGTAGCCGCCTTAACCTAACACTGGACTCCTAACGGGTACAGGGGACCTATAGTTTAACGTGGAATCCGGCCAGCTGTGCCAGAGGTGAAATTCGGGTTAAGGGCCTATGAAAATCCCCGCCGAGACAGGGATTCGAACCGGGACCTTCCAATCCTCAGTCAGGCACCATAACCACTGAACCATCAAACCTCTCAGTTAGAGATGAACTATTGCCACCTAAAGTTTAATACACAATTTTTTAATATTTTTTAGTCTCACCGACCGGTATAGTAAGTAACAAGTTTCATTCAGAAGATTTCACAAAACTAAATTTTCTTTTAAACCAAAACACGCTTCTATTACGATTACAAAAAATATCTTAAAGCTTCTTAAGTAATTCCCTAAGGATACATAAAAATCTAATTTTAATCACATGTTGTATTGTGCATTTATGATTATAATGCGTTTTTTTTTTTTTTTTTTTTTTTTTTTTTTTTAAAAACGGTTAGCGTTCTCGCCTCGCATTCGGGAGGGCGGCGGTTCGAATCCCCGTCCGGGCATCCAGATTTGGTTTTCCATGGTTTCCCCAAATCACTCCAGGCAAATGCCGGGATGCTTCCTTCAAAAGGCCATGGCCGAATTCCTTCCCATTCCTTGCCCCCATCCTTGCCCCCCCCATCCTTTCCCGTCTCTAAAGACCTCGATGTTAAAAAGAGACGTAAAGCAGTTAAAAAAAAAAAGGCATGCGTTTTTCCATTTACAAGAATTACTTGTCTACCTGTTGCACAATGATGATTTATAATGCGCCTATCATGAATAAAAATTCCTAACCTTCACTGCATATGTTGCACCAGACAAAGTAACTTAAGTTTCTTAAAAAATTCTTAGTGGCCTTCCCATTTCTCCTAGCTTGGGCACATGACTTTCCATAACGGTGCGATTTATAGCTGCGCGGAATCTGAGCGTCGATGACTAACTAAATTGGTACTTTCACTTCCCTAACCTAACTAGTGACCTCTTTTGGTTATACTTCAATAAACATGGCACATTACTTCACCTCGACGTAAACAACCCAATATGAAAGCCTCACTTCCGAAAAATAACCTTCGAAATACCAACACTTATTTCCAACAACTTAAAAATTACAAACTCAGATGATTTAGTTAACAGTCCCACCCACATTCTATTTTCTACACTGATGTTTATGAAAACTAGCTCTACCGAGCGAGCACACAACCACGACGACAACTGATGAAAAGGCCTCCATCTAACTTCGTGCGTGCAGATATATCTTCTCCCGAAATGTCTCGTTTGACGCGTTTTCGAGGTTGGCTTTTTTCATAGTACACGTCTGTTGCAACAATTTACCCTAAGTGTGAATTCTTACACGCGCTCAATCCAGAATTTATTGTAGAAAATCTGAATAAAGCTCTTATTGCAACCACTAATGGCCTACAGTTGAGTTTTCCACTGTCAACCTGCAAACTCGCATCAACCGTGTAATTCTAATGCTACGTAATTCAAGATGACGTTCATCTGTCAACGTTAATTTACCAGTAATTTTTATAAACATTGTTTTTATTATACACAAGTATTATTATTGATTTTTGCTATGATGTCATCGATGTGTTATAATTATTGTCAACTATTGCACCCATCTGTCAACGCAGTGTCCTGTTATATTTCAAGTCCCGCAAAGAGAAGCTTCAATAAAAGTCACTAATTTTACTGAGAACATCGAAATAAATGACCTAGAATGCTCGAAGTTATAATTTCTACTTGGATTAAGCACGGTGGTGCTAAAGAAATAAACTGATTATGAATAAACGATGCACCATAATTTAAGTTTCAAGGACACATGGATGTGCGAGAAACTGGGAGCATGAGTGAAGATGATGCGTGGTAAGATTTTACACTGAAGTTAATGTCTTTAAGTCATGATGCGTGATGCAGTTCGCTCGCGGCATCTGATTGTCGGGGAAACTTGAACGACTATCGCTGTGGTCAACAATTGGGTTGGGGTCCATACTAATGGACACAGGGTTGCTTTCGGGTGGGCACAGACGATCGCTGTGGTCGCTATGTAAAATGTTAAATTTACAGGTGCGGCGGTGCCTTAAAGTGACAATTGTTGATCTGGTGTCCTCGCTTGGTGTTCTAGCTCTGTCTCTGAGGGGTAGGTTGCACTGGCGGAGACGTCTCCTTCCCCGCAATGCCACTTGAAGTCGGTGTGGGTGGACCTGGTGGCGGTTGACTGCAGGTATTTGCGATCGACGCAGTCCCGTCTCACAGTAGCAGCAGTAGGTTCACGGCCTTCCCTGAAGTCCACAGATAGATCTTGGAGAACCTGGCATGCAACAACACAAATACTTGTGTGAGCCACGCCCACTAAATATCAATTCCAGAGAGCAATACTTTCGCCTTTGACAGGGTGGGATGTGTGAGGCGGACGGAAGTTCGTTTTCCTGCTGGCCCGTTCCTCACCGACTCAATTTTAAATTTATGTAAAATCACTTTCGTAATCGTGCAGCGTGTTGTTCCTCAAAACCTTTTATCGGTGATGCCTAATGTTTATAAATTTGCGTAACGCCTACTCTGCGCGATCCAAATGACGCTAGGACCTCATACAGTGTACGTGTTTTGGAAACTACAAACGTTTTTTTTTTTTTTGCTGTCATCAGTCTCTTGACTGGTTTAATGCAATCCTCCATCCCTTCCTATTTCACTTCAGCCTCTTCATCTATACATAGCCCTTACAACTCACGTCCTCAGTTATCTGCTTCGTATATTCTAATATCTGTCTTCCTCTACAGTTCTTACTTTCGATTGTTCCTTCCACTGACAAATTAACAAAACCTGCATTTCTCAAAATATGACCTACCATCATGTTTCTTCTTTCTGTAAAACTCTCCCACCAACTTCTCTCCTCATCCATCATTTCCACGACTATTTCATTTCGTACTTTATCTGTACACTTAATTTTCAGCATCCTTCTATAGCACCACATTTTTCTTTCTGATATTCTTAAGGTCCATGCCTCGCTACCATAAAGAACAGTGTTCCACACATAGAGTTTTATAAAGTAAGTTCTTTTTACGTCATAGATCAATATTTGAAACTGAAAGCTTTCTCTTCTTCACGAAGGCTCTTTTTGCTAGTGCTCTTTAAGTTTAACTGCTTAAGACACTATAAACATGTTCTCCACGGGCTCCCTTTGGACTCCCATGACCCTGATATTGCGTTTTAGGTATCATATGATGGGTGCATTCCCCCTCGTGTGGTGTGGAAAATACCACAGAACACAATCGGTAACTGGTATGATACAGAGACTAAGAATATAGGAGACAGGTGAAGAGAATGCGGATACTGTGTAAGGCGTGTAGTAGTGACAAGGCTTGGATGGACAGTGATAACAGAATTTTACACTGAAGAAAAGAAATGACCATGACCTTAATCTGGCACCTGATATCTTTTGTTTGTTCAGGAGTCATGAATTGGAACAAATTACCAAGGGAAAAAATGAACATCTTACCAGAAACAATGAAAGAATTTAAAATTAAAATACATAAAGGTGGAAAATAGTTGGGAAAAGGAAGATGATGGAGTAGGAAAATAGATGTGTGACCAAATTGCCACCGAGGCATATGCTCCAACGCAATTAAGAAAAATAATACCATGTGCTCTTGGCAATGCTACACTCGAGCGGCAAGTAATATTTCATCTACTATAGTTATTCACAACGTGACAATTGATTCTTTCCCGGCGTACTGCTGATAAAAATTCTTCCCAGGTGTTCTGTCGGATAAGTTCTTCTGCCATACACGACGTTTCGACAGCTTCTTACTGTGTCTTCTTCAGGTGAACTGAAAGTTGGAGTTGCTACTACGACAGCACTTCACTGACTGTTTTTAAAATTGTTATCGGCAACTTAGTGGCGTAGAATCCTTCGAGTCGGTGACAGTATATCGGGCCGGCAGTTGTTTAATCAAGAGACAGTGAAAGGATTATTAGAGTCCGAATATACAGTAGAACTCCAATTATCCGAATCAATTGGGACCGGACCCCATTCGGATAATCAAAAATTTGGATAATCGGATTTTTTCCGAAAAAGGGTCTATTTTAATTAATTATTGTATGTATGTTAAAAATGCCTTCTTTTCCAAGGGTTGTTTTGGTGCTTTTGCACTTCAGGGATGAAAATTTCGCCGTACCACTAGGTAATCCGAACTTTGGGGTGGTTTTTATAAAAGAGGGGAAGCTTTTTCGCAGTACGTTTCTGTCTTAATTAAAAAAAGCGATTCGGATAATCGGCGATTCGGATAATCGGAGATCGGATAATTGGAGTTCTACTGTACTCCATTTCCAGCCACCGTTAGCGAGATAAAATCTCTAGTTCCATTTCATTCACAGGGGCAGAATATCGGAACAGTGCCTAGCGCGTGATTCGATAAACGAAAAAATTAATAGCTCGGAGTTAGGGACTGTCACACCCCTCGAGTCACGTATCGTGGAGAAAGCGAGCGTCTGACATCCGTGACAGACAATTTCTTGCTGTCAGTTACACGAAATACGGGACCACATTCCACTGTGAGTCACCGAGGAGATGACAGGACTCGAGTCACGGTGAGTGACTTTACTTCCGTCGTGCAGTCGTGGTGGTGACTGACTCCTGCGGGTCTGATCGATCAGTGGCAGCCAATGGCGTTCATGTGCGCTGTTGGCAGAGCCATCACGAGGTCGGCTGATGACACTGCTTACAAAACGACTTCACTACATTCGCAGACAGGAGCGTGACTGAGTTAGGACAGAAATAAACGAGGGCCTGATTACCTGCCGCCAACGAGAAAACCAGTGCACGTAAAATGATATAGTGTGACGCAATGACCGCGCACGTGATGTGTGTTCTACGACGGGCGATAAACACCCTGTATTACTTTTTATTTTAAAAAATAAAAAATTAAACACCCTTTAAATCTCGTAAAGAAAAGTTTTCACTGAGCTAGCAATAGCAATAATATCTTCCATCATCATTAAGTACGATAAAGTCTATATGTCATCTGAAGTACAGAATTAATTTGTTGTTTTAAGTAAATGACATTAAATGTTGCTTCGGATATCAATTTCACTCCAGCTGATTCTAATATAAATATTAACATAACTTTTGATATCAATAAAGTTAATATAAAAGCAAAATACGATTAGTACCTCTACAATATATTAAACTACTTCATTCTTTCCTTCCTAACTTCTCCTTCTTTTTTCTCCTCAACCATTCAGAAGTTGGGTACTTTTTCTTGGGAAATTTGAACTGGGTACTTTTCTCCTTGCCTGTTCGTGGATGGAAGTATATTTATGTGTTTATTGTTTATGTGTGGATGAATGTAATGTGTATATGTTCAGTGTAATGTGTTGCTTTGTGTTTCGATGGAATGAAAGATGGTAGAAGAGAGGGGCTTGCTCTTCTGCAACATACCACTTGCCAGGCTTAACGTCACGACTCACTAATCGTCACCAACATTGTAATATGCTCTTACTCCATACTAAACATGCGCATATTAGTTCGCGACTGGGAGCACTCAGATTAATTCGCTGCCTCTTCGCGAACTAGATCGCTCTTTTAGTTCGTTAGTTCCCATCTGGAATTTCAGAGAAACAAATAGTTTGCTCGAATTGCTATCGCAACTGCATGCGGTCTTTTGTTTTTTATTGTAGTTTTTTTTTAAAAATAATTATCAATGTTGCCAATGCCTGGGTTATTAAGGACAATGGGCCACGAATAAAGTTTATATTAATTGGTAGGCTGTTGTCGTACAAATATTGTGATAAAATATTTCCAACTAAAACGAAGTTTTTGTAACACTATAGTTTTTAGGCTCTTAGCACGTTTTTCCTTATTTAGCAACCCGGCTAATGTTTTTCCTATAATATTGGGAGGATAAACTGAAATATGTATCTCCATAAATATGAATACATATACTCTCGTCTACCGACCCGCCTCTAATGATCTCGATGTCGACGAGACACAATTCACGAATAAAAAAATAAAATAACAAAAAATCGTCTGCAGAACAATAAGATTGATGGTAAAAACGTATATCTGTCGACTCACCGGATTCCGGTTGGTTACGTGACCCGCGCGGTCTGTGCCGTATTTCACGTTTTACCGTGTACAACAAAAATCACTCGATAGCCTTAGACATGCGCATATTTCGCGAATGGGAGCGTTCGGTTTAGTTCGCAGCTCCTTAGCAAACTAAGTCGCTCTTTTAGTTGGTTAGCTCCCTTCTCGAATTCCAGAAAGACAGATCGTTCGCTCGCTTTGCGCTCTTTTGTTTGTTATTGTAGTTGTGGCTATCGGTGCTTATCTTTTAATTATTAATGGAGTGACAGCGTGTTTTGTTTTCATATACCGGATTAAATTACCGTTTTGGGCCTCCTACAATAGTTATTAATGTTGAACTGCTGTTAATATTTGTCTTTAGTGAATGTGTCTGCAGGGAACAATGTTTTCTTTTTGAGGACATCGCAATAAATAACCTAAAACAAAGCATATTAACCCTGTAATCAAACTGATACACATTGCACTACTTCACATCATCGCGTTGTAGAAGTCACATAAAATTTTGGTAGTCATTTTAGATTGTATTAGCAATGTATTATTATAAACCATATAAACCAACATTTGCGATGTCGCGCCAAAACTATTGTATGTTTTTAATTTTTTTATTTAATCAAATTGCGATGTAGCGCACGCCCCACTGGCAATTTCCCTACACACTCATCTTCTCCCTTTCCTGCACTCACCTACATTTGCCCTCTGCAAATTTTAGCTTTAAATTTTTTCAATGTTTTTGGTTAATTATTCATCATTTCTCTTGGTAACTTATTCCAAACCCTGACACCCTTATCCAAAAAAGAGAATCTTCTTTACCGAGCGTGGTGGGTGAACGGTCAACGTTCTGGCCTCGCATTCGGGAGGACCAGGGTTCGAATCCCCGTCCGAGCGTCGAGATTTGGATTTTCCATGGTTTCCCCAAATCACTCCACGCGAATGCCGGGTTGTTTCCTTCAAAAAGGCCATGACCGAATTCCTTCCCGTTCCTTGTCCAAATCCCATCCCGCCTCTAATGACCTCGCTGTCGACGAGGCGTAAAGCCCAAGCCAAAAAAAAGGAATCTTCCTACCCCCCCTTTGTACCTGAAATCGAGTGCCAGCTTGTGGTCATGGTCATCTTTTCCCTTCCTTCCATTACTTTTAATTCTTACACCAATATCTTTTCATGCCTCATCACCAATATACGACTTGCAGTGGCGTAGCTAGGTCAACAAGGGCCCCAGTGCAAAAAATTTATTTTGGGCCCTCAGGCCAGATGGGCGACCTTTTTTTGCTTTTTGTTGCTGGTAAGGGCCCCCTGAGCTGAGGATGGGGCCCTTGAGTTGTGCTTAGGGGCTCCCTGAGCAGTGGTTGGGGGCCCCCGAGCAATGAGAGGGCTCTTAGTGAGGGGTTTCCTGTGTCTCAGGGGCCCCCTTATACGACTGTAGATAAAAAAAAAAGGTCGCTAGTTTGCCGTGAAGGCTCGCGGGCCTCTGAACTGCGCTTGGGGGCCCCCTGAGCGTAGGGGCCCCGGTGCACTGCACCGCCTAGCCCCATGGTAGCTACGCCCCTGACGACTTGTACACTCCGATGACCCTCTCCACCCTCCTCCTGTCTACCAATGAATCACATTCCTGCTCTTCTATCATATCAGTTACTGATTGCGTTCTACGGTAATTTCCACAAACCTAGCACCCTCTCTAACTACTGTATTTGAAAGTCAAAATGTGGTTCACATACTACGCTACCATGTTCAAGCAGTGGCCTAACCAAAGTTTAATAACCCATTTCCTTTACTTCTCTCGTACATCCCCTCAACACTCCCTTCAATAAATGCAGAATTTTGAAACCTTTTCCTACTACTTGTCCAATGTGTCCTGCCCAGTTAAGCTTGTTAACAAATGTAATACCAAGATATTTACATTTCAAGTCTTCAATGAGTAATTATTTCCCTACCTTATAATCACAATCAACCTTTAGTTTTTTATCTGTGTATCCAGTAAGCCGACTCTTTTTTGCATATATCTTCATCCCATGTTTGCCAACCCAAGTAGATAGCCTGTCCAGATCACCCTGCAGATCTTTACAGTCCTCTACCGTTTTGATCCTTTTATTTAGCAGTATTTTATCTGGAAACTATCTCATTTCTGATTGTAAATCACACACACAGTTATTCATTAGAATAATGAATAACAATGGTCCCAATACGTTACCCTGTGGAACTCCCATTTTTACATCTAATTCTTTTAATACTGCATTTCCTACCTAACTTTCTGTTTTCTACCTTTTTAAAACTCTTCTACCCAGAAAATCGCTTTCTCATCCACTCCAATAGTTTTTTACCTTATTTACTACCATTTTATGGTTCACTCTGTCAAAAGCCTTTGACAGATCTAATGATACAATATGAATTTGGTCTCCCTTGTCCATTTCATCTGAAATATCTTGCATATATCCCACCAACTGAGATTCGCATGAATATCCTTGCCTAAAGCCATGTTGCCTGCTTGAAAACCACTTACGCTCGTCACATATATTTCTGATATGGCTTCATATCAATTTCTCCTTTACCTACCACTGATGTCAAACTGATTGGCCTATAATTTTCTACTCTATTTCTCTCCCTTCCTTTGTGTGCTGGTACTACTCATGGTATTACTATCGCACTTTTCCAGACTTCTGGTAAGCAGCAAGTATCCAGACTCAATTTAAATAGTATTTCAAGATAATGTTACAATGTCACATCCTGCTAATCTTTAAGACATCTGTGTAATATTATCTATACCATGAAGTATTTCTTTCCTCCGTGATCTATACCTGATCTATACCAGCCCCTTTATGTTTGTTTGCTTTCTTAGTTCTTTCTCAGCTACTCAAAGATTATAAATAACATTGAGGTACGAAGGTAGTGGCGCTGATTTTGAAGTTTTAAAATTTCAAGCCTGCATTACACATCGTAGAGATTCAAATTATAATTGAAACTCGCGAAGCATTAAATGAAACATGACGTCAAACACACCGACAATAAAAATTTCCGTTAAACATGTAGATTGTTTGACAAACGCGTCAAACAATGCCACAGACGATAAAAAAATTTGACCGTCAACAGACCCCTCTAAATTACTATCCGATATCACTGGAACCAATTATAATGTCACGGCCTTATACCGCCAGGTTTTTTTTTAGTGGTTCCTGTTTTAGTTTTATGCTCTTTTTATATGAAATATCGCTGGTTAGCGGAGCGTTATCGTACTTTAAGCAAGGGCTGTCTTTACTTCCCTCCTATATAGTGTTCCGTATAAAAGTAGGCGAAAGTGGGAAATAATACGTTCATCCTTTTTCTTCTTCCTCCATTATTTCAACAATTTTTCGTATGGCCTAACTTGTTGCGCCTCCGGTACTCAGTTGTCTGAAAAACGTTTCATAATATGGTTTGGTCAAATGCACTATTCGAATGTGAATGTGAGAATGATTAAAAAGAAGACAACCAGTCACTAAATAATTAGCGGAACCATGGGTTAACACCTTATCAAGCGGTACCTATGTTTCACAATCTTTCCATAGTATCATTTTTGAAAATAGCGCCAATTGCAGTTTTGACAGTTTTGTTACTTTCTTGATAGTGACTCATTATTTGAATGTCATTGTTTTTGAAAATTGTGTAAGCTACTACTCCCTGGCAACAGCATCGTTTCTTTCTGTGCGCCAGTAGTTCCTCGAGGCAAGTACTTAGGTCTAATATGTAAAAAATTTCCAAAACATGTAATCGACGTGAAACCGTTTGTCACCGACAACTGTAACATTTGATTTAGTATAGTATGTAATTAATTTATGTAACGTGTGATATGTAAATAAAGATACGAACATCAAAGAACATAACCTTAAAGCGTCATGACATTTCATATTTTTGTTAACAATGTACACTCATTTGAGCAGCAGCTAATAAAAAGGTTAGGAAGCATCATTGGCTTTGATTTACTTTAATTCTTTTTTCTGATAAAAATGTGAACTTGTATTTGATATATCTGCATCAGTTTCTAGAGTTGCTACATGCTGCATATTTTCGCTGTTTGATTTGCTGTCTGAGAATCCCACTGCTGAATTTAATAAAAAAATAAAATAAAATACGAAGATAATATCCGTTCCAAATGTGGCAATTCTATCTGTTCATTGTGCTGTTACATTATAAAGAAATATGCTAGTTGATTGCTTTATTACAGTATTAGGTACCGTGCATTTAGGTTGTTATCTACAAATACACTAGTATGTATCTTCAAATAGCAACCATTGATACCTAGTGATTATCTACCGAACATATTTCCAATTATATCTTTGACATTATTAACTAAATGGTTTACAGCTAATGGCTTGTCTTTAAACGTTGATAAAGCTCAATATATGCAATTCAATACATCATGCAAATTAACACCAGACATAGACATAAAATTTGCAGGTCAATCCATTCAGGAGGTAGTGTATGTGAATTTCTAGGCTTGCATATTGATCATAATTTAAATTAGAAGGCACATGTTGCTGATTTACTGAAGCAATTGGGTGCAGTCACATTTGCAATTCGTACAATTTTAGCTATAGGTGATCTCTGTATCAGTTTATTTTGCCTATTTTCACTCCTGTATGTCATATGGAACAATACCCAAAATCCAGTACTAAGAATTATGTTTGGGGTTAGTAGTAGAAATTCGTGCAGCGAACTATTCAAGAAGTTAGGGATTTTATCATTGGTGTCCGCGTATATATAGGCCTACACTTCAATGTCCTTTGTAGTCACAACTGATACACAAAATACACAATTATGACACTAGAAGTAAAAATGATCTTATCAAAGATTACAAGTCGTCGTCATTTGTTCAGAAAGAGGTCTGATATTCAGGGATACATATCTTTAATAAGCTTCCAACATATATTAAATGTCTACCAGATGATAAGATTAAATTCAGGAATAATAAAAAGAATTTTTAATTGACAACTCCTGCTCTGTTGAAGAATTTATTTCTAAGTTATCTACAAAATAAATGCCATTTGATTGTGTAAACATAGTTGATTTAATTAGTGTACCATCTACGATACGACAATACGTCTTCTGGTGCATATTATGTAATTGTTTAAATGTAAATTAACAACTTTCCACATCCCACAGAGCCAGTCTCTTATAATGGAATCTATGGAAAATGAATGTATTGTATTGAATTGTTGTTAAGCATTTAAAGTTCAGGTAACCATAGCCTACAGTACAAGTAGTAGTCACAAAATTTTATCGTGAAATGATTGTGTTAGGAGAGACAGATATTAAGTGAAATTAATAAGACATTCTAAATGATTCCAGAAGAAAGGTTTTATTAAATAGAATAAGTTTCAAAATCAGTTATGCTTTATAAGTGTTAGCAGGTGCGTAGCTATCGGAGGGCAAGGCGGTGCTGTCCATCGGGGCCCCCAAGCTCGGGGACCCTCGCTTGAGGGAGCCCCTGGCAGTAAACCTCACAAGACTTGGTAGAGCTAAAAGAAAAAAGGGTCGCCCATCTGTACTGGGGGCCCAAAATATTTTTTTGCACCGGTTCCCTCGTTAACGTAGCTATGTCACTGAGTGTTAGATGTATATATTTGACCTTTTAGTCAAACAGTTTATTGTATTGTTACGTATGATGATTTATTCATTCTTAGTGTATGGTTTTATTTGGTTTAAGTTTCTTTGTTAAAAAAATATGTTACTGAATATCCAACACTCATACATTGTTTTTGCCCTTCTTATAGGCCTAAATCCTCTGAGAAAAACACCTATTCCTGTTCAATGTAAAATTGTGAATGTTGTAAATGAGCCTTGTCGTAACTAGACCCAACAGGCCAAGCATATACCAGAACTGATTGTCGTTCATTGAAATCTGACATTTATTATTATTAAATAACTATTATATAGAACAGGGATGAGCCACATAGAAGTAAGGGAGTAATTTTTCCTGCATATTATGTTCCTATTCTCATATATTAGGCTGAAACTTGGGCAATTAAGAAGTGGTATGATATGTTTCAAGCAAGTGACATGAAAGTTCTAAGAAGCAGAATAGGGTTATAAAAATTGACAGGATAAGTAAAAAAAACGTTTGGGGATACGGTGAAAGAGAAATAGAGAAGGAAAAATTAAAATGGTATGAACATTTTAAGAGAATGGTGGAGCAGTCAGTACCAAGGAAAATATGTGAAATGAAGATACAAGGTGAACAGCCCAGAGGAAGACCAAGGGATAGATGGCTTAGACGAGTGTGTGTGTTGAGGAGAGGAGAGATCTGGACTAAAGTGGTGACAGAAACTTAATGAGCACACGTGGCCAGTGGCTGGAAACTGTGGATGATGAATTAACTGTGATGGAGCATATGCCCTGATGGCAATTTCCTTATGCATATACTTCTTTGTTACACAAATTCTCACTTAAGTTCTTTCATTGTTTGAGCTGTCTTGTTCAACAAATCCTTTGATAATTTATTCCTTATCTATAAATGACAGTTTCCCTCTCCTTTTTATTATTGAAATGAGGTGCTATCTTAAGGTTAGCGTAATTTCTTCCTTTCCATGTACTACTACTAATTCTTCTCCAAATAACCAGTCATGTCTCATAACCAGTGTATGCATTTACAATCCCAGAAGTCTCATTCCCTATCTCCAATTTTCTATTGTCTTGCAACCCAGCTCCCTTATCATACCACTCTGGTTGTGTTCAACAGAAATTTTCCCATACAAATCTCAGTCTTCTTCTTTGTTCTCCTTCCAGCTGTTGTGTATTTGATACTTGTAATGTTAGTCCCGTGCTACTCCAGTATACTCAAGCAATATCCTGACCAAGGTTTTGTATTCAAATTCCAACACATACCCTCCTCATTAAGGACTTTGTAAGTTCTCCATATCAGCTGTCCAATTTGTCCTACTGATTTAAATTTTCATGAATAATTTATCACATACTTTATTTTTTATTTTTTTTAAATATAACAACCTTATTGCGTGCCTGATAGGTAACTTGTATTTATCGGACCAATGAAAAAGCTGCTTCTACCTATACATGATTATGCTTCTGTTATTTTTATTATTATTGTATACTTAAAACTGAATATCTTTTTTGAGGAAAAGTCATGATACCAACATTATTTTTCATTTTTTCCCAGCTATAACTTTGTTCCAATGGACTGGACAACAGTTCTTATTGCATCATTACCATTCCTCTTACTTTTAATCTATCGACATTTCACAAGGACTTTTGATCATTGGGAGAAAAAAGGAGTGTATTACCTGAAACCTTCAATTTTCTTTGGTAATGTAAAGGACAGATTCCTGCTACGGAAATCTTTTCATGAAGTTCAACTTGATCTTTATAGAAAATTTGAACCTCATCCATACGCAGGTTAGTACAGTAAATTAAGTATTGTAATTTTGTTAATTAATAAATGTGAACCACAAGCTTAATAAAGTTGTCAGTGACTGCAATTGAAGGCAGGATGGAACAAAATAAAAATAAATAACAGATGTTTTGTAAAAAAATTGTTTCAGTCTCTTGTGTTTGTGATTCTGTTGCATCCCAATATCAAATCTTGGTCGATTTTTATCTTGTATAGCATTATTTAAAGTTAAGGAAGGATAGGGAAAATGAACTCACCACAGACGAAGGCAGGAGGGCTGTAGCAAATACATAAACGAGAATATATTTTGGTATAAGCATTAATTACAAGTAGGGATGTACATTTGGCAAGGGTTTTTGACATGTATCACATTGTGACTCACCACATAACTAAGCCAAATATGAAACAGGTGGAAGTGGTTGAGATGCAGTGCTCAAGGGAGAAGCTGGTAAACAATTATTGTAGGAAAGGCCGTTCAAAGTAAAATAAAATGAATTAAAATAATGAAAATGAACTAAAATCAATAAAATGATAACATAAAAATATTCCTTTTTTATCAAGGAAAGAATAAATGGGTTATATGTATTAAAAATGGGTGATAGGTGGGATCTTATAAGAGGTTCAGGCCAAGGGGATGCCTGGTGTCAAGGATGGGTGTTTCCAATCTACAGTGTTCTGAAGGGGTAGCAGCATTGAAGAAGAAACTGTAAAATGGTTATTGAAACTGTTAGGGTTGTGGGAACTAGCATGGGCTGCCACTAGCTAGTCAGGTGCCAATATAAACTGTTTGTTTTTGGCTGTTCTTCCTTATGTACAGCTGGTTAGTGGTGAGGATAACATCAAAAGCTGTGCAGTGATGGCAGGTAAGTTGGTGGATGAGGTGTGTTACTTTCCCTATACTTCCTTATTTTCATTGGTTTTAGGCAAGGTGTTTCGACTGTTAACATTTTTTTCTTTTTATAAAAATAAATAAATAAAAAATTATATTTCCTTGGAACCTAGCTAATGCCTTTTATTGATTTGATCATAATATTCTCTTAGATAAATTAGAACATTATGGTGTTAGTTATAGGCTGGGACTTTGATTTAAATCTATCTAGAAATAGGAAGTAATGTGCATCCTTGAAAGCTGTTAGTACAGGAGGGTTATGAACTCAACTGGGGATTAATTATATGGTGTGTACCTCAGGATGTTAGATATTGGCTCTTGTTCTTGATTTACATAAATGATCTCCCATGCATATTAGGTCATAATGAATATATGATGCTTTCTGCAGCTGATACCAGCATATCATTGAAACAACCATCAGTTAAAAACCTTGTAAACACAGCAAATGATGCTCTAAAAAATTAACAGATTGTTCAGTGCAAGAAAAAAGAAATGTATTTAGAAATCAAGGTTTACTTACAATGCCACCACATGTGTGGGTGGAGATTTTCCCGGCATGCTGATTAAATAAAAGTCAATTAAATTGTGATATTGCACAGGGACTGGCTGACAATAAATACATTAACTCAGCACCAACAGAAGTTTTTGTATCTAAATTTTTCTTGATATATAGAATTCTTGTATTTCTACTTGGTTCACATTCCTTGCCTATGTTTTGTTGCTGCGGTCAGCAATGAAAGACAGCAATTATTTTGTTTTTAGTATAATCACCACCAAAATCTGTGAGTTAATCTTTGCTAAAGGCTGTTGGTTCCATCCTAAATTACATGACCAACTTGTTCATTAGCTTTGTTTAAACCTTTTTGTGTCAGATCCTGAATTTAATAATTTGTAATAGATCATCCAAAATATTTGCTTATATGTTCTGTTGTTCATATTTTGTGTCACTGCAATTCTCCTGCCTTTGACAATGGCAAGTGATGGGTTTACTTTCTCTAACCATTATTTAATGCCTAAATGTATTCAGCCTTGTGTTTTTTTTTGTTTTGTTAATTTATGCTTGAAATATTAGGTTTCTTCGAGGGGCGCCGTCCAGTTCTGATGGTACGGGATCCTGAACTGATAAAACATGTCATGGTTCGTGATTTTGAGCATTTTGTGGACAGACCAACCTTAAACTTAAAAAATCGTCCTCACATTTCAAATATGCTGATCAATTTAAAAGGAAGCCTGTGGAAGACAGTTCGTGCTATACTTACCCCCACTTTCAGCTCTGGCAAGCTCAAATCTATGGAAACAATAGTGGTCCAGTGTGGTACACAGATGACACAATACTTGATGCAAAGTAAGTTACTAGTTTATTATATATTTATATATGCTACAACTAGTTTGATTGAGAAAGTTTTAATGTGTGACTGAAAGTTTCAGATAATGTGCTGTTTCCATAAATACATAACCACATTTGGAGAGTATCATTATTTATTTTGGTTGCCTTCAAGCCAGTAAATATGTAAAAAAGTAAAAAAAATAAAGGAAGTATTGGGTAAAATATTCCTTATTCTCATTCTGTTTCCCGATGTTACACCATTTACATTCTTTATTCCTATGCTTCACCTTATAATAGAACGTTTTTATATCCGATTTATTTTCTGTCGATTCCTGTTGCCAAACCCATATAGTCATGCTTGGCCCATTATAAGTTTTCTTTCATATTAATATATTTTATAATTCGTGTCATTTCCAGCTTTAGTTAGCTGTTGGTTATCTTCTAGTCACATCTACTAAAGCCTATTTCAGACAATCTTGAATTTAGATTCCCAAGGTTTCTCAAAACTGTCATGGTTTCCTCCCTGCATATTTCCTGACCTTTAGTTAATCTGTTGATATCTGTGTTACAAACTACATCCTCAGTTACCTGCAGCATGTATTACAACCTTTGTTTTCATCCACAATTTCTTATCTTCAGATATTCCCACCAATAAAAATTAAACCAATCCACCATATACCTGTAATGTTAGTCCCATACTACCCTAGCATACTCAAGCAATATCCTGTGCTAACTTATGGCTGTGAGACGTGGACACTAAAAGAATTTGTGAAAGGAAATCTTAGAACAGCACAGCAACCTGTGAAAAAGTCAATGCTGCGTTTAATTGAAAGAGACAGGAATAGAGCAACTGAAATATGTCAGTCACAAGAGCCACAGACGACTTACAGAAAACAGCCTCATTGAAGCTGCAGTGGACTGGCCATATTGCATGGATGGAGGACGAAAGGTGGACAAAAGCAGTGTTGGAGTGGAGCCCAAGCGATCATCAGAGGCTGAGAGGAAGACCACCAGACCGATGGTACAAGGACACACACGGGGCTGTTTGAGTTAACTGGAAGGGATCATTTGACCTGGAAAAGACTGCTCAAACTGTACCTGAACTCATAATTCTAAGAGGCCAAATCATATAATGATTGAACTGGCTGATGATGAAAGGTATCTCGGTTAACAACTTTGGTGGTTGATTTTTGCAATTTTTATTGGAAATAACCTTGTTTTGGAGTTTAATTATTTTAAAACATAAAACAACCAAGTTGCTACTGCTAGTGAAAGTTTTATTATCTATAAACATCTAACAACTATGTTATTCTTTGTGTTGAGCCTACTTTTTTTTAAAAAACCTATTGCTCTCTTAATTTTGTAATTCCTAAAGTTTGCTTAATTTTATTGGATTTTGGAAATATGTCCTCTCCCCCCACCCCCCATCTGCCTGCTTCCTGTTACTTATAATAAGATACTTCAAGAGTTAAAATTTAAACTTATGCAACCAGCAGATATAGGTTAAACAAGCTTTTATAATTCGTGGAATATTATGCTATTATTATTGAATAAATTATTGTCATCATTAAGATTTGTTTAGGAGGTATTTGAAGTTAATAAAATTTAAGGAATATTTTTACATCCTTAAGCTGCATCTTATAAGTTTCAGGAACATCATTTGATTATTGTTTTGCTTGAATCAGCTGGTAATATCATGACTGGAAGTGCAGAACTTGAGGAAAATGTGGTAGTGAGAGGGGTGGTGTGAATGAGGTTCTTCTACTACATTTTTGTTGTAGATGTAGGAAGATTACAGATCTGGAGGGTCCTTTATGTTCAGATCAGTAATTAGTAGTTTTCCTAAAATCTTTAACTTTTATACGAATTACAACAATATTTCTCTTCTCTAAAAATCCCCCTTAATTAATCTGTTTGTTATAGGGGTAGAGTCCTGATTAAAGTATGAATATCTTGACATCAAAATTTTCCATTAAGGTTATAGACTGTGCTGCCTGGATTGGCAAGGCATTGGTGAACGGTTTACATACTGGTATAACTAACTATCTGCAGGTGTTTATAGACCACAGGAATGAAATACTGAAAATAGAAAATAGGATATGTGCCACATACTGTAGTGGAAGAATGAATGACCAAGATGACACCCTATGGGGAAATTAAAGTCTTATAAAAGGTGTGTATAAGATAGTCACTATTGATGTGGACTTAGATTCAAGCCCCTTCTAATAATGACCAATACTGCTGATTACCAGAGTAGTAGAAAAGTGACAGTATAGTACATGTACATAAAATAGTGGAGACAAATAGCAACAAAAATGATCAGCTGATTAATTTAACTATAGTAGAATATAAGTTGTTGGATACCTTGTTTCAAACCACATCACAAAGATATGTGAAAAAAAAATTGTCAACATTGGCTTAGGAGATAATATTCACATTGATGGGAAAGGGAGGATAAGTTGATAGTGTAGCACTGTAAATCTCCAAGGTATATTACAGTGCAAAAGAAATAAAATTATTGATACAGGGTAGCAGAAATTTGGAAATAGCTCAGTGAGAGAAGAAAAGTTCATGCAAGTGATTGAGAAGATCACAAGGTAACAAAACTTTTTGGATATCTTAATAATATACCATGATGATAACTTCGTAGGATCTCAGGTTATAGAAGTGACCATGAAGCAGATCTGATGGATAGTGGAGGGTTCAGTATACAAATTTCTAAAATTGAAGGTAGTTGCTAGTGCGATTATAAAGGGGCACATATTTCAGAATTGAAGAGATATTTCAGGGAAATATTCAGAATGTTGAAGGAGAGGTCAGTTGAGTGGAGAGGAAATGAGAGCAGTTGAGTGATGTAATAAATTTTGGGAAGGAAATGTTTATTAAAAAAAGTACAGAACCTAAATAATATGATAGGAAGATGAAAATACTTAAAGAGCTGTGTTTATTAAGCATGTGAAACACAATTCTGTCCTGGAAGAAGGCTGATGCAGATTGGCTGAAATGTTGCCATTTAATACTAGTATGCAGTGCCACATGGGAGTGTGGAAACTATGATTAAAGAGGTTGTTGAAAAGAGGATACAGGTTGAGCAAAAAGCTACACAGTAGAGAATACATGACACAAATCAACATGGAACAGATAGTTGCGCAGAGCGAAGCTAAAGCTGTATTTATGAAGAATGTTACAGCTGTAACGTGAGCACTGAATGAAGCATCTCGAAATTTTGATGCCTACTTTAAGGGGAATGAAAGTATTGAACAATTATGGATAAAGATGGGGAAAAGTTACCAAGGATATAATAATAATATCCTTAAGGACTATCATTCACAAATGGAAACTGAAAAAATCAGAGCATAATCCTCTCAACATGGGTGGAAATATATATCCTCAAGATATTGCGGAGATAAAGAGGTAGATGAAGAAGGGAATTTTGCTGATTATCGGAAGAGTGACACTGTAGTACTGGTCTGTAAAGTAGGGGAGAAAAATATCACCAAAATTATCAGCTGATTACTTTGACCATAATGGGAGATGGATAGCTTGTTTTGAATGACATCACAAAGGTCTGTGAAGAAAGAAATTGTTTTGTAAATCAGCAATGTGGGCTTATGAGGGAATATTGATGTTAATAGACAAGGGAGGCCAGGTAGACAGTGTAGCATTATAAATCTCCAAGACATTTGATAGTGTGAGCCATAAAATGTATAAAACATTGGAGGGATGAAAAAGATACTTGCTGAGTTGAATAATACCTAAATGGAGGCATAATTCATTAGTATTGATGGACTTGATTATAATAATATTCGTAGGGCTGAAAATTGAAATAAAAGATTGATGAAACATTCTAACAACCAAGGTGAAATAGGCTGCCATCCATGATGATAATGATGAAATATTGTTACTATGTCGTAATCTATCAGCGGTATTGTTTAATGTCTTTAGACCGTTGAGAAATAGACATAAGATATTAAATTACTACAAGGGTGGTCTGAAAGGTTTCCGACCTAACAAAGATACAATACATTTTTTCTGAATTTTTATTTTTCAACATAGTCTCCTTGTAACTCTACACACTACTCCCAGCGATGCTCCCATCTCTGTAACCCGTCCAAATAGTACTCGGCGTTTTTCTCTACAAAATAATTGTTCACGAAGGTGATTGCCTCTTCATTTGATGGAAATCTCTGTCCTCTGAGCGCAATTTTTAGATGAGGGAACAAAAAGAAGTCGTTTAGGGCTAGATCTGGTGAGTAAGAGCGATGGTCAAGCAGTTCAAACCGTAATTCGTGAATTTTCGCGATGGCAACTGCTGAAGTGTGAGACGGTGCGTTGTCTTGGTGAAACAGGATTTTCTTTTTCTGCAAATATGGCCGTTTTTCCGCAAGTTCTGCCTTCAGTTTGTCAAGTAATAATGCGTAGTATGCTCCTGTAATGATTTTTCCTTTTTGAAGGTAATTGATTAAAATAACTCCATGACTATCCCAATAATCAGTCGCCAGCACTTTCCCAGCCGGAAAAACAGTTTTTGCTTTTTTTTTGGAGCCGGTTCCCCTTTTGCAGTCCACTGTTTGCACTGTATTTTTGTTTTGGGCGTATAATGGTGTATCCAAGTTTCATCTACAGTAATTAATCGGTGCCAAAACTTGGATTTATTGCGCCTAAACTGCGCCAACAGAGTGTTGGAAATGTTCATTTGAACATGTTTTTGGTCTAATGTGAGCAAACGCAGCACCCAACGCGGGGACAGCTCTCTCATACCTAAATGTTGATTTAATATGTAACAAACACATTCTTTTGAAATGTTCATAACCTCTGATATCTTTCTCACTTTAATTCGGCGGTCATCTATCACCAATTGGAGAACTTTGGCGATGTTTTCGTCGGTAGTTACAGTTTTTTGACGTCCCGAACGTTCATCGTCTCCCAAGCTCTTACGGCCACGTTTAAATTCAGCTGCCCAAAATTTCACTGTGGTAAGTGATGGTGCAGAGTCCCCACACAGAATCCAACTCATCTTTGATTTGCATAGGCGTATCACCTTTCAAAAACAAATATTTAATGACAGCTCGATACTCGATTTTGTCCATTTTCACAAAAACACTCACATCAACTCACTCAAACGACTGTTAGATAACAAGTGCACGTCCAAATGGCTGAAACTTTGGTGAGTAACTGTCAACAGATAAACAATGAAATTCACTAGCTTTTATTTACGAGTGCTGCCATCTTCACATTGAACTTTTCAGACCACCCTCGTACTGTTCCACACTCCACATGTAGATACAAAATTTTTATTCTCTTTTAGTTCGTGAGGTACTGGGTAACCAAGTTGATAGTTTTGTAAACAGGTTCTGACATGGCCACCATCCCATACTCTGGGAAAATAAACAGTACACCCACATTAAGTAACTAATCCTTAAAGAGATTTATGATTTAAAAATAACTAAATACTACTCCACGTAAAGTTGTAATGAAGTTTATTTGAAATTCTTAAATTTTCAGGCTGGTACCTAGCATGTATAACACTTTCTAGAACTTTCTGATCCGAACTTTGACTGCAGATTAGTAATTGGGAACAGTGCATTATTTGCTCACATTTGTCACAACACACAGTCTCATCCACAATCAATTAATTGTTAGGACTCACCGATCCCGATTAATCACTTTTGCATAAATTATCCATGAATACAAACTAGGTTCAATGGCCACATAGCAACTACTCCGACCAATGTTATGGTTATTAAAACACTTCCAACCCAAATGACTTCCGATAAAATACTGACCAAGCCAGACATGGCCGCTTCTCTCTCTACTCCACCTCAGTCAATCGTAAGTGTCCTTTGCCCTCATGTATTCTTTTCTAGCCTATCACAAATTTCTACTTAAATTCATATAGCAAAGATTCCTCCTTGCATTAGTCTCTCTTCTACCTTTCGCATTTCTTGTACTATACCGTTTTGCAGCCTCTGCCTTATGATCTCTCTGCTCAGTCACAACTCAGAGCAAAACAGTTTATCATTCCTCGCATTTCTAGCTGGAGTTTCAACACTTGTGTTACAACATATCAACCAGGGTTACTTATGAAATTAAAGAAAATGTGAGTTTTTTTTTGTTAGAAGTATAACAAACATTTCTTTGCACATTAAGTTCTGGGAAGAATGAGTCAAATTATTGCTCAGCTGAAGTGTCATTACTGGCTGGACCTGCTGTCAATAGTTACATGACATACTGAAAAGCAATTCTTAATGGGCACAGGAATTTTTGAAAAGTAGGAAGCAAAGAGTTGAAGTGGGAAATGCAGTATCAAAAGAGGTGGAAAAGAAATTGAAAATTCACAAGGAAATTTATTAGGACCATTGCTCTTCATTATTTTATTGAATGATTGTCTTGGTGGTTTACAGTCAAAACTTAGGCTGTTTACTGATGATATAATGCTATTCGATGGGATAACAGTGTTACAATGACAGAGGACTGTGAACAGGTACAAGTGTATCTGGAGGAGATGTTTGGCTGGGTAGGTGTATATGGAATGAAGATAAATGCAATGCAGTGGCCCTTGTGATTTTTGGCTAATGATAGGCAGTAGTTATGATTTTGTAGAGCACCAGCCAAAGCAGGCCAATTGCAACAGCAAAAGAAAACAGTTGCAGACATTGGAATGTTGCAATGACAATAAAGCAGGTCAGGTGTCAGCGGAAATATGCTGCAGCATGACAGCATTTGGCAAAATATGGAAGCGAAACAGCCGCCATGATTGGTGGAGGATCCTCCCTACCACTGGTTCCATGGAGGGGATCCGGAACCAAAACCCAAGTGCATGAGTCAGCGAGGAGGAAGAGCTAGCAAGCTAGGCTCGAGAGCTTGTCTCAGAAGGAAGGCTGAGAGGGTCTTAGCGACTAGCAGCAGATGTCGAAGCCAGCTGAGTCTACTGTGGGTTCAGTCGGGAGCCTACACCAGCAATAGTAATTCTAACAGGTGGGAGGAAAGCAATAGAGAAACATAGTTGGGAATCAAGTAGTAGAAACAAGTAATGGATGCCTTGCCTGGAAGAGGGACAAAGGAAATTGGGGATGCCTTAATCATGTATATAAACTTGATGTAATAAATTGTAAATGTGTATAAATCCTTACTGAAAGTATCATTTGTGAGTACTACCACTCACATGACAGAGAGTCTTACCCACAATGTAAATGTACCTCTTGAGTCTTGGGAAGTACAAAGCGAAAAAGAAAAGAAGAAAGATTCGCCATTCCACCACAGCAAGAAGAGTCAGCTGATTAAGTACACAGTTCAAAAGATTTTTTAGTAGTTGTATGATCATCGAGGAATTGCTCGTTGAACATCTTAAAAAGTGTGAATTTCTTGGCATAACTTTTGATGATTGTAAACTCAGTAGGACAGAATACATTAAGTAAGTGGTGGGAGGAAGTTAAAAAATCTTTCATTGGAGTGGATGATGAGACATACTTCAAAAGAATTACAAAATGGGATACAAAACTATTGCTTGAGTATTATGGTGTAGTATGAGACCCACATTTTGAGTATCAGGTACAGAAGTTAAAAGGAGGGCTTTAAGATTGTGTGTGTGTGTTTGTCCATTTTTTTACTGTAGCCAACAAGCAGTAACTGATATGAGAAAGGAGCTGGGATGGAAATCACTGAAAGGTAGGAGATGGGTGAAGAGAGTAATGGCAGTGTATAAAGAGAAGATTGGTCAAGGAATTCTTAAAAGATAGAAAGCAAAGCATCAGACTAGGCAATGCAGTATCAAAAGAGGTGAAAGTGAAAATGGAGTGTTACATTGCTGTTCATTATTCAAATCAATGTTAATGGCCAGAAGTTAGATTGTTTGCAGATGACACAATGATATATATAACATGATCAACATGGGAGAGAAATGTGACTAGCTGCATGTTGACATGGGCATGATATCTAGTTCGGAGGTTAACAAGGAATGAATATAAATGCCAAGAAGAGTAAACTTGTTAGGTTCAATGTTTTTAAAAAAATAGTTGTTTATGTTTATAGAGTGGGGAAGGAATTGCTTGTTGAAGACAGAAATATCTGAGCATAAAATTTGATGGCAAACTCAATTGAACAGGTGGTAGGAAGAGGTTTCAAAATCCTTCATTTATCATAGAGGTTGATGAAGGTATGTATCACCTAAGTGAAGTAATGTGTTGCAAATCTTTGATCAGATCACTGTTTGAATCTGATGGTGTAATTATGGGACCCACATTGCAGGTATCAGATATAGGAGTCGGGAAGATTGTAAAGGAGGGCAGATAGATTTGTTTGTGCAAATTACAGCAGAATACAATTGGTAACTGATATGATAAAGGAGCCCGATTAAGAATCATTGGAAGACAGGAAGAGGGCTGAAGAGAATGTATATGGGGGTGTATAAGGGAGTGTATATGGTATATATTGGTTATGAGGCTTGAAAGAATATTGGCAGAAGAATTAGAAACGGTAAATGAAGGGAAAAGATGATCATGAACATAAGCTGGCTATTGATTTCAGACTTAAAAGAAGTAGGAAAATTTTCTTTTGTAGGTGTGGGAATTAGGTATTAGAATAAATTATCAAGGGAAGTGCTGAATAGTTTATCAAATAATTGAAAGGATTTAAAATCAAATTTCGTAAATATAAAAGTAGTTAGGCATATATATTGCACTCAAAGGATTTAATATTAAAAAATAACAATCAATTGGGAAAGCAGGTGTGTGGTGAAACTGCCGCTGGACCTAATTCTCCACCACATTTAAATTAATTAATGCCATATTACTGCATTGTAGATAGGGAGTAATATTGCTGATGACACGTCGGCTGACGAGATGTAATGCTTGCTGCAGGAAACAGAGTCCTGTCATATAATCGTTGGCTTCCACAGCAGAGTCAGTTGATTCTTGGCTGTCCGGGTGGCAGTACTGCCCTGGAAGAAGACCCCAGAATGAGGGTCGAAACGTCGGTTTCAAGAAACATGACGCAGCGTCACCTGGACAGCCAAGAATCAACAGAGTCCTGTCATATTTATTTATTTATTTTATTTTCCTTGTATCACTGACATGTCTGGAAAGCTTTTATTGTTATACCATGGAGTCAGGTTCGTGGTTAATTCTGAATAGATGACAAGAATTCCTCCGGAGGTAGTTTTTGACACTAAGCTAGAATCTGTTTTTAGAAACACACCAGTTGAAAAGTCTTTAGATAACTGTAAACTGTCAGAGAAGTTTTATTGTACTTCTGTATGCACTGGCAGTTGACCAAAGAATATTTATAGCTTGACAAAGTAATGGTTTTATAAAACAAGTCATAACTGTTTTGCTGACGGGCTTATGCAAAACTCCAGTAAACATCAATTTTCCCTCAAAATTTATTACTTTATGTTCATAATGTCATATTTGTCATGTCTTCCCTAGGCACTTGTTGTCTCATGGCTTACCTTTAGATTCATGGTTTTGATCTTAGTTATTGGATTTGTGGACACTGTCTTACAGTTTACTAAGAGGGAGGGGACATTTTTTGGTATCCCAATTGCTTTAGTGTTTGTATTTTAGGATGTTGATTTTGAAGGCCCTTCTTATCTTCTGTAATAGCTACTTTAGTTGTTTTTTTTTTGTGGCTTTCACTGCCTAGTGCAATTAAAATAAACCTTGTTCTGGATATCTACCACTATGCTTTGTAGTCATTGATACCATGTTTCCTTCTTTTTTCTTTGTAAATTCTGATGTTCTACCAGTGTTACGTCACCATAGATAAAAAAAAACCCCGAGAACAAGCACTAATAAGAGTAAATTTTTGCTTCATTATTATTAGTTTAATTTCATGTTTCAGATGTAACAGAGAAAAGCGATGAACTTGAAATGAAGGACTTTTTTGGAAGATTTACAATTGATGTGATTGCTACATGTGCATTTGGGGTTCAGTGTGACTCACTGAAAGACCCTAATGATGAATTTATAAAGCAGGCATCAAAATTCAATGACATTCCAGTTCCAACTCGAGTTATGATTCTAGCAGTGCTTTTCATATATCCACCGCTTATAAAGTATCTACCTTTATCATTTTTTAATGACAAGGTAAGCTGTTTTCTTTCTTAGTTGTGCTTTCTATCTTGTGTTGTGATGATGTTTGTATCTAATAAAAAACCTAAGAAAACCCAACTAAATGATTTAATTTAATTGCAATGGAGCACAGGCTCCGGTGGCAATTTCCCTACACACCCATCTTCCCCCTATCCTGCACCTACCTACATTTGCCCTCTACAAATTTTATCTTTAAATTCCTTCGAAGTTTTCGGTAAATTATTCATCATTTCTCTTGGTAACTCATTCCAATCCCTGACACCCTTACCTAAAAAAGAGAATCTTCCCACACCCTTGTGCCTGAAATCGAGTGCCAGCTTGTGGTCATGGTCATCTTTTCCCTGACTGTTACGAGTGTATAAAGTATCCGTGATGAACCCGAATGGTTATTAAAGAGCTGAGTTAGGAATATTGTGTGAAAGAGAAAAGAAACCTAGGATTGTAAATCAGTCCTTGATTTTACGTAAAAAGAAATGATAAAGTAAATAGGTGAAGCGGAACTGCCTCGTAGGCATATGCTTCGTATCAAATACACTGACAAAAAAAAAAAAGTGAAACATCCAGAAGGAGTTGAAGAAAAGAAATGACCGAGCGTGGTGGCTGAACGGTTAACGTTCTGGCCGCGCATTCTGGAGGACGCCGGTTCGAATCCCCTTCTGGGCATCCAGATTTGGGGTTTCCATGGTTTCCCCAAATCACTCCAGGCGGGAAAAAAAACCACTACGAGTTGAAGCAGTATTTTATGTTCTTTCAGTGATTACAAAATCTAGTAAAATTTACAAAGACCTGATCAGTATGAAGTTGCACCCCCTCTGGCCTGTATGCATGCACTGATTTTTAATTTAATTTAATTGCAATGGAGCACAGGCTCCAGTGGCAATTTCCCTACACACCCATCTTCCCCCTATCCTGCACCTACCTACATTTGCCCTCTACAAATTTTATCTTTAAATTCTTTCAAAGTTTTCGGTAAATTATTCATCATTTCCCTTGGTAACTCATTCCAATCCCTGACACCCTTACCTAAAAAAGAGAATCTTCCCACACCCTTGTGCCTGAAATCGAGTGCCAGCTTGTGTTCATGGTCATATTTTCCCTTCCATGCACTACTTTTCATACCTATTGCAATATCTTTCCATGCCTCATCGCCAGTATATGCCCTGTATACTCCCATTACCCTCCTCATCCTCCTCCTGTCTTGCAATGAATCCCATTCCAGCTCCTTTATCATATCCGTCACTGATTGCATTCTGCGATAATTTCCAGAAACAAATCTAGCAACCCTTTTTTTCACCCTCTCCAACTTCTGTATTTGATACGTAAAATGAGGGTCCCATATTACACTACCATATTCGAGCAATGGTCTCACCAAAGTTTTGTAACCCAATTCCTTTACTTCTCTCGTACATCCCCTCATCACTCTCTCCAACAAGTGCAGAACTTTGAAACCTTTTCCTACCACCTGTCCTATGTGTCCTGCCCAGTTAAGTTTGTTATCTAAAGTAATTCCAAGATATTTACATTTCAAGTCTTCAGCTAGCAATTCTTTCCCCACCTTATATTCATAATTAACCTTTGTTTTTTATTTGTGTATCTAATAAGCTGACTCTTCTTTGCATTTATCTTCGTTCCATGTTTACCAACCCAATTAGATATCCTGTCCAGATCACCCTGCAACTGTTTACAATCCTCTATCGTTTTGATTCTTTTATACAGCATTATGTCATCTGCAAACAATCTAATTTCAGATAGTAAACAATCAACACAATTATTCATTAGAATAATGAATAGCAATGGTCCCAATACGCTACCCTGTGGCACACCCATTTTTACTTCCACTTCTTTTGATACTACATTTCCTAACCTAACTTTCTGTTTTCTACCTTTTAAAAATTCTTCTACCCAGCAAATGACTTTCTTATCCACTCCAATGGTTTTTACCTTATTTACTACCATTTTATGGCTTACTCTGTCAAACGCCTTAGATCTAGTGCTACACTATCAATTTGGCCTCCCTTGTCCATTTCATCTGAAATATCTTGCATATATCCCACCAACTGAGATTCACATGAATATCCTTGCCTGAAACCATGTTGCCTGCTTGAAAACCAATTACGTTCCTCACATATATTTCTGATTTGCTTGCATATCAATCTTTCCATTAATTTACCTACCACTGATGTCAAACTGATTGGCCTGTAATTCTCAACTCTATTTCTCACCCCTCCCTTATATACCGGTACTACTATTGCACTTTTCCAGTCCTGTGGTAAGCAGCAAGTGTCTAGACTCAATTTAAATAATATTTCACGATAAGGTACAATGTCACATCCAGCTACCTTTAAGATATCTGTAGTAATATTATCTTCACCAGTCCTTTTATGTTTTTTCAGCTTTCTTATTTCCTTCATGATTTCCTCAGGATGGATATCAAACTTTTTACTATCGTCATTTCTAATTGTGTTGTTAAGCTCGTTCTACGAATTAGACCCTCCTGTTTCTGATTCGTTGTCCCTAATGCTTTCACTGAACCAGTTACTTAAAATCTCTGCCTTTTTCAAATCGTCAGTAACTTCGTCTCCATCCTTATCTATAAGTGTCTCTACACCCTCCCTTCCCCTCAGTTTCCTGATATAGCCATAGAAATTTCTAGATGCATCAGTCAATGATCCTCCTGCACTGACAATACTCTTCATAAACCCATCTTTAGCCATTTTCTTTGCTGTTATTAAGTCCTTGTTTAGTTGTTTTAAATATTCCCTACTACCCTGCTGTCTCTTAACTCTGTTATGTTCTTTTCTTACCAACCTCTTTAACCTCCTCACTTCTCTATTATAGTACATAGGTTCTCTACTTCTCTTTATTTTCTGCTTTGGAATAAATTTTTCTTCCCCCTTTCTTATTATCTCCTTGAACTATTCCCACCTTGACTCTACTGTACCTGAGCCTTCCTTCCATTTGCTGAATTGTTCTCTGAAATATCTCTTCAAATTTGAAACCTGTGCCTTTTTATGATTGTACCTATTTCCCCCTTCAATTTTGGCTGCTGGTTTACTGTATCCTCTAATATCCATCAGAACTGCTTCATGATCACTTATTCCTTCAGTTACTTGATACCTCAAAAGGTTTTCATCGGGCTTAATTAGAAATATATCCAAAATATTTTGTCCCCTAGTGTTTTGCTCAACCACTTGTGTAAATCCTCCTTCCCTTATTAAGATATTTGCAAATCTTTGTTCCCTTGTGTTATTTATCTTATTCCCTTCCCAGTTTACACCTGGTAAATTTAAATCCCCGCCGATGATGATCATTCTATTCTCACCTCTGAAATCTGAGAGTGAATTTAATTTCTCCCCAAGAGCCTCATCCTCTTCTTTCATTCTTCCACTGCGGTAAACAGCCAACACTATGATTTTTTTCTTTTTTATTACCCCAGAAATCTACCCCAAGTAACTCATGGTCTTGATCTATGAACGCCAGTGAACTGTGGTAGTTTTTGCTAACTAGTATGAAGACTCCTCCACCAATTGCTCCTCTATCTCTGCGGTACACTCTGTAACCATCAGGAAAAACCTCACTGTCTAGTACTTCTTCTTTTAACCAACTCTCTACCCCAATTATTACTTGTGGTTCAAGCGTCTCTATTAAGTTTGCAAATTCGATTACTTTGTTCATTTTACTTCTACAGTTTACCATTAACACCCTTACTACTGGCTTTACATTTTCAGAATTTATCTCCTCTTTCCCACTTTTACCGCAGTCAATTATTGTTTCAGCCATTTCATCTATTTCTTTAATATCTGTGACTTTCCCCATCGCGAATCTGCAATCAGTATCACTTTGATAATCTATTTCTGTCCCTTCACCAGCAGCCCCCAACCTAAAAAAGGCACAGTCGTGACCCATCATCACTGGAAACGGGCTCCCTCACTGCTTTAGCTAACAACTCGGAAAGTACTCCCTTCCCCCTTCTATTTAGGTGTAGGCCATGCCTAGTGAAACCCCACCTACCAATGGTGTTCACAGGCACAACACCCAACACATAACTAATGCCTTTCCCAAGTAGCACTTCCGTTTCCACATTAACCCGCCTCACAGCATAGTTCAATTGTGGCCGGTCATGGCGACTTAGGACCTGCATGAGCTCCACCCTGGTATGCTGTGCCTCCTTCACCACCTTCCTCAGGTCACTCTCTATACTATAACTCGCGTTTCTATCAATACTATTTCCCGCACCTCCCACTATCACTACTCTATCATCCTTAGTGAAACTCCTACAAAGGGAACCTATATCCTCTATTACCTGGCTAATGTTGCACTAGGTTTGAAAAAACTTGTGACCTGATATCCTGTACCTAACTGATGCTGCAGAAGAGAGCCTACACCTCTCCCATGGCTACTACCTAGCAGCAGAACCCTTTTTTTCCTATTCTTGCCCTGCATGCCCTTATTCCTAAAGGTTTGCTGCATCTTACCTACTCCTACATCTACATGAGGCTCTTCTCCTCCTGACTCTGGCAACAGGTCAAACCTATTTTTTCCCACAATTACTGAAGTGTCTGGCTTGTTCATCCTGTTAACCATGATTCTCCTACGACCTGTTACCAGCTCCCACCCATCCTTATCAACTTCCTCCAACCCACTATCACTACTTTCTGCCTCTACAGCTTGAGCCTCGACAAGCTCAGCCCCCACAGGCTGTGCCTGTGCAGTCTGAGCCTCCACAGGCTGAACCTCCACAGGCGAGGCCACCACAGACCACGCCTGCAGAGGCTGAGCCTCCACAGGACGAGCCTCAAGAACCCTGATCCTTTCACGCAACTCCCTAATCGTTTCACCCATCTTCCACATCCTATCATCCCTAAGACACATTGAACAAAACCATGGGAGAGCCTCATTTATTTCCCCCGTTTCCTCTTCCCCACATGCCCAGTGAAACCACTTCTTACACCAACTACAACCCATCCCCATTGCAACGTACCTATGACAGGCGCCACAGTTTACAGTCATGATTTTCCCAAAAACTTCAACCTTCTTCTAAACAAACCTTAAATTTATTTGATAAAGTAGTCTTATAAAGTTTATACTATATTTTTTAACGTTTTTTACTAAATATGATAGGTGCTATACTCGACTAACTGTTGAATTGTTATATATATTTAATTTGATTGAAGTTTTTTGAAAAACGACCAGGTAATTAAACTACTTAAGAACCAATGAATAAAACTTAAGCTAATGGATTTCGAAACAAACTTAAGATGGTAGGTCGATACTATTTAGTGCTAATGTGGATAACAACTATTTTGTTACTTATGAAAGTTAAAAAAAAAAAGAAAGGTAGAAATTTTTTTAATAAATATATATATATATTAGATGGCAATTAAACACTATTAACTTTCAGACAGAACACGTTAATTATTAGAACGTACGTTTTTGTTATCGTAAAATTGATAAAATTGTTTATTGTATTCATTTTGTGTATACTGATAATAATCAACAACATATACTTTTGTTTATGTATCAGAGAGAAAGTGTAATGATTCTAATAACTGTGCTTTACTTAGTCTCTAGCATTTTTGGTCAAAGTTGCTTCGGAAACAAAGATTTACCGAGAGAAGAACCCTAGTGCAAAACGAAATGATTTTCTTCAACTGCTCATAGATAGTGCTCAAAAGGAACAGGAAGAAGAAAAAAACGAACAGAATGACAAGACTGAAGGTAAGTACCCAAAATAAATTATAGAAATCATCTGATATCTTGCTGTAGAATTTTGAAATCTTTGTTTAAATTTGATGCACAATCAAGTTTTGGTAATCAGCACAAATTTAATAAGCAGTTTTTCATTTGTGACAGGAAAGGTCCACAGAGTGACAAAACAGAGTCCCATGAAAGGTTTGTCATTTTTGTTTGTGTAAGCATGACATCATTATGCCATTATTCACTAATTGCTTAGAGGTGGTGGAGTGTTAAAAACTGAGGCATAATTAATATTCTGTACATTTTCATGCTTATTATTGGAAATGATTTACTCTTTACAACAAATTCTGTGAAACTTTGCAACTGGTTATTGCCACCCCCTCCCCTCCCCCCTCCCCTAGAAAAGCTGGTGTGTGTATCATTGTGTTCATGTGCAAGAAGTGAAACTTCTATGGGTCATACACATTTTGTGTGTGTATTTTTATGGTTCTTTCACAGTTGAGAGGATTAATGATACTTCCTTTATTGCATTTGTGCATTAAAAAGGTACTTTGTTCAACCATTTACTTATATTAACAATGCATGTCTGGTGCAATTCCAATTTAACAGAAAAAAATGGGAATTTATAAATATAAATGAAATATGCTTCCCCACTTCAATAATAAGAACAATTTGTGACTGTGCTTTCATCGAACATTCCTGTTCTGGAAGTGATTTATGTTTAAATGTTTAAACAGCACTTATCATAAAAAAACCATGTTGATCCTTCAAAGAAAAACAAATTGTTACTTTGGTGAATTTTATGATTGTGTAATGCTATTAACAGCAAAAAGTAGCAAAAATAAAAAGCACTCAGGAAATATTTCCCCCAAACAGAAATTGAACCCATGACTTTTTGTATATTTACACACTAACTGAACCATGGAGCGATCTGGCTGGCTTATTTTAAGTAGCTTTTCTATGGGTACAGATAAACAATTAAAATTTCACAGCTTATAACACAATTACCCGTAAATGAAGGCCCACCACGGCTGTCAGGGCATATGGTATTAGGGTGAGATACCTGAACTGTTATACTATAAATCCACGTTGATCGTTCTCTCCAATTCTGATTTCCACACTGAAGACCTCTCCTTGTAAGTTATTCTTCATAAATAAATGAAAATTATTAAAAAAATTAAGGTACTCAGAGACACTAGATTATAGAGTATTGCATCGAGTCTTAGACTGTATTTTGTGTTTAGAGTTTTTTATATCAGAGAACAACTTGTACAAAATTATCTGATAACTGTTCATACAATCAATAGGATGCAAGAGACATCCACAAAATCAAACTTTTATTTGAACAAATAAAAATTATTTTATTATATAGATATTTACAGATATTATGTTGATGACAATTATTAATTTATTAATATTAAATTATATTACTTCTTATTACTACTATTATTATTTTTTGGTGAATTTGTGTCATAAGTGAATTAGGAAATATATTTTTCACATTTAATATGATCCAGGTACCTCGTGAAGAGTTTGTGGATTACTTCGCTAAGATAAATTGAAGTTATCTCTTAAAAATTGAACCAGCTTTTTGGTTTTGTATAATACAAAATTAAATCTCCACTTACAACCATAGGTATTTTGCCATTATCATTATGAAATAAGGCAGATCCTTGTACTGGATACAGTAATAATTAACAATGTAAAGACCAATAATGTATCTAACTTTGGACTAGGAGAAATGTACACTACTACAATCCTCATGTTTTGCCCATTTTCAATTTTACATTGAACCATACACAAGTTGCCTATTATTAATGTAATTAAACCATACACAATGGCTTTTGAACATGTGCAGAACATTGTGACACATGCATACTTGACATATAACTACCATGGCCAAGGAAGTTTCACTTCAGTAGAAACTAAAAAAAAATAAAAAATAAAAATAAAGAAAAAGCTTTTAAAGTTCTTAACATTTGCAGGTTATGTGTTGCTGCAATTGGTAAGAAAATAGTTTGAAGGAATTTTTGAAAGAGCATACCTTGCATCTGGATGAGTTGAATTAAACTGAATTTTAATTGCGATGGAGTGCATGCTCCAGTGGCAGTTTCCTTAATAATCTATTTACCCCTATCTCAAAATTGTTATCATCTTAAATACTTTGGGTTTAAAATTCCCCCCCCCCCCCCCCCAATCTTAATTTTGCTATTTACAAATTTTAATTTTAAATTCTTTCAGCACTCCCTTATGCATGAAACCAATTGCTACCTTGTGCTCATGGTCATCTTTTCATTTTCATGCACTACTCCTAATTTTTCGACCAATATCATTCCTAGCCGCAACACCATCATTCACCTTGTACATTCCCAGCACTCTCTTCACCCTTCTCATGTTTACCATATGCCCAGAAATATATTACTTCACCTTATATATTAGTCATGGTGATTAGAATTAATATATAAACTGTAATTTATTGCTACTTAGTTAAAAAGCTTGTCTATATATATGTAAAGATGAATGTATGTATGTTTGTTTGTTCTTCATAAAAATCCACAGTTTTCATCGGATCTCGATGAAACTTTGCACACTTATCCTTTGAAACAAGGAGAAAAATACTGTCCACATTTGGTTGAAAAATTATCTGTATAAATAATACATGTTGTCTTATAATTTCGAAAAATTACTGAACGGCGATAGACAAACGCGATGGATATGGAGGTCTCTGTTCTGCCTTCCATGTGTAGCGGTCAGGTAGCTCAGTGGTTAAAGTGCTTGCTTAGTAATGTTTGGGTTGTGGTCTCTGGTTCAAATCTCCGTGGATTGTTTTTGATCGTAAGAGTCATGCCTGGGCCGTCGGTTATCCGTATTGAATGTTAAACTGTAGATATCACAAAGTTGGTGGTGCAGTGCAAGACAGATCGTAAGTAGTCTTGCAATGTTGTAGGTGTACACTTTTTTACGCTATATTGATCCCTCAGGGGTGATTCACAGTCAGTGTGTGTGTGATCTGCAGTAATAATACTATAAATGTGGAAGTAAGTCTGTCTTTTGTTACATTTTGACAACTAAATGCCTATTCCGGTATTGAAGGAATTTGACAAGAAAATCTGTAGGGAGGGCACAGGACATTTTTTTTTTTTTTTTTGATATGATTAACAGGTGTAGTCATGAAATTTTGAGAACTTATCGAATGGTGACAGAGAGATGGATGCGTGCGTTAGTCTGTAATGTTACGTCGCTTGCTCAAGCTATGCTTCTCGCGCAGTTTGTTAGTGTATAATTTGATAGTAAATTTCATTTAGAGAAAAAACGTATTATTTAATATAGATGTCTATTTTCTCTGTCCTATTACTTTGTGTCTGCTTAAATGTTTCTGGCACCAGTTTATTTTGTCTTCTTTTTTGATATGCCTTGCGGGCGTAAACTGGCCTAAGTTGTAGCTCTAGCAGAGCACGTGCAGCTTAAGTATTGGAACCCAAGAATCGGATGCTGATGCTGAAGAAAGATGAAACGTCCAAGCTGAAATAAAGCTGCCCTTAGTTAACAACCTTCCCCCCCTTTCCCCCACCCACATCCCCTCACATTCATTTGTTTTTATATTTTTAAATATGCTGGAAATTGATTCTTTTCAAGAGATAGGTTTGATGGTAGAATGATAAAGTGATGGTTTTCCAGTCATATTATGCCGATTCTGTGTTGTTTGGGACCAATCCTTCGCTACCAACAACTTTCTATATTCAATTCTGGCAAAGAAATTCTTAATACATGCGTACAAAGTTGCAGGTATCTGCTAGTTTGTTATAATTTAAAAAGTAAAAAAAAAAATGACAGCCAGAATCTTCTTTTTCTTCAGTCCCAACTGTTTTTTTTTATATCTCTTATCATGCCTACTATTTTGTCTTCATTTCCTGTGCCTGCTCCACTGAGACACGCTAGCATCACACCAGCACGGCACCCACTTCTAAGTTGGATAATCTTATGGTGGTGTTTCAGTATGGTGTGTTGGAAATAAAAAATAATAAATAGTAACATTTCATGAGAAATGTGGTTTGTAAAGGTATTTTGTTTATTATTGTTTCATCTTGCAAGAATTTCAATACACAAAGATTTTTCATACAGTACAGTACATGCTTAAAGAAAATTAATGGTGATAAGTTATTCAATAAAAAATAATAGGATAAAGCTTTTCCTGTAATATGAATTAAAGGAAGAATGGAAAGGGGAAACACATTAATATGAATGGCAGGACAATTGCAACATCAAGAAATAATACAAGTAAATGATAGATGAGAGAGTTAGTGAGATATCCAGAATACATTGATTCCTATAATGTTCCTTTAGTCTGGTTTCCTACATTATATTTTACTAGACGACCCGTGCGAAACTTTCGCGAAAAAAAAAAATGCGATGAATAGTGAGGTTGAATATGATGTCACCAAAGCTGAGTCATTACTCTTCATACTCCTACTTCATTTATCGATTTTGGTTATAAATCCAGGGAGATAAATGGTTCGAAACACAAAAAACGTATTTTAGAAAAATTGATATTTTTGCCCTTTAAGGGTCGAATTACGAAAAATTCCTTTCTTAAAATGTAATGATACCACGGCGGAGACCTTAGTCTTTCGTATAATATCTCATTTATCCATATCGGTTAGATATGAAGGGACACAAAAATGTATTGTAGAACAATTTATACTTTATCCTTTTAAGGGTTGAATTCCAAAAAATTCTTAAAATATGATGTCACCAAAGCTGAGACATTACTCCTCATAATCTTACTTGATTTATCGATTTCTGATAGATATCCAGCGAGATAAGTGACTCGAGATACAAAAACTGCATTTCAGTAAAATTGACATTTTTGCCCCTTAAGGGTTGAATTACGAAACATTCCTTTCTCAAAATATAATGTTACCACAGCGGAGACCTTAGTCCTTAATATGATGTCTCATTTATCCATGTCGGTTAATTATCAAGGGAGACACAAAAATGCATTATAGAAAAATTTATACTTTTTCCCTTTGAGGGTTGAATTCCAAAAACATTCTTTCTTAAAATATGATTTCTCAAAGCTGAGACAATACTCCTTATAATCCTACTTCATTTATCAATTTTAGTTAGATATCCAGGGAGATAAATGGCTCTAGATACAAAAAACGCATCTTAGAAAAATTTACATTTTTGCCCTTTAAGGGTCAAATTACAAAAAATTCTTTTCTTAAAATATAATGTTACCACGGCGGAGACATCATTCTTTAATATGATACCTCATTTATCTATATCAGTTAGATATTAAGGGAGATAAATCGCTCATGACACAAAAATGAATTGCAAAAATATTGATACTTTTCCCCTTTAAGGGTCGAATTCCGAAAAATTTCTGTCTTAATATATGACGTCACTAAAGCGGAGATCTTAATCTTTAAAATGATATTTCATAAAACGATTTGAGATAGATAACCAGGGAGATAAATGACTCGTAACACAGAAAATAGCATTTTAGAAATATTGACATTTTCGCCCTTCAAGGGCTGAATTCCGAAAACTTCATGTCTTAAAATATGAAAATATAAAGTGAAGACCATAAGCTTTAAAATGACACATCATTCATTGATTTCGGTTAAGTATGAAGGAAGATACAGGCTTGTGACAAAAAAATACCTTATAGAAATAATATATATGATTGCTGAAAGTGTCTATTGCCTATGCTGACCAGCACAAATAAAATAAATGAGAATGTATGAAATGAGCATTCTTGAAAATTTTTAATCACTAGTTCCATTAGTTTACTGTTAACACATTAAATTTAAGTTTGGCAGGCTATTCGTAAGAGAGAGAATTAGACAGAAATTAAAGTAAAATATATCAAGATATTACTAATGGTTTACTTTTAATGTAGTTGTGAACAATATTGATTGAGGGAGAAGTCATGACCTGTTGCTTTGAGACATAAAGATGGGATTGCACTAACATTGCAATTAGTGCATCATATCAAATGAAGACTTTGGGGCTCTCTTACAGCCCCTGTTATAATAATAGTAAGTGTTGATCCCATAATTTTATCTCATTTTGCTTTCATCATCTGTTCTAAATTAATGGTATCCCTTTTTGCCCCCTTCTTGAATCTGCTTCACGTTTTAAACAGACAGATATTTTCCCTCTGTGTAATCTAAGGCAGTAGTGGTTTACGCATTGTCTGTGATTTTATGGTCTGACAACTTATTTTAGCCAAAAAGTTGAATCAATTCCTTTATAGTTATGAAATTGGTTTGGCTTAACTGAAATAAGGGGAACTATAATCATTTCATTATTTAATATGTGTCTCTATAGTGCTTTGAACTTTGTTTAAATCATGTGTTGAAGCGATAGGACCTTCTTGATTGAACATGATGTTTGTTGTAACTATTTGATTAATTGTTTTGTTTGTGCATGTAATTTCAAGCTTGCATTATCTGCTGTATATACATTTGTTTTCTTTTACAGTATATAACACAGACAGATAACAAAATTTATGTGTGGATATAATCACCATTTTAAAACATTCACTGAAATAGTGTTTAACATTATTTCAGTGAATATTTTGATTTTTAACAATTATAGTTAACAATCTGTTTTCATAAGATAAGTTTATTTGTTTTATGCAATTAATTAGTTACAATATTTTCATTTACTCTTCTGTACAAACACCAGTATAGGCAATGATGCTTCCTTGTTAAATTGTTAGATTCTGCTCTTCTTTGACCATTATACAACTATCTGACCAAAAGTTTTCCAATCTCATTTACTCAATTTTCTTTTATATTGGCTTTGTTCACTACCTTTCACATATTGTTTCCATCCTGTTAACTGCCACTCACCTACTCCAGGTCTTTATTCACCAAACAGCTCTTATAACCTCTAGCCATTACCATGTCTTGCCCTATTTTTTTAAATTCTCAAGCTAGAGATTTGGGCCACGCTATAAAATTCATCTATAACAAACTGATTTTCATCTGAGTATGTCTTTATGATTTCCTTCTGCTGATTAGCTGTTGTCCTTTCATTATCTCTGACAAATTTTCTTAATGTGATTCTAAAATCTCTATAGTTTATGCACATATGGAGTGAAGTTATTGGCTTAGCGTAATGTCACTTCAGCTGCACCAATCTGTTTCTCATGATAGATGAATGTTTTAGAAACTGTATGTATCAAACTGTTTTACACACAAATATCCAACATTTAATGCCTGTGCCATAAGATGCCTGGTTAGTTAAAATGCCTGTTGAGTTTAACATTAAACTATATGTGAATAGAAAATTGTGCAAGTTCCATTTGTTTTAATTAGTTTTACATTTAACCTACAGTGATGTCCGAGGACATGATTAGTGCTCAAGCTCTTTTATTTCTTCTGGCTGGATATGAAACATCAAGTACTCTATTGTCTTATGCTGCATATGAACTAGCTCTTAATCCAGATGTTCAGGAAAAGGTACGAAATGAAATCGATAGTGTTCTTTCAAAATATGAAGGACAGTGCACTTATGAATCATTGCAGGAAATGCATTATTTGGAAATGGTTTTTTTCAGGTATGTATCATGAGTTCAAGAGACTGTAGGTATTATGATTTCTGATATTATGAGTAGCAACTCTGCTACTTATATTGCGATCTTCCTACACTTAAGTTATCAAGAAGGAATTAAAAATAATTGATATTTAGACCTTTTAAGTAGTGAATTAATCTAACTTGGCTATCCATTACTCTAAAATTATTGACATTGTTTTTATTTATTGCAATAACATTTCTGATTGCTTTAATTCTTCATTAAATCTTAATATTTAATTTGTCTCTAACTGCATTTGGCAGTGTAATTAATAATTCTTGCCCTTGAGTATACTTTGTTATGTCTGTTTTTTCCATTATGTATGATGTTTGGGTTTTCAGTTTTAAACTTTATTCCTTAAATAATATTATTTTTATTTTCAGAGTTTTGATATTTAGTGGGGGAATTTATTAAATCTAGAAACATTTTTTTCATATTATGAAACAGATTTATTTGCACAGTGTGTGGACTGAATTTATGAAAATTGTAATGATTAAAATACCTACACATTTTTCAGCAAAAGATTCAGTTCTCATAATGATTAAGAATTATCTCTCTTCTTTGTTTATGTTTTCATTTTTAAACAAAAACCCATTCCTGTCATCCTACTACCACTTAACATGAAATATTACTTGTTCATAACGTGCTGCCATGATACTGGAAAGATACCCACAATTGCTTTAAACATAATATGAATTAATTTATTATGTTGTCATATTCATTTGAGAGCTTCACACCTATATCTTCATTTAGTTAATTCAGCACTTAGACATTTTTTAAGTTCTTTCAATGAAATTAGATTTGTTTTATGAAATACAAAGCTGTTGGTAAATTATGAGGAATACTTTTTGTGCCAGTTGTGTCCAATTGTGATGACAGTCCAGTGACATTTTGAAGACTCTCTTTTCCTCATTATATATGTACCAGTGACAAATTTGTGTATCCTCATACTGATTACTGCATTAAGCATATCATTTTCTTCCTTCTCAGCTTTTCACTATGCTATATGCTGTTCCCTTTATCTGTCATTTCCCCAAAGATCTTTATGGTTTATCAGCCTTGTGTGTTCTATACATTACTATGTGAGCCTAGGGATCATTTCACCAGGGAGATATTCCCCTTAAAATAAAATCTCTCTACACCTAGTGATTGTGACACTTCCATATGGTATCACTTGTTCAAGGCCACTGATATTTTCTGAACTCAACATTATACGTTTCTCTTGTTAGTCACTCATTTTGTATGAAAACAAGTATCCTATCAGTAACTTATGTCTGTACTGAATAAAACATTGTAATAAATGAGACTTCCCTGCAGTATAATTGAAATGAAATCTTCACTGGTGTGTTGTTAAAACATGATATTTTGACGGCTAGCGCCAATGTCTTCCTCAGGTGTGGAACTAACTGTACAGGCCTGCTGACCGACAGCTGTAGGGAGGACAGCATGAGTGTTGGTGGAGGATAGTGACATATTTTGTAGTTCATGATTTCATGATTTTTCATGTTCCATCTATCATATCTGATAAATGAATAATTTTTGCCCGCTGAAATTATAACACTCTGCTTTCATTTCAAACCATTAATTTTGTAACAGTTTTTGATAATTTGTGGTAGACATTCCAATATGTTTTCATGAAGTAGCATTCATATACAAAGTAAATACTATTTGGTTCTAAATTTAATATAGCTGTCGTAGAAATACTTATCACCTATCACAGTATTACTTACTTAGCCATAACATCCTTGAATTAAAGAAAATCGTAATCTAAATAACTTTATTTGTGCATTGGTCAATTAGAAAGTTACAAGGGTAGGTTGAAAAGAATTGTACACATGCTTGTAGAACATGAATAAAAACAAATAGCAAGATCTGGCAAAAAGTACATAAAAGTACAATTCTTAAGCTTGAAAATCATATATTTATTTTTTCATATAGTCACTGTTAAGACTAACACTTTTTCCCCAAAGTGTAACATGTTCTTTTACTCTGTCACTTATAAATTCTTCTGACTTTCCTGGAATCCAGGATTTCACAGCTCCCTTCACCTCAGGTGTAATGGTTACTCTGAAGTCTCTCTTGAATAGAGGAGAGGGGGGGGGGGAATAAGGAGAGTGTGGAAGCTATTCAAACTTCAGGTTTCACAGGACCTTTACAGTTGAATGTTAGGTGTGTGGATGAGTGTTATCATGTTCCAAGATTATTGGTGCCAGGCTTCCTCTAATGTAAACAACTCAATGTATGTTTTAGACTCTGTATGTACTGAGATGAATTTACCATTGCCCTTTGTTTCAGAAAATCGGTCATGTAAACTTGGTGAGCATTCCAAAAAAACAGTTTTTTGTTTTGATTCTTTTGTTTTGATCTTTTTCGCCCTAGGAGAAGATGGATGTCAATATTCAGCGCACTGTCTTTTATTTTCTGGATTGTAATGATGGACCCATGACTTGTCCCCTGTCACAATGGTCAAAAGAAAGTCATCTCCTCCTTGATGGTAGCAGTGCAAAAGTAACTTGCAGCATTCCTTTTGATGCTGTTTGTTCTTGTCTGTGAGATGGAGTGGTACCCATAATGCACAGATATTATGGTACTCCAATTGTTCAATAATAAAGCTGACACGTTCTTTGGATATCCCATATTGGTTTGTGGTATGCTTTTGAGTGATTTACCGGTCATTTTGAATCAAATCATCGACAAGTTTGCGATGTTTATTGTCTGTAGTAGTGATTGGACGTCTGCAGCATTTTTTTTGCCAACAATAGGATATATGCAGATATTATTTATATATTTTAAATCAATTATTTACCCTGTTATATAATCATAAAAAAATGTAATTTTAATGAAAATATTAAAATTTAACATAAAAAATATTTATTACTGCAATTAAATTCCGACGATTTAAACGCCATCAGTTTGGTGTGCTGCACTGTGACATTGTACACAACTACATTAGCGTGTTGTATATTGTGGAGTGTTAAATCTAAAGATTTTATGTTTTATGACTAATTTTGATATGGAAGGAGGTCGAAAATCATTTTATGAATACTGTATGTGCAAAAATACGATAAGAAAAATACATAAATGTATCTAATACATAGCTATTACTCTGAATGGGAAAGAAAATTATTAATTCAAATATCTAACACTTAACTACTGTGCAGCTTTCACCCCTCCTACATCAGTGTCTGTAGAATCTGGATATGATGCAAAATATGTTTTCATTATGAAAACATCATTTTTTTTTGGAGATTATTTTACTAAACCACTCGCATTCACTATTTAATGTGTGAGTATTCTCGCAAGAATGCAGTATTTCACCAAGTATGCTGATAAATTACCATAAAACTTAAACACAATCATAAAATTATAAAAAAACGCCCAGCAACTATGCCTTCGTTTACAATATGAACGTGTACTTTGATGTCACGATTCAATTCAACAAAAAAAGTTGCGTTTTTGCAAAGCTACAGTTCCCTGGATTTTGATTAGTTAAAATCAATAAATAATAAGTGAATAAATAGTAAAAAATGTTTTAGCAGTAATTATACAGTAATAAAGCTTCCAAATAAAAATACTAGATGTATATTTGAATTTCATAAATATTCCCTATTATGACTTTCCAGGCTCGCAATCATGAAATTTTACTGTCCATTGATTTTCAGTAGACCTACCGACAGCATCATCACCATAAATAGCCTGTAAATGACATATCTCAGTGGGAGACACTTTTTACGCTGTCAACAATTCGACAATAGCACTCTCTTTAACTCACATGGCATAGTCTAGAACACGTCTCCATACTTCTACTTCTCAAAACTGAATGAACTATATGCATATAGATGGAAATTATTACACATGCCACTGGAGGTGCTTCTGAAGTTCATTTCATTTGCACTCTGCAAGCTTGTGTGTATTTCTTCTCAGTCTACCCTGTAGTTTTTGTAATTCTTTAATTATACAGTTCTGGCATGCAAAAGAGCTGACTAGACAGTATTTTATGCGTATTGTATTTATTTAATGTTTCGAATGAAAATAGTTGCTCAAGTTTTTTTAAAATCTGTATGATCAGTGGGGTATTCTTAATTTTACAGATTAAAATTATTTGTGGTGACAGACTAAACTGAATATCATCTTCTGTATGCTTACACGAATGCTATCTTCAGCTATACATAAATATCTACCAACTCAATGGTTTTGGACTATTGCAGAGTTACTTACCTAAGGATACATGTCTTCTGAATTATGTAGTAAAAAATGTGGGACATTTCCTACTAAGTGAGATAAAATTATATAAAGATTGTTGAGTTACTTCACAGCTTAACTAGAACTTTACCGCAAGTTGGATCTTCAAATGTTATCTATTCAGTTGTATACATGCTAACTGACCCTATAAAATTGCATACGCTGTATTTTATTACAATTACTTAATGCTTTTTTTTTATCAAATAAGGCCTGATGTTAGGAACAATGAAACTGCCAAACATTTAAATTTATTTTACTTTTTATACTAGTTATTGTTATTGAGTTAAACTCAAGAACACAAGATCCTTTCTACAGTGTAATCCAATACAGAAAAATGAAGTTATGAAGTGTTTGAAACTAAGGGGAGTAAATACATTACCATTAATGTAATGCTTTGGTAATTGAAAATAATTTATTGAATTAAAAGACATCAGTTCTTGAGCTTAATGGACAAATATATATTTCTTAGAAAAAAGAAGGTACAACATTTTAATCTAATAAAAATTTCAGAAACTCTGCGTATGCATCCTCCCGTGGCAAGGGTTGACAGAACGTGCACAAAAGCATATACCATCCCAGGAACACAGGTGCAAATTGATGAAAATGATTCGGTATCCATACCTGTTATGGGTCTGCATTATGAACCATTATATTTCCCTAATCCAGATGTGTTTGATCCTGATAGATTCAAGCCAGAAGAGAAGGCTAAACGTTCTCCTTATGTGTTTTTACCTTTTGGTGCTGGACCAAGAAATTGTATTGGTGAGTACATATGATTAAGCAGTTTCTACTGTTTTTATTGTTATTATAATAGTGTGTTCTATATGAGGAAAGTTCAGTACATACATCTTAAAACTAAAGCTTTTCACTATCTTCAACATAGTCACCATTTAGTTTAAGCATTTGTTCCATTATTTCACCAGTATACAAATTCCTTCGTCATAAAATTCAGCCACCTATACTGTATACCTAGCCAAGCTTTAAATACATTTTGAAGTTGTCAACATCATCAAAGTGTGGTGCATAAACTACTTAATATGTGAGTAAGGAGATGAAAATCACTTGATGCCTAGTCTGGTATATATAAAAACTGTCCCATTTTAATTGATTCAAAAGTACTGTGAGGACAAGCATTATGGATCTTTGTGAGCATCTTTGGTGTCCACAGAGAACAGAACTTCCTAATTTATTGGTAACAACCTTGTACAAAAGTGTGAGAAATTAGCAAAAAAATTGTTCAGAAAGTTCAGATATGGTAGAATTTTCAATTTTTAGAAACTTTTTCATCGAATTTCTTGAGAGATCATTATGCCCAACAGAAGACTTACCACTCTTCATATGAATGTTTCTTTTTTACACTTATAACAAATTGGACCTGTTGCCCCACAACACATTCACTCATAACGTTTGGGCTATATATTGTATGCAATGGACAGTTACTGTCTGTTTCTGAAACCTTTTTGTGCAAAAAGAAATCATATTGCTCCATACACCTCACATTTGGTAGGAGATTCTATTGCAGCACTAATGTTTTGATGTAGCAATGTGGCAGCAATACATTTAGTCAGTGCTCAGAAATTTTAGTACTAGTTTCAGTATTGAGGGATGTGGGCTGTAGTTCTGTTGATTCAATAAAGCTTTTAATTTGAGATGTGGAGTAGTATTTTATGCTCGGAGATCTATTTACTATTTATTAATTGGGCATGGGAATGATACAATCAAGAAAAAATTACATTCATCCTGATCTAGCGATTTTGCATGTTATCTTGTAACAGTCAAGAATAGTTTCAGGTACTAGACTGTCAGACAGTTTTTACTCTAGTACTTTTGATTATGCTGTTTACCTTTCTGTTGCAATCTACGAAAATTATTTGAACTGTGTGTTGATAGTGACCTCGGGAAGTCAAGTGAGCAATTATTATTGTACTGTGAATTATACTCACCATTTCACTCCTCTTTAACAACCTAGAGACTAATTGTTAGTACTGACAAACTAATGTGGCATTCAGTGAAAGTACTGTTAAGTGTCTCATAAATTTTGTACCTTGTTTTATTTCAAACTTTTTTTTTTACTTTAGAATGTTGTTTGATGTTGTCACTTTAAAAAAATCAGTTTTTTGTTGTGGAATACAGATAAAATATTTGCTCTAGATAATAGTATTAAAGAAACTGACTTGCAGTCTTGCTGGCATCTTATGACAGATTTCAGAATCTAGATCAAAAACTTGTGTTGATAACATTAAAATCTCTATTTGAAGTTTAGAACTATTCAGACCATCTGACTGATAAAAAATAATCTTTATTATAATTATCTTATTTATAACATCATTAACAATTTCCAAAATAAAACACGAAAGGGAGCTATCTGTTCCTACTATTTCTAATGAGTTATAAGAAGCAACTGCTTCCTATGCTCATTTAGTATTCAATGTCCTCATCACAGAGAACCATATGTAAATTATTTACCTGTCTTCTTCATATAATCATTAGCCACATTATTTTCATTTAATTTGGTTACACTCTGTGTGCAGTTTCGAAAACTGAATTTGAGGAGTAAAACCCAGGATAAGGCTCCCATTGGACTCTAAACAATCAAAATACTTCACTCATAATTTGATTCCCATATATTCACCAAGTATTTATTACATATTTTTCACAGTTTTTACAATCACTTTTTGCTCACTACTATCTTATATACATCCAGTTCTCACAATGTCCCTTTTAATCCACTTTACAAATTATACTGTCTCTACAATAGTGAGGCTCACCAAAATGAGACTCAGTCTGCCATTTTTTCATCTTTTGGACTCTGCAATATTCTCTCTATGACTGACTGACTTTTCATAAAATATGATAGGATGGGGGGGGGGGGGGGACAGATACCCGTCACTTACCACAGATGAAGGCAGGAGGGCGAGACGAACACGTAAAAAAAAAAAAAAAAAACCAAAAAAAACAAAAAAAAAAAAACAAATTGCACAATATTTTGACAAGTCTTAATCATGTGAGAGGGAAGACATATGGCAGGGGGAAAGATGTGGTCACATCCCAACCCGCCACATGACTGACTGTCTTTTCAGTCATACTTACACTACTCTCTGGTGCACAGGCCCAGCATACCAACTTAAACTAAATACTTTTTCTCTACTATACAAAACAATTTGTGTAGTATTTAGTAAAATTAAAAGAACCAAGCATATTAACACAGTATACACTATAAAAATAAACACAATAAATGAACAAAAGCTAAGTGTAAAGGAACTATGTGTTTTTACCAAATTTTATATGATCTATTTTACACCATTCCCCCATTTTTACAGTATTCAATTACAACTCTCACTCCTTCCATTTACCCTTGATACAGTTTCAAATTACTCTCATTCCTGAGTCCCAACATCCTCCTTGATTTTGGATACTGAAGATAATATACGTGATTATGTGGTTTTGCTACAATTACATAGGGTCTTTCTTATATGTCAAAAACCTTTTTTATTTCTGTATTAATGCTGCTGGACCTTCCATGAGTCTTCACCAATATTAGCTCACCTACTTCCAACTCAGTCTTTCCCACATGCCTATCATATATCCTCTTCTGTTCCTCTGCTTCAGGTTCTCATGTTCTAGTCTCAGGGGCTCCTCGATCTCCATTTCCTTTCTAGGTGGAAATTTTATCATTCTCGTCACAATGTTTTCTGGTTTCCAAGCCCACGTTATTTCATATGGTTTAAGTCCAGTCCCAGTATGCACGACAGTCTCAATCATGTTTTCAAATGTACTTAAGTATTCTGCCCACATTAAATGCTCGTTGTGGCAGTATGTCCTGCAAAACCTCCCCAGCTCATGCATTACTCTCTCTGCAGAGACCCAGGAATGATTTCAGTTGCTTTTGACTTGTTGGAAGAGAGAAATATTTTACTGCTTCTAGCTTGCTAGGATCAGGAGCTGCCCCTTTCTCACTGATAATATGTCCTAGAAAGTTTTTCTTTTCCTTTGTAAATTCAGATTTTGATGGCTTTAATTTAATTCCTCCAACTTTCAATGCTACCAACACCTCTTGCAGCAATGCACATTGATCTTCTCACATTTGAGCAGTTATTAATATATCATCTACATATATATTCAATTTTCGGAGCAAATCATCACCTAATACCTTGTACAACGCTCGTATAAAAACACTGATGTGTTGAGGCCAAACGCTGCCACACAGTATTGGTAATGTTTGCGCCATATAAGAATGCTGTATACTGCTGTGCTTCCTTGCCTAAAGGGACATGCCCATACCCTGCGGTCAAGTCCAAACTGGTCAGGCACTTAAGCTCATGAAACCTCTGCAGTATTTCCTCCAAATTCTCTGGTATATCACTCTCTAGATTCACTATTTTATTCAATCTTCATGCATCCAGCACCAATCTAACACTGCTATCCTTTTCCCTACCGCTTCTAGGCTTTATCTTCCCATCATTTTCCATCCTCCTCCTCCTTTACTTTCCTCCTTACTTGCCACTCTGTCTCCCAAAAGTTTGTAGTCTCCTCCTTGTCTTACTTAACTGCTGGTCTCTTCTTCCACTTCTACCTCATAATTTCCCTCAACATTATCCATAAAGTAACAACCATCTCACCTTTCCCTTTTGTTTCTTCACTTGTCTTTTGATCATTACTTTCCCATTGGTTCATGCCCTCAAGGCTAATTATCTCATTTACTCTACTTCCATCCTCTCAGCATTGTTAACCTCATTGTTCTCCTCTATCTTCTACAAGCACTACCCCTATTTCGATGGATTGTTACTGCCCAACATTCAATTCCTTGTCACACTCTCGTTAAACTTCACTGTCCTCTTCTCTTCCGTCTTCTTCAGTTTCCATTCCTTTTCTTTACATGCCCTTATCATTTGCTTTATCCAGTGTTCCACTTCCTCTTTCACTTCTTTGTACACTGCTGTGTTATAGTTTCCTGTGGTAGTTCCGACTTGATTATCATTACGTTCCATCGACACTTCTTGATATTTTTCTTTGGCATCTTTCCTACGGAAATTTGCCATGACTTCTTTTAAAACTGCTTTTTTCTGCTTAATCATTTCCTCTCTACTCAACTTCATTAGCATGCACTTTGGTTTCAACATAGCTCCTGGTCCTCTGATCTTCCAGACCTCTTCAAAAGCCACCCTTAATCTCCCTTATTATACTTCTTCTATTTTTTCCTCGAAAATATCCGAGTTTCCATTTTTGTAATTTCTGCTCTCACCTCTACAATCTTGGTCATCTCCATGTTGCAGAGGAGAAGTCCCCCTTCTTGATTTGGTCACCATTTGCTTCTCGCCTATACCTTGTTTTAAATCCATACTTCTATTTCCTCAGTTCCCTAAGTACATATTATTTGCCTGTTGTTGGTATCCTTTATCATTATGAAATTTTCCGGGTTCAGTATGCCTGAATAGGTTCTGTTCTTTTTTGTTCATTGCATCCCACCTATCAACATATCACAAAACCAGGCAACGTAGTAATGATTTCAACCCCGTGTACAAAACTAAAGACCACCATCAACACACACATTACCTGTTCAAAATATTCAACAAAAAACACATGTATATCTATGAATAAGCATGCAACAACCAAGTTCGCCAATTATCATTACACGTTTACTCAATTACTTCTGTGAACAATTTAGTTTGCAAGACTGTGCTGAAAAGGAAATAAAAAAAAAACTTTTTTTTAAAAAAAAATTAATAACAGTTTATTTTCTCTGTACCAGTATTTCTCATGTTTACTTTCAGTGAAACGTAAACACTTTACACAACCAACAGTACTCTGCCATTAGCAATCTGATTGTTCACCTTTCTCTTCAATTTACAGTTTGCTTACAGTGCGCCACATGTAAGAAACAACTGCTTCTTATGTTCAATAAGTATTCCATGTCCTCATCGGGGGAAAAGCAACATCTACATTTCTTACCTGCTTCTTCATTACTCCTTAGCCCACCATATTTAATTTAAATAATTTGCACTCTGTCGGCAATTTCAAAGAATTGGATTTGGGGAGTGAAAACTCAGGATAAGGCTCACATCAGACTCTAAACAATGAATTACTTTGATCTTAATTTGTTGTTGATTACAATTATAAGGTGGGGAAATAATTGCTTGTTGAAGACTTGAAATGTAAATATCTTGGTGTATAAGTATGTGTAAAAGGCATACTTTGTTGATGATTCCTGGATGGATGTAGGGATGTAAATTAGGAGTAACATTTGGAATTGAAGAGGTAACCGTGACCATCAACTAGCACCTGATTTCAGGCAAAAGGGGATAGGAAAATTTTATAAGGAAGTGAGTTATCAGTGAAATAAATTATGAACATGAATTATTTACTTCAAACATCAAAATAATTAAAAGTACAAATTCATGAAATGCAGATTTAGAGGTGTATCGTCATGGGAGTATATTCTTAATCCAAATTAGAAACCTCATGCAGCTCATATGTTTATATTTATGTTGTTGGACTGACTGTGCTGGGTAAGCAGTGATGCTTTGAATTCAAATTTGTGAGAATGTAGATTAGAATCCCTGTGCGACCGTCCTGATTTCACTTTTCCATGGTTTCCTGAAATCACTCCAGGCGAATGTCAGGATGGTTCCTTCAAAAGCCCATGGCCAAATTCCTTCCTGTTACTTGCCCCAGTCCTTTCCAATCTCTAATAACCTCGAAACAAATGAGGCTTAAAGGTATAAGAAAAAAAATCTGATTATGTACTCGAGGAAATTTTGTGGCAATTATAAAGAAACTTCAAAATTTTTGTTGAAACTAGGGAATAATTTTTCTCACTACAAATTGTGTCGTGGTTGCCTTAGTTTTGATATTTGTTATTATCAAAAAAGATTTTTTTATACCCATTGTAAGTCTAATTGTTACTATCCGTGGCTAAAGTGAAAACCCAAAACATTAATTGTTTGAGTTATCAGTAATGTCAGAATATGATCTGAAACCAAAAGAAATGGTATGACAATTATAGCCATCACTTACCAGAGTTGAGAAAACGGGCGGTAATGTCAGATGGTAATCTGAACATTCTGGGAATTATGACTGCAAGAAATAGTATGTTTTCACTTATATATATATATATATATATATATATATATATATATATATATATAATAACAATGAGCAGGAAAAAGCTTTAAGGCAATAAAATTAAGGAAGGATAGGGAAATATGACCCAGCACTTACCACAGATGAAGGCGGCTGGGACGACGAACAAAAAACAAACACAAGAGAAGTGCAATATTTCGGCCTACAGCAGCCTTAAACGTGCAGAAGGTGAAGCCCCAGGCGGCGTCACATGTGTACACATAGACAGCCGACTGGTGAATGGCGTCTCAGGCACGGATGGTAGTTTAGGTGGTGGGAGGGGGGGGGAGTAAGCTCAAATATTAGATCGATAATCGATACTGATAACGATAACGATATGTTATTATTGAAAGAGATGAAAAATAACTGGGTGGGGATATATATATATAACTATAATTGAAAAGTAAAATAAATGTAAGTAGCATGGAAAATAGTAAAGAACAAAAAAAAAAAAAAAAAAAAAAAAACGTATATATAAATGGTATAGATAATAAGTGCTGGGTCTAGTGGGCAGAAATTATTGGAGATTGAGGCCAGGAGGATGTCTGGTGTCAAGGATATTCTGGTAGGACAGTTCCCATCTACGAAGTTCAGAGGGGTCGTATTGTTAGGGAAAACTCTGATTGCTCTAACTGAAAAACAGATGTTCAAATTATTGATTTTGTGGGAACTGGCATGTTTTGCAACTGGATGGGCCTCATTGTTAGTATAGACTGTCTGCCTGTGGCCATTCATTCTGATAGCTAGGGGATTGGTTGTGAGGCCTATATATGAGCTGGAGCAATGGAGGCATGTCAGTTGGTATATGAGGTGTGTTGTCATGCAAGTAGCATGACCAATGATAGGGAATGTCTCACCTGTTGTAGGATTGGAGTAAGTGGTAGTGGCTGGGTGCATGCTGCATCACCTTCTGCACGTTTAAGGCTGCTGTAGGCCGAAATATTGCACTTCTCTTGTGTTTGTTTTTTGTTCGTCGTCCCAGCCGCCTTCATCTGTGGTAAGTGCTGGGTCATATTTCCCTATCCTTCCTTAATTATATATATATATATATATATATATATATATATATATATATTGCATATGATTTATTTACATTAAAACAAAATAGCCTACTTTTTTTAAAAAAAATTATTATTGTGTTTAATATTAAAACAACACATTTTTTACTGATTTCTGGTAAAAGTTTTAACACTATTTTCTTACAGTGTTTTCTTTTTTTCTAGGTGCAAGGTTTGCTATTATGAGTACGAAAGTAGGAATGGTTCATCTTTTAAAGGACTTCTCTTTGAAGGTGTGCGAAAGAACAGATGTACCTTCTAAGATCAACAAGCACTCAATGTTGCTGAAGGCTGAGGGCGGGATCTGGTTGAGGGTTGAAAGAATATCTGCAGAATGTTGATACAAAAGTCCTTAAGAAAAATATAATCTCAGTTCCAGAATTGTGCAGTGTGATATATTAAGTATTTTCTGTTTTATATATAAAGAAGAAATTATAGTAGTTGAACCTTGTGCAATAGGTTATAATCAAATAGCCAGATACAAAGTTTTAAAACTGCTTAGCAGTCTAAATAATCTTACAAAACAGTATTGCTGTTTGTTGAACATTATAGGTCTATTTTTTATGTGTCGAATATGAAAAACTGTTTTTATATTTACGTAACATGGAATATTGTTAAATATTTAAATATATTCTAAGAAATTATTAAAACAAATATTATTTTATCATATTAAATATTTTTCCGTGGTTTCCTTAAATCATTCCAGGCAAATGCCAGGAGGGTTCCTTGAAAAAGCAATGGCCAAATTCCTTCCCATTCTTTGCCTCCAATCATTCACCAGAGATGAAAGCAGAATGGCAGCAATGAAAACAAAAGATATGAACACGTATTACAATATTTCGTTGCTAAATCTGACTTGTAGGAATGTAATGACATGAAAAATATGAGAAACAGGTGGATAAATAAAGAGAAAACTAAGATAGTTTTCTTAGTACTGACAGCTTTTTCATGTAGGATGGTTATGACACAAAAGAGAAGAAAATAATGAAGTGATAGGAACATGTGGGAAAAACACAGAAGAAGGAT
>CM061920.1:70120728-70153978 GCA_031002005.1 Vandiemenella viatica
AATATGCACTGGACTTATATAAACATGAGTTGTCAATGAAAACCCGAATAAAATTGATTTCTTGTTTGCAATAAGTTTCCAGTCAGTTGACTTCCATCCGATCCTTTTCGATTCGAGGCATGTACTTGTTTCTCTGGCGTTCGCAAGATCTCGGCGATCTCACATTCATGCCGTCTCCTCTTGCTTGCTGACGATGCATCTCAAGCACCAAACATTTGTGTAGCCTCACCATTCAAAGTCAAGCTCGAGTCGTTCACCTAAACCCACTGAATACTGTAGGATTCCCTTCTAGGTTTCTAAATGTTTCAGTTTTTTCAGGGATTGGTTTTAAATCATACGTATGTCCAAACTCATTCATGTGCACTGAATTACCTGCTCACTTGCCATGACGTAACTGGGTATTTGATGGAGGGTATGGTACTGTTTGCGATATATTCCTCATACAAAGGTCATGAGGGTTCCTCGAAAGAAGCAATGATTAATTTGCTTCCTCTATTTCTGATAATATCCTTTGATCATTTGGCCAGCAGATCACATACATTCGGTGAAAGTTCATTTGACCAATTCAATGTCTAATACTTTCGTTAAAATTTGATAACATTTTCCAGAACCTATACCAGGATTTTCAGTGATAATATAGATTGTCAGACGGCGGTCTTCACGAATTAGTTCTTGATCTTGGACAATTGTTTCAGACGTGGTTGAGGTCGAAGTTCTTCCGGAACGCTAATTCTGAGCTTAAAACATATTTAGTTAAAAACAAAATTTCACACTGGCGTGCTGCTCTTTTTTAGCGTTCATTGTAAAAATCGCGGGAGATACTATTAGACCGTGACACGAACTTTCACTCAGACCAAACTGAGCGAGGTAGCAAGTTGAAACTTGTCACGCAGCGTTGTTAGGAACTTAGGGACCGTGCACAAACTACGTGGCTCGGTCCAGGGGGGGGGGAAGGGTTGGCTGGAAGGCTACGCTTGGCTACGTGTGGGGGGGGGGGGATGTTCCAAGCCAGGCCACGTAGCTTTCCTTTCATAACATTTTTCACAGTTAAAATGAGGAACAGAACTCACAACAGCATGTGAACATTTATTTCCCTCAGTTAATTATCTCCGTATGTAATGTACAGTAGTCTGACAAGAGAGAACAGTACAAAATGTCTTCTGGAATCAAAAGGGAAAAAAAGCTACGTGCTACGTGGTGGTGGTGGTGGTGGAGGGGGGGGGGGGGTAGAGGCAAAAGCCACGTAGGGAGTGGGCGGGAGGGGGGGGGGGTTCACAGGAGGGCAAATTGGAGCTACGTGGTTTATGCACGCTCCCTTACCTACCTACATCTATTGCCGAAAGTCATCGCGTTCATATTATGAGACGTCTGTCCAGAAATTTTTGGATACCACTTCGTACACGACGAAATTACACGATTACTCCTTCGAAAGCCAATCAGTAACCTTCAATGGTGGAGGAAAACACTATACTTCCTCTCTAAAGCGACTTTCCAGCTTTGCCACGTTCATGGCTAAAATAAGTTAGACCAGCCTAAACAGAAACAACCCAGCTGAGGAATAAAAACCTTGACCTGTCAGTGGACAGAAGAAGGAGTGCGAACCCAACAGTCAAGACAGCTGAGAGCTTACAAAAGAACCAATAGCCTGCATTACAGAGTTCGATCAGCTAAGCAACTTTGGTCCCATTATTAAAAGGTTCCACACAGGACAGAGTAAAAAGAAACAACACACTACTGAGGTTCCGCGAAGATGCGCGTTGTGGTTGTGGAAATACTACGACCACCAACCTTATTGTAATTGACTGTCCAAACAAAAGCCTACCCGCTGGTGTGAACACTGTATCCAACTGGATCGGCCACCAGAAGATTGGCTTGAATTCTTTTATATTATCATCTAATTCAGGGGTGGGCAGTCCAAGGCACGCGGGACACATGGGGCCCCCCTTGAACACTTTTCTGGCGCGCGAGATTCATCACACTTTTACAAAATACATATTATATTTTGTTTTTAGTGCTATATATTTCTTTACAATTTTTGTTTAGTATCATTAATAATATTATTTGTGTTTACATGTAAGAATAATAGTAAACACAATAATAACTCATGTTTCAATATTTCAGTTCAAAAAAATGTTTCTAAGTGGGATATATGATTTCATATGCGGCCCGCGGAGTAATGATGCACTTCCAAAGTGGCCCGCAAGATCATTTGGGTTGGCCACGCCTGATCTAATTGATAGTTACGCTTGTGATACACAGTGACCCAGAAGTCGAGGCCAGAGCTCTAACCGCTCACACACCACGCTCGGTGTCATGGAAGGAACTGCTCCTCCAAGATAGTGTCTTGCGAAAATAAACGAGGTGGTTTCCACTTGTGATGGAAGTACATGTTAGTGTTATTGTCATGTGGATTACTGCACTCTGTGACTTGTTTGACTTGTGAATGAATAAAATATGAAGCAAGGGAGAGGGTGGAAACAGGTGTTCGCACATTCAGACCTTGTCTTCCGAAAAACACCAATGGACCGCCAAGCTTAACGTCTCCGTTTGACGGACTAATAATCATCTACAGCGTCGTAAGCCGTCATTCCATACTAGAGATGGGTCGTTCGCGAGTGAACCAGTTCTTTAGAACAGTTCTTTTGAAAGAACAAGTGAGCAGTCGCTCACTAAAAGTGAACGGTAGTTCTTCTTGGAGGCCATAATGACGGTGGTGTGTCACTCTCGATTGAACTTCAATCGAATGTGCGCCAACAATAAGTCGGTTTCAGCTTTGCCACTGTCGCCCGCGGCCCGACTCATGTTTGTTCACTGTTCCTCGCCCTTCATTGTTTATCCACTCCGCTCTGAAAGAATAGAAATCTCGAAGTTCGTTCGCAACGTTCTTTGATCCCATGGATCAGCATGGAAAGAGCTAGGTCGTTCGCGACGTTCTCCGATTCCATCACTCAGCACAGCGCTGAGCAGTGCCAATCGGGAGCCAGTTCTTTGGAATCTGACGTCCCGCTCCGCTTCTCTTTCTGCTTCTCTTTGTGTATTCCGGCTACAAGCTTGACTTGTGAAAGAATATTTTCAAAAGCTGGATAAATTTGCAAATGAAAAAAGAAGTAGGTTGCTGAATGGCAACATTTTACTTGTGAATAGTAACCATCATTTCATTTAAAGCAAAAAGTTCTTTAAAATTGATTGTACTTTGTGTTTGTAAATAAATTAATGTAAAATTATCGATGCTCACATATCAAATATTCCCAGTAAGACGAACAATATTTCATTGACTCTTTGATATGGCCTTTTATGCATGAAAGTAATCCAGTAATATTAAGAAACAAAAATGTTTCAGAATAAATAAAAAATAAATGAAAATAACCAATGTGAGATTAACCTAAGTAATCAGTATAATGTAAATAAAACGAACAGATACTACACTCAAAATGGATATAACTGCTCATTTTCTTTAAACTGAGCCAGTGAACTGATGAACCGTTGAAAAGAACTAGTTCTTTTGGTAGAGTGATCAAATAAATACCGCTCTTTTTAGTGAGTAACTTTGCCCACCTCTACTCCATACGCCAATTTGGTAGTTAGGACTTGTGCACCAGTAATTCTCCATCCACACCGGCCAAGTTCTGATGATGAAAACTTCTTCCACCATCAGGACCCTACGTAGTCAAATCACTCAGCTGAATCCTGGAATAAAAGTTATTTATCCTTGACATTTGATCAGTATTATTATCACACTATATGTTCTGTCTACTAAGACTCATTTCTCATCCGGTGAAGCCTAGAATTCAGTGACGTTCGATCTGAGAAGAATTCGAATAATCATTTCAAAGACACTATGTTCCAAATTTAACACAGCTATTATACAAATATATTAACTTTTCGCATCTAACTATTTTTGTTGCTACAGCACCGCCAATGCAATATCAAGTTTGAAAATGTCTGAAGTTACATCATGAACGTGTCGGATGAAGATAACAAGTAAAATTTTAAATTCAGATTTTCTCAAACTTTTGTTGAGATTTAAGTTACATAAAATGATGTTAAATAGCGCATAAAATTACACAAAAAATACTTTGTCAGCGCGTATCATTATGAGATTTACTAAATTTTGGCTTCGTCTGCAGTTTATCGGGATGAAAACGAATAAAAGGTACGTATAGTCTACCGTTGATTTTATGTACGTATAGTCTACCGTTTATTTATGTAGACCTTTCCTCAAAGTTCTTCATTGCAGTTCTTCGAAAAACTAACCAAAGTGAATGATTCATCGTCTCTATCCTTTTCCTGAGAATAGGAACTGGTAAGTGTGAGAGCAAACCAAAGGTGCTGTCCGCTGCCAGTCACTATATGTGTCGGAACGTCTCTGGGTCAGTTTTCTTTCAAATTCTGATGAGATCTACTCTGTTTTACGAAAGACCCAATGGGGAAAAACGTCATCTGGACATGGGCTTTGATCTATATTCCAGCCCAGACCTCAGCAGTTAAGTACACATCTATCCCGTTACTTATAGCAGAGTTTAGAGGTTGTGTAGAAAAAGAATAAAGAAAAGCATGCTGAGGATATTTTTGTTACGGTGGGGTCGTTACTCTTTTGGCGTATTTCCAAGACTAGTCTTGCCGATCCCGGGGCCATGGTCCATATCTGGCGACGCAGAAGCCACAATTCCAGTATAAACAGTGCCATCTGCTATTCCGTTTTCGAGGCCAACTGCTTTCTCCTGGTGCTGTACCTTCTCTTACCTTTGACTCTGAGCTCATTGTTGGTGCTATGTACCTACTTTTCTTTTCCTCGCAGTTATTTAAATCAAACCTCGGCCATCCTGTATAATATTGACATATACATATTATATTTTTAATTTAATATAATTATTATCACCCATCTTCGTAATTAAACATAGAATGATATATTACGCTGGGAATACTACACTGGGAAACATTTGACAACTCAAGAACATTAAAGCCAATGAACGTAAAATGGATTTAACATTTGCGGTTATACAATTAAAAAGTTATGTATATTTCGTATGAAAATTAACAAACGTAAATAAAACAGAAGAAACAGAAAACTTTTCGGCTATTCGAAGCATCATTCTGCGCAAGGCCGCACACTGGATCGGAGAGCCACAATAGAACCAGGTTCCAGTCCTGCCCCGCTTTCGGCACATCCTGATTGCTGTTTTTTGGCTGATTCTAACAAACCGGTTTGAATTCGGACAGAACACAGGTCCTTTGCTTCTCATGATTCACACTGGCCACCTGTGTAAAATAGGAAGTCGGTGTCATGTGGTGCTCAGGTGCCGGATTAGGGGGAAAATACCTTGCGAATAATTAACTGAATCTACTAAATAATTTCCTAACCTCACTCACTTCCCTCTACAGTTATTGGCTGGAGAATGGTGACGTCACGAGCTGACCTTCAGTAGCAAATTAACAGAGACCGGACATATTTTTGAAATTGCAGGTCAAGTGCACAGTTTAACAGCTAAGCAACTACTATGAAATTAATTGCCAAAATATATCCATTAAGTTTGCTTTCCGTAGCATTTCTTTATCAAAAAACAAAAAACAAAAACAAAAAAAAAAAAAAAAAAAAGTTTGAAGCTCAAAAAACGTGGATTTAGGAATAATTTTCAGTAATATACCCCTAATGAAAGTAATATAAAAAGCTTTTTAAAAACTTAAATTACTCATGGTCTCTGCTGTAACCGAATGCCAATTGTCATTCCAACCTAGGCTAAATTTCAATTTAATTAAAACTTTCGCTAGTATTGCTACTTGAGCAAGGTTTATACATTATGGTTATAGTCTTTTTACGTATTTTACTGACCACTTTCGTTAATGATCTTTGTTCATGTTCACTGTACGCGAATTATTACGTTATTTAAAGTGGAAATCAGACCAAACATGTTATCGAATCGAGTGTTCTGGCAATTTGTTTCTTCGGAGTATCTTAACTGTTTAATAATGTGGAATGTGTATTAAGTTCTCTGGCCGTTACGGACACTATGACCAAAGATTAGATTATGAATGTTTGCCCTAGCTCAATAGAAACAACGTGATGCTTTCGAAGCAACTGCGCATTCCCTTTAAATAAAAATTGTTCATGTTTTTCAGAGTGAACTTTAAGGGTCACATACAAGTTTGCATTTCAGCCAGTTCGAGTGCAGCAACCACGACCTTTGAAACAATAGCGCGATCGTTTCTGTCTGTGTTTAATACGTCTTCTGAGTTCTTCAAGCTCAAGAGATTTAATCCCCCCTTTGGGTGAAACGCAGGTCAAGTTCGTATTTGTCCAGATCAGGTCAAACTGTCATAATCTTTGACCTTAAACACTAGAACTATTCCTGACCCGTGACAATACGCACGAAAATTGTTACGGACCTACATTGTGATATAATAAATTAGTATCTTTCTTGAATGGAGAGATGATTTCTTGTTTAACAATTTGCCAGTAACATCATCATAAGTAGTTGAAAATCAGTCAGAATAAGTAGTTCAAACCATAAACGTACTTTGTTGATGTGATGAAAATAGAGGCGTACATATATTAGAATCTACCTATCCCTGCACAATCGTACTTGTAGATTAAACAAAAAAACCATATGTCAATCTCATTTCTAATTATAAAAGCAATTTCGCTTCTGGAGAAATATACTTTTTAAACTATTAAAACTGTATCAGATTCTAAGCATTCCGGAAATGTTAACGTCTCTTTTTTTTTGTTAACTCTGAGGAGCCCATTACGCGGGGCGAGGCAATTAACCGAGTAAGCGAAGCAGCGACAAGAAAACCGGATCTGGAGCGACACAGGTGTACCAGCTGTGTCGCACGTGTTGTCCCCACCACGAGGCGTCTCATTTGAACACAAACAGCTCTCGTGGACACAATTAACTTTTGTGACTCACGTGGCAGACTCCCGTACCATCACGACGCATGGAGCTGACTCACTATATGTTCACACTGCTGCCAACAAGTAAACAGTAAACATTAAACAGTAAACATGCAGCCTGCGTGCTTGAATGGCTAGTCATTAGAGTTCCGTCAGTATAAAACCATTGTGGTCGCAGTGTTGTGAACTGCAGTGATTTTGGATGTTGCTCTTCTGAGAAGAGTATGGCTTCGTACAGCGCACAACAGTGAACGGTAGATCGGATAGTGTTTTTTTTTTTACTTATGGCTTTACTCCTCGTCGACCGTGCGAGGTGGGTGAGCGGATAACGCCCTGACCTCGAATTCGGGAGGATGCCGGCTCGAATCCCTGTCCGGACATCCAGATTTGGGTTTTCCATGGTATTCCTAAATCAGTGCAGGCGAATGCCGGGTCGCTTCCTTCAAAAGGCCATGGCCGAATTCCTTCCCGTCCCTTGTCCCCTGTCCCATCCTGCCTCTAATGACCTCGACGTCGACAAGGCGTAAAGCCACAAATAAAAAAAAGTCGCCTGGAGCGATTTGAGGAAATTATGGAAAAACCCAATCTGAATGCCCGGACGGGGATTCGAACCGGCGCTCTCCCGAATGAGAGGCCAGAGCGTTACCGCTCACCTGCCTCACTCGGTGTCGCATAGGGATCCGCAGCTGAACGCTTGTCTCTTGTAATGACGTCGACGTCGAGATCATTAAAGCCGAGAGAAGATCGCGGGATGGAATTCCACCATGATGGGGATTAAAAAAAATATTCCAGTCTTTGCCTGGAGTTCTTTCTACATACTGAAATCTGTATCCACCAGAAAGCCAGGTCCAAATGTTAGTGCTCACTCATCAGGCTCGGTTTGTACGTTCCGTTAATACCTTGGGCTCTAGACCATTAGTTTTATCACATATTGGAAATATAACCGGGATCTATAAACTTTTGGCATAGTGTATAGAGTCTGATAATAATGTATAAACACTACCCGGTGGCTCAGTTGATTGCGGCTCCGTGAACGTGTCCGGCGCTGAAACGGAGTCAGTTGGTTCGAACCTTGGAGATGGTGGTGGAAGAAATTTTCATAGTCAGGTCGTGGCCGGCAGGGTAGGAGTGGTAGCGGTGCACAGTTCCTGATCATCAGATTATGCACCGCAGTCCTGGGTTACATCGCAGGGCGTACCCAGTGAGGACGTTAAGCCGGCCCCGTTGGTGTCTTTCTGTATAATAGGCCTGACTGGACCGGCACCGAGTTTCTCCTTCTCCCTTCTTTATTTCCCATTCCATACAACAAAACAACACTCTCTACCGAACATTCACATTATAACAGTCATCCACATCTACAATAACACACACGAACACACACTGAGGAAGGTAACGGGAAACCACAATGGTAGTTTCCATGAACGTGTACATCCTCCAAGGTAACCGCATACGTCCGGAATCAGCCATGGCGTTATAAAAAGAATAATAATATTTAATCAAACAGAAGTTTTTCTTATTTCAGTGGTTAATTAGTACGGACTGAGCCGGGTCGCGAGTGATTAACACTCGTGCCTGGTATTCGGGGGAACGCATGTTCAAATCCCCGTCCGGTCATTACGATTTCGGTTTTAAGAAATAACTCCAGACAAATGCTGAGAGTGTCGCTTCAAAATGCTTTAGTCGGTCGGATTCCTACCTGTTCCTTTCTTTCAATCCTCTCCCGCCTCAAATGACCTCGAAGTCGGCAAGACATAAAACTTCAAAGAATGAGGGAGAGGATGGACTGTTGCGTTGTATTATTATTAGCTGTAGTGGCTAGTAAACAATTTCGAAGCTCATCAACTGTTAAGCCGGGACCACACGCTTGCCAAACCTCGTCAAACTGTCACAAATTGAAATGTGTGGATAGGGCGCTTGGCTTGGCTTGAGTAGGCTTGCAGGCACTTGTGGCTGATCCGACCGAGTGTCGGTTTTTTGGCACAAATCAAAGGCGTTTGCGGCAAGTGCTTGCGAAGCGGCTAAACGTTTGTGCGGTCTTAGTATTATTTGTGCCCTGACGGCGGACAAAACGTGCGTTTCTTCTGTGTAAAAGTGCTGCAAGAGAAATGAATAACTTGTCCAACGAGGTGAGGATATTTTAAAATTCCCCGAATGCTGCCAAGTAGAACTCTGCAAAGACCATAAAAAAGTAGCTCATGTTTGGAGTCGTCTTAGTGAAGTTTTAAATAAAACTGTCATGCAGATTAAAAAAATAATTTCTTACTGCCACATTTCGTAAACATTTAAAGAAAAAACAAGGTTCTATTCGCTCTGGCTCAGGTATAAATTTATTAATTTAGCTGGTATACTGTAGTACAGCTTCTCTGAAGTTGAATTTTCTTTAGAAGTCATAGGTGAAATTTCATTCAGCGAACATTGGGAATCAGCATATTTGATCTGGCAGAATTACCAAACTGACCAGATGGCTCAAAAAGAAGCTCATTAAATGTTTCTTTCAAATAAATTCTCTGCAGTCAAAAATGAATGTATAAAGACATTATAATGCCGTTAAAACAATTATTATAGATTTCTAATTATAAAACAATATACTTATGTTAAATGAAATTCATACATGAAGCTAAATAGTAATCACAGTTGCATGAATTAAATGTAAATTAAATGGTAAGGTTTCTGTGGATTTGTAACATCCACGATCTTCTTTGCCGCCTTTCTCGTTTTTTTTTTTTTTTTTTTTTTTTAATAAAAATAAGTTGGGCTAAAAGTTCCGACACAACATAGACGTCCGTCATGCTTGCTTCTCCAAACCATACAAGCGCACAAGCAAGCGTGTGGATGACGATGTTTGGCTCCCCAAAATTATCCAAGCGTTTGTAGAGGCTTGGAGTTTGTGACAAGTGCCAAGCGTGTGGTCCCGGGGTTAGATGTATGTCGGTTTGTGGCTTTTTTTTTTTTTTTTTTGCTTAAGACTTTTTGTCTCGTCTACGTCGATGTCACTGGCGGCGGGAAAGGACTGTAGGAACCATCTCGGCATCCATCTGGAGTGATTTTGAGAAAGTGTGGGAAACCAAAATCAAGATGGCTGGACGGGTGATTTGTTCAATCTAGTACGAAAATACATTTGTAGCTCTCAACTCTGTACTTAATTACTAATTCAGTTTGTTACGTGATTACGTTTCTTCATAAATAACGTACCACACAACGAAGTTAAATTGTTTAGCGACAGCGTAAAGAGTCTGCATCACCACAGATATACCACGATTCAGAAGATGCTTATCCCAAGAAAGAAAGTGAACCAAAAATATAGCGAAGCATACTTCTGTTCGACAATCTAGCGCACCTGATCCATTTTACAACAACTTGCTTGCCTGCTGCTGCTTGCGAGATAATCTTGATCTAGTCATCAGTCAAAGCACGGCTCGTAGACAGAACTGGCCGATCACAGTGTTTAATTAGGCGAATCCTGTGAAAGCTGTTCCATGGCGACAGTACCCCGTTACTGAGTAACTTTTAAAAAATGTAGCAACTAAACGGAGTGATGGGAATTACACAGAAAATCTAATAGCACACACAGTGAAAATTAGATGAATTGCTTGAGCTGGTGTGTGGGCAATAATTTAATACTGTAGCTATTCCAAATAATGTTGGCAATGCATAACAAAAAACATCAGTAACCAAAAGTTGTTTAAAAATGGGGAAGGGCACTATAATGTTACAAAGAAGACAAGATGAGGATGAAGAGAACTATGGAAGTGTACAAGAAGTATATTGGTGAGGCGCGAAAAAATATTGTTGGAAGAATTAAGAGAGAGGCATTGAATGGAAAAGATGACCATGACAATAAGCTCGCACTCGATTTCAGGCATAAGGCTGTGTGAAAATTTTCTTACATAGGTAAGAGGGACCGAGCATGGTGGGTGAACGGTTAACGTTCTGGCCTCACATTCGGGAGGACGCGGGTTAGAATCCCCGTCCGGGCATCCAGATTTGGGTTTTCCATGGTTTCACCAAATCACTCCAGGTGAATGCCGGGATGGTTCCTTCAAAAAGGCCATGGCCGAATTCCTTCCCGTTACTTGTCCCCGGTCCCATCTCACTTCTATGACCTTAGCCGTCCACGAGGCGTAAAGCCATAAGAAAAAAAAGGTAAAAGGAACAGGAAGTGGAATGGAAATACACTGCAGGAATTCAAGATTTACATTCGTAGACGGCAAAAATAGGCAGGTACAAGAGAGAAGAAATATGGGTATGTAGGGAAATGGCCACCGGAACGTGCTCTCCATCGCAGTTAATTTGAAGTGACAGCGAAGCATGGATACGATTCTATCAAAATGTTATTCAGTTTTTAGTGGAAATCGGCAAATTGTTGATGGCACAGATACTATCGTGTATTAATCAGGTACTCGTCTCACCCTCTTACTGATGCTGTGATTTTCATGATCTGGAATGCATTCAGAATACTCAGACTGTTTTGAAACTTGACCCAGACTGAACTGGCAGTTACAAAAAGAGCTGTCATTGATCGTCGTATCTGAAGACAGCTGACGCTGGTGAAGAGTATTAATGATACAAATCCATATGCTGGTTGTACCAGCTACACTGGGACCAGCCTACACGTCCGCTATTCCTGGACGAGCTATCTTCGTCGCTGCACATTGCTATTCGCATAGCACACTAAGCACTTCTACTCACGCTCACTGCTATCCCGTTGATAAGCTGAGCACAGGTATAAACAGTGCCGCATAAACTATACCAGCATTCAGCGGAATCAATTGTGACGAGTGGAAATTACTTGAATTCAAAGAGTGGTCCCATTGTCCTAAAATATTTTGGTTTTACTGCCTATGCTGGATTTTAGTACAAGAAGGTACATTTCACTTTGGCTTAAATTTTACTGTTATCACCAATTACTGGCACAGTTTCGGAAAACGCAAAAGAGGAAGGGCTCGACGGGGATCGAGATTTGGCACAGAACGAAGTGGGTGAGCCTAGCATTCGGGAGCATGCGGGTTCGAATTCCCGTCCGACCATACGGATTTAGGTTTTCCATGGTTTCCCCAAGGCACACCAGGCTAATGTCGGGATGGTTCATTCAAAAAAGCATGGCTTAATTCCTCCTGCCGCCAGTTATTTCCCGCTTCTAAAGACCTCTACGTCGACAAGGTGTAAAAACAGAAGAAAACAAGCGAAGGTTGGTGTTAAGAGATAGACTCAAAGAAAACTTGGAAACAAAGAGGATATAATGCGAAGGAGAGACTGGATATAGAAAAGATGATATTTTTTTGTTTATGGCTTTAATCCTCCTCGATGTCGACGTCATTAAAAGTGGAAAACGACTGCGGGCTAGAAATGGGGAGGAATTCAGCCATGGAATTTTGAAGGAACCATCCCGACATTCATCTGGAGTAATTACGGCAAACCATGGAAAATCTAAATCCGGACGGGGATTCGAACCCGCACTCTCCCGAATGCGAGGCCACCCATCACGCTCGGAGGAGGCCAGATATGTATGTAGGCTATGTATTGCCCAGAGTACCCAAATCTTAGAGATTTTTTTTAAAAATATGTTTGACGTAATAAATTTTATAAACTCTAGATAGAGGCCAGTAAAAGAACGTCAAAAACAAGAAAATTAATGAAATCTCGTTCAGAAAATAGAGCCCATGACACCACCAGATGGGAGTGCAGCTAAACGGTGAATCCAAACCGTCTAACGTTCCTACAGTAGTTCCCGTATACCAAGTATTACTAGAGGCAGGTGAAGGCACAGCTTCGGGAATTTATGGAGTATCTTTCGCTAACCAGGCAAACATCATGCGTACATTTATTTAATTCGTATACTCAGAGAATTTCTTGCATTTTCTTCATTTAATTTTTAATTACGTTGCTCAATTTTTCGTTGCCAAAACTGGCATTTGATACTGTTTGCAAAGCAATAGAAACTAAATTGTGCCTAGATAAAAAAAGGTCTATAATTAGTCGAGAACATTTTTCGTTTGTTTGTTTGAGAAACGTTGTAATAGAATGGGAAAAAAAATTATTGTCGTTTGAAGTAACATTTAGTGAGCGGCAGTAGTCTTTATTAAATCTTTGTTTTCTTTCTTTCTAGTGGTTGGTGCTTTTTTTTTTGGCTTGGGCATTTAATCTTGTTTCTCAACAGATTAATAGAACATATGAGTAAACAGCAATATGCGTAAAAAGCAATATACCTAAAAAGCACCCACGCGTCTGAGGGGTGTGGTGGGGAGGGAGGAATAAGCTGATAAGAATGTTGTGTCAATTCTGTGGAACAGCTAGTTGTCTGTCAGAGCAGAGAGCGGTCTATTTATATGCAAGAAGAATGCTAATTTGGAGCACTATTTATCTAGTTTTATACGTTGACGTAACATCTCTGTAGACACAGTGAAGTTATCATGATGATATGTTTACCAACATGCAAAACACGACTAGCGGTACTTCACTGTTTGGACAGAACGAGCGCCAAAATAGAAAAGGTTAATAGTTTACTATCAGCCTGATATAGTTAAGCTTATTTAATACTCCGACAAGAGTCATGAGGAACATATTGATGTGTTATTTGTCAAGAATTATTTAAATAAAACAAAGACAATGTAGTTTACACGTTTTCCGGAGTACAACCACTTGGCGAACTTACTGGAAGATTCTCAACTTCCAGTTCACGTTGTAGCATTTTACAGATTATGGTCGATCAAAGTACCGCAATAAAAATAATTACATGTTTACAAATTCTAGATGGTTCCATATGGGAAAACTTTATTGCTGAATGTAGGGCGAATTCTCATTTCCACAACAGCCAAAAGAAGATTCAGACGATATAGTCGTTGTAACATCGAATGAAGAAGTAAAGTAAAGTTGCTGTGTCGATTAGCCCTTCCCCAAGTCATCGACAGAATTGTTACGGAATTTTATTTCAACTGTGCGCCACGTCAAGAGAGTGTTGTGATGTGGGTTCGAAAATATCAGTGTTTCTCCATTTCGATTAGGTATTATCCTTTTTTTGGCTTTACGACTCATCGATGTCGAGTGATTAGAAGCGGGAAAGGACTGGGGGCAAGGAACTGGAAGGAATTCAGCCATGTCCTTTTGATGGTACAATGCCGGCATTCACCTGGAGTGATCTGGGAAAAGCACGGAACACGCAAATCTGGAAGGCAGGACGGTGTTCGAACCCGCGTTCTCTAATGGGAGGCCAGGGTGTTACAGTTCACCCATCACGCCCGATTGAATACTGGCGCCGTATTAAGAAACCTAGCAGCTTTCTTCGGTTTTGTTTACACCAGGCATTCACAGACGTGGGAGACTAAGCAGTTACAGACCTCCATCCTACAGAAAATGGCTGTTGTTTCATCTCCACGTTTGCTGTCTTAATACGAGAAGATGCAAGGCCAGTGATGCACTGTGATCTCATGTAGATTCGCAGGTGACTGCAGCATGCATAGAAACATCTCATTCTTTATTCCCAACAGCAATTTTGGATTCCTTAACCAATATTGGACAGAAATTCAATGTTCCACCAATTTTTCTGTACAAAAAATTAATTTCGATACATTATTTACTTCCCAGTGTTTAAATTTGCCAAAAATGTGTCTATTACTGTAAGCTTTAATTCTTCGATACAGTGTTAACGAAACAAAATCTATCCGCATAGAAATAGACTTTTTAATATTTTGGGGGAGTTTTACCGCCATTCTTGTCGGGAGGGGACGGTGGGCAAGAAATTGGAAGGAAATCGATCACGGGTTTGATAAATTGACAGTCCCGTCATTCACTTTGTACGGTTTTGGGAAATCATGGCAAAATGAAATCTGGATGGCTGTACTGGTGATCGTATGGATGTCCTCCCGAATGTCAACCCGAAACGTTGACACTCACCTAGGTAGGCTTTCTCAGCTGTAAAAACTGTATTACATCGAAACCCTTCATTGCATTATATGTTTTTATCTCATTATTGGGATTTCAGAACACTTCTGACTTTTCTAACCATTTAGTTTTAATTTTTATTATTATTATTTAGTCTAGTGAATTTCTACGCATCCTCACGTTTTTCAGTAATTTGAGCTTTTTCCTAACAACCGTTATAATAATCATATATATTAAAAATATTTGTGTTTAGCTGCACATTTGTCTGTCACCCTGAGTATGTTTTCCGGTCCTAAGCGGTATTCGAGGGAGGACTCTCTCTCTTCGTTACACTCAGTGGCGGATCTAGGAATTTTCCGAGCCGGGGCAAAAACTATGACTCTTCAAACAGTCAGTCAACTTACCACATAACTACTGGAGCGTTCATCTGGTTATATGATGGGTCAACTGAAGAAATGTGAAAATGAAGAAAGTGAGTAACGTAAATATTGTTATATTTCCCACTTATAGTATTCCACTCAAAGTAGTACTTTATGTTTACATAGCACGCATACATGAGGTGCCGCCATCGTGTCAGGTAACCCGTAGTTCAGCTGTGAATACGGTTGGTTTGAACTTCAACAGCTGCCGTGTTCAGCTGCCGCTGTGTCAGTTTAGAGGGGATTGCAGAGGGGATACAGCAGCTACCCATAATTCATCAGGGGGGAGGGGGTGGACACAACCTTCGAGAACCAAACACTAGCGTGTAATTTGTCTCGGAATTCCCTTAGAGACTTCTCGTCTTTAGATCGTTTTATTTTTTAGAGAACTTCTATCAACAGGTTATGAAATTCTCTGACACAGAAGCACAAAATCGTTAGGAATTTTGATTGCGCCTATCTGAAAATCAGCTAATTCTTTGTCCCTATACTTTAGCTGGACACACGACTGTAGTAGCCAGATCCCGGTATGACCAAGACAAAAAATCGTTATTAACGACCGCAAGGTCAGCGGTCCACAAACACAAGCCACAGTATAATAAACATAAAACGTTTTTGACACAAAAACACGTCAGTCTTCTCTACTTGATGAAGATAGAAGAAATATCAGATGCTACTGTTTTTCTTAGAAGATCAATATTTGTTATATGAAGACATCGTCTTTATTTAGAGTGTTGCTAAGAAGGTTCTTATTTATTACCTGACGAACATACAACAAACTGTTGTTAATATTTATTCTGTACCTCTAGGGATATGTATTCGTCATATAATCCAGAACTAAGATTTAGCCGTGAAACATAGAGCGGAACTAATGGGACCTCCAAAAATCTGGCTTGCGAGAGAAACGCGTTCGGCTGAATAAAACAAAATTATTTGATCCGAGACGGATGTCGGTAGAGTTTGGCGGAATTCGGCCGAGTAGGTCGGTTGCAGTGTAACCACTTCCACCTGAATCCATACTAATCCGTACTTTCCTTTGTTTGGCTGATATCGGTCGTATTCAGCAAAGTGAAAAATCGGCCGAAGTCGGTTTCACTGTAACGTACTCTTCGAAGTTGAGTCCCGGCTGATGAAACGCTCAACGTTTATTTCCAACTGACTCTTTAACATCCGCTAACCTAAACTGCGGTAGGGTTACCTCTTTCCGAGTGGCTGCAGAGAAGAGTAACGACAAACATGAGTGAGGACTCCGCGAGCCAGGTGCGGGGTCTATATTTAGCGGCATGCGCTCCTCTTGATCGGGCAGCTGTGGCGACGGCTGCGTGGGCGGAATAGAAAAAAAAGGGGACCCTTTGTCATGGCCGACACGTGCCAGGCTGGACAGCAGGAGTGGCTTGCACGTTCTACCAGGTGTTGAGCGCAGCTAACTGGTTGTCGGGTCAATCTATATGCGAAGGAAAAAGCTATCTAGTGCAGCATCCACAATTAATTTTCATACCAAAAAGAGTTACATTGACACTATACTGCAAGGATCTATTGAGGATGTACTAACGTGGTTCAATAAATTGATTAGAGTACTGCATCGCTGTTTGTACATTTTACTCGGTTACTTTAACACAAACTTCAGTGCTATATTCAAAAGTGCACTTGTTGGAGATGTTCACATTTTGCTCGACTTATTCCTTCGATATTCAGTTGATAAATGCGTAGAGATGGTCCAATTCTATGAGCTTTTGACCAAGAGGTCTATTCAGACAGTTCGGTCTCATCTCATCGCTGTTGCTTTCTTAGCACCACCCAGGGGTCACGTGTAGTCAATTGAGGTTATACCTACGGAAGTGAAGCAACTTAGGGCTTCTTCTGAAATTTGTGAATATTATCCCATGTTGAAAACTTACGGAACTACTTAACAACATGTTGAACAATAGATACTTTCAGATATACTCCGATAATGACAGAAGCAGAATATTTACACTAAATGACGGTTTACCCCAAGGATCTGTTTTAGCGTCACTCCTATTTAATTTGTATACTCATGGTTTATCGGAAACATCTTCAATAAAATCTACTTACGCTGATGACATTTGTTTGGCGAACCAGAACCCCAACTTTCCTGATGCAGAAAAAACTTTATCAGCTGATCGGGAAAAGTTAGATGACTACTTCAAGAAATGGTGCCTCCATTTAAATCCTCAGAAAACAGTTATTTCAACATTTCACTTACGCAACAGACAAGCACACTATAAACCAGAAGTTAAATTCAGAGGCCAACTCTTGCCGTATTGCAGCACACCAAAATATATGGGTATAACACTGGACAGAACTCTAACTTTTAAACAGCATCTCTCAAACGTGGCTGCCAAAGTCAAAACGAGAAATAATATTCTCCAAAAGCTTTCAGGTACTTCATGGGAAAGCAGGGCTCTCATTCTAAGATCCACAGCCTTAGTTCTGTCATACTCTGTTGCTAAATACTGCTGCCCATCCTGGACCAATAGTGTCCATACAAAGAAGATAGATGTGCAACTCAATCAGGCAATGAGGATAATTACGGGATGTATACACAGTACGAACACCATGCCTTCCAGTGCTATGCAACATCTCACCCCCAGCACTAAGAAGATCAGAAGCTCTCTTAAAAATCTGTAAAAATATCCTGAAGAACCCTCAGCTGCCTATACATCAAGACATGATTCAAGCAAAACACCAACGCTTGAAATCAAGAAAACCACCATGGCGCACAGCAATCAACCTTACAGAGTCTTCAACATCAATAAGCTGTGGACAACTCAATGGGAGCAGTCATCAGTAGCCAATAAAAATCTAGTTGCTCGAGATATGAAATTGTACAAGCTTGTGATATGTACATTTGCTATTGTGTACCTTGTTAAATAATCATACGATAAATAAATAAAACTTGTTGGAGAGAGTGATGAGGGGATGTACGAGAGAAGTAAAGGAATTGGGTTACAAAACTTTGGTTAAACCATTGCTCGAATATGGTAGTGTAGTATGGGACCCACATTTTGCTAATCAAATATAGGAGTTGGAGAGGGTGCAAAGAAGGCTGCTAGATTTGTTTCTGGAAATTAGCGCAGAATGCAATCAGTAACAGATATGATAAAGGAGCTGGAATGGGATTCATTGCAAGACAGGAGGAGGATGAAGGGGGTAATGGGAGTGTACAAGGCGTATACTGTGGATGAGACATGGAAAGATATTGGTGTAGGTATGAAAAGTAGTGCATTGAAGCGAAAAGATGGCCATGACCACAAGCTGGCACTCGATTTCAGGCACACGGGTGTGGGAAGATTCTCTTTTTTAGGTAAGGGTGTCAGGAATTGGAATAAGTTACCAACAGGAATGATGAATATTTTACCGAAAACGTTGAAAGAATTTAAAGTTAAAATTTGTAGAGGGCAAATGTAGGTTGGTGCAGGAAAGGGGGAAAATGGGTGTGTAAGAAATTCCTACCGGAGTGTGTGCTCCATTACAATTACATTAAATTAAATTTAAAAAAGATTTTAGATTCTAGGTTTGCGTAACAAACAGGAAGTGGCAACGGGAAATGATGTCCTACTGCTACTACTTCGCTTTTTGTCTGTCTACCTATCATGGACCTCTAGCCCTATGGAATAAGTTGGCGACTTCACATTTGCACAAGCTAGGAGTTTCTTTCACCTAAAACTGAATATCGCAATTATAATTTTGTAGTGTCCTGAGGGTTTTCAGGGAAATAAAGGGGCGCGAAAAAAAGCGTGTGAAGTATACGAGGATGTATAGAGCCTGCTATTTTTTTTTTTTTTTTTTAAATACAAGTAATGACCCGACCGGCCATCAGTGTTGTAGATTTCAGACCATTTGTCCGCAATATCTAACATATCATGTATTTAAACGAAAAATACTTTCATCTAATATAGTGTCTAAGTTTCTAGCAAAACAAGCAAAAAATTTTATTTTGAGGTAATCTTACCATGTAATAATTCTACACTATTGGAAATCAATTTTAATTGAAAATTCTTTGCATATTAATACTCACAATAAACTAACCCTCTCAATTAGGCAGATGGTAGCAGAAATTGCATAAAATGTGAAATCATATTGGCTGGCACGCAAAAGACATGATTTCAGCACTCACAGATCATATCGGGAAATACAGTATCGCCTTCACACTTCCTTCAAGATCATTGAGTCGTGATTTCTGCAGTGTGAGATCCAAAAATAAAATAAAAGAGAATTACTTCCCAAAACATATTACAATAGATATATAGTCAACATTTCAGCTTTCTTAATTTCGACATACCAATCGCTGCCTACAAACTCAAGACACGTTAACCCCGATAGATCCAATACGGTAACTCTGTACCAAGGAGAAAACTCGTATCAACAACGTAGATGCGAAGCGGTGTTGTAGTGAAATAGCAGATTACGAGATGGCACTGTGAGAGCCATGAATCCCAAAGCTGTGACCAAACATTATCAGAGCTGTAGCAAACCGTATGTATTCGTTACATCTCCTGATTCGAAACACCGAAACGTTACTCACAAATTCATTTCGCTACTCACATTTGTCGTATGGATGTCAGTTTGATTCAATAAACGAACAAATACGACGCATCATGCGGGAACCGGAACGGTTCGCCCAGCGATTAAATGAATCTAAATGAGAGAATTAACTTTTGAACATCGTGCGTCACATATTTCTTGGAATTTTGATTTGAATTCGTTTCGATGCAAAGGAAAATGTGTAGGTACAAACATGTTGCACGTACGTTATTTTAATATAATTGATATTATTTACCGTTAAGTTTTAATATTTTTAACGGCGTAAGTAATTTTGACAACATAAAGAGTTTTGTTTTTGTATAACATTAAAATTTACAGAGCATAATTTGTAAATAGAAAATTTTGAAAGATGACTTCAGATGGTTATTGCTTTTTATTGATCATATTTTAGTGAGGTTTTATTGATTTCAAAGATTTATGAGGTGTGTTTATTAAAAAATACCGTATTCTAACTTATATTTTATTTCACCTAAACTTACTTTAGTAGATGAACAATTAATTTAAACTTTACAGGGTACGAAGTCATCTAGTAACCAGTACGCGATGCTACTAGAACAGATGCTTCATACTAGTGCTCGATGGTGTATTCGTCCCGTACGCGGCGTGACTCGATACATTGTACCAAAAGTAACGAGTACCTATTGGTTTAGTAATGAACACATACGGGTACACAATTTCTCGTTACTTTTACAGCTGTAAGCATTATCTTAAGTAACTTTCAGCCAATGGGGTTTAACTGAGAAAGGGGAGTATTTTGGAGCCTCCGGGGAACACTTGAGAGTATGGAGTACCATTTAGATTGTGAGATAGGACCAGCAAAACAGCCCGAGTCAGCAAGAAACCACGAATCGCAGGAATTATATATCCTGAACCCGCGAGATATTCCTGTGCCTGTCTGCTATATACCACTGAGACAGAGAGATGTCATTGATTCTGTCGCTACTGTAAGTACAGTTTAAATTCAAAGTAACCGTTGTTAGGAAGTACATCCACTAGGGAAAAGGAGATATGTATCCTTGACCTACGCTCATCCGAAAGGCATTATCTGCTGTCCTTGTAATCAATGTTACGCATATTCTTATAAGACAGACTTATCTAAACGGCACTACGGAATTGCTTGCAATTCGTCGTAAGCAATGGAAAGGCGGAAATGAAAATACGTACACCTTTAAAAGAAACGATTAATTCTAATTACGATTAATGGTGAGCCAGGGAACTTCTCTCATAGCCTCTCCGGTCATTGAGTACATTAATATATGCCTGATACGTTATTCATACAATTAATTTTTGTAAATAGATAGATCGAAAGTATTAAGTAGTTTAATAGCTGTTTAGATCAACGTTGTTGGTAAGTCAATTGCTTCCATGCTTGTACGAAAAGGCGAGGGTAGTCAGGAGAACTACGACCCACGTTAAAAATCCATCAACTCTGGGAACTATCTATGTGGAAGTATTACCGTCCTTGTCTGAAAACCTCACGCAATGGATATTGCAGAAAGGTCAAAATAAAAATATCACTTGGAAAAGCAGTAGAACAATACACACACAAAAACCCAGTTCTGTTTCCTTATGTATAAATTGGAGTGACTATCTAAGTATTCATCGCATGAGAGATTGCGTTTATTTGGATTATAAAGAAGTGACGAAATGCATGGCGAAGATTATCATTTTGTAGATAAATATTTTCTGTATAGTTTATGAACTGCAATTCAATGATGCAGGATGACAATAGGGCCATATTTACAGACGTAAAATTATACAGTCTAGCAACTTAAATTTCTCACGTTGTTTTACTGCCCATTTCAACCACAAATTCTTAGCTTGAATGAAATCCACCAGACCTTATAAGAGCACGTGCCGAAATCAAGCTGAATTTATCTGGTGTGGAATATAAAGATCTGAAAATCCGTACCAGTCCCCCGGATGTGAATGCGTGTGGTTGTCGCAACACCTGGTCAGTTCTAAGACGCTGTATTTTAAATCAGACTTAACATTAGCGGAAAGAAGAACGTACGGGGACTGCACCACTTTGGTAACCTTCCAGAAACTGGTACTAACCTGTTGAATTTACATCAGTCGCTTCGTCAACATGACCTCTTCACGTTTTGCGATCATACATTGCGGAAAAGTTGCCAGGAATTTAATTAAAAATGCCGAAATATGACAGCGACGCACAGCCGTTAGATGCCGCCAACGTTGAAAAATCAGTGACAGTCTCTTAAAATGTTGATTTAATCCTTTGTTGTAATGTTTTCATGCCTTTTCAGCTATACTCCGTTGTAAAAAGTCGCACAAAATTGACAATCAGCCAATATTTATCCGAGTTGTAAGACGATGATGCCCGCCATCTTACAAAGCAACGAGCAATCAGAGATAATCGATTGCTTCCATTGTAAACAAATACGCCATTTGCGTGCTGGATGCTGCATAGCCAAAATTTCGTAATTTTTTTTCACTTGGTCCACCTAACCACGATTTCTATGACAAAACGAAACTGTTTAGGTTGAAATGATCCCTGTACCGATAATTTTTATGTTATTTTTGCAATGCTGATAGCATTTAGCAGTTGCTCAGCCTTTCACATTTCGGCATTTTTAATTAAGTTTCTAGCGGCTTTTCCGCAATTTATGATCGCAAAACGCGAAGAGAGTTTCTGAAAGGTTACCAAAGTGGTGCAGTTTCCAAACGTACTTTCATCTGGCGGTGGAAAGTATAACTGCTTGGAGATCTATCGCCGACGCTAGCGCTCCAAGAATCAGTTCAGGGGACTGCTACCGCATTGAAACTTACTGGTCCAACTCACTCATATGATATGAATATGCCCTGGTTCTTTAACTGCAGCTTCACGACTGTTTTCGAGGGAGCAACATAAATGAGGATCGCTGTTAAGGTAAGGATCTCGCTACCCCGTCTTTAGAGGACGTAGGGTTCACAATATGAGGGTGCTTCAGCTGTCGCGCCGTTGCTGCTAGTGCGAAGGGGTGCCATGACGGATGTGTCTTTACCGCTGAAAATTCGTCCTAGCTAACCTCCGTTTTCATAAGAACGCACTCAAAGAAAGATGAGCTAAACGGCGACACCTATTGTAAGGGAAAAATAAGTTGAGATGACTGCCATGAGGTGGAAGTTCTTATTTCGATAAGCATAATACAAAGGGAGAAGTTTAATCATGTAATCAGTCTTCAAGTTTTCATCGGACATTTGTATTCATAGTCCCCTGAATGGGTTTTTAATTTCAGGCGCGAAGTTTGTTAGCGGCCTTTGTGAACACGATTTTTCACAACTGGAATAACTAATGAAATCTCAAGTTATAGTTCAGAATTATGATTTCCCCATTTCAGACTTAAAACTTTTATTCAAGTCTTTATTATAACGGTTCTCTAGCATCTCCCTAGTCATTTATCACAGTTTTTTTGTAGATTAACAGCAGCACAGTTTTAACAAAGGCGAATAACGGAGAGCATTTAGGCTAAACAACACTATATTATCGGATATAATTTACAGATTGTTATTATGCAAACTTCCTACGAGCGGAAAATAGTGTTAAAAAGTTAACACACACAGTAACCATCCCACTAATATGAAATTTCATTTACTTCCACTTTCACACATGCTATATATCAACACAATACAAATTTTAGATTTATGTGCGTTTTTAATACACCATCTTTCTATAAGTTTTTAAAAACTATTTTCTCTAAAACCTCTCGCTCAATTCAGTTACGTTGAATTTTGTACAAAGTACATAAATAAACATTAACTAGTGTGTCCATACTGTGATACATGTATTAAAAGGGAAAAGAAATAATTTAAATATGTACACAGAGAGAAGTGTTACAATACAAAAATTTGCTGCGATATCTATGTACCAAAATGACCTATTCCTTTTTTTTTTTTAGAAAACAAAAGTTTTACGATTCGTCAAAAGTATCTGCAAAGAATGCTTTGTTTCCCAGTCCCAGAGCGTATTTATCATTGTTCGACGTTCTTTTTTAATCAGTTTTCTGTTTAAATTTACATAATTTCGAAATTAATATACACAAAATATTAACTGTCGACGTTACCCCTTAACTACATAATCCCAAATATATGATAACCGTTTGACGAAAATATAATCTGTATACTCACAATTTAAAAATATATATGCAGGTTGAAGTATATTTTTTAGTGTAAAAAGTAATGAGGCTGATGCAAAGAATGTCTGTCGTACAGTTTTCTGATTGGAGCTAAATAAGTAAACTTTGTTCTGTCATGATTATCTTTGTCGTCGACGTACACGACGAGGGCGATTAGTTTCACCTTCACGATTCAAGTTCCCAAGAGAATCTAGCTTTGTGGGAATCGTCAATTACAGAAAAAGCCGGCAGTGACAAAATCCAACGAACCGGTACACCACAGAGAAACCAGGCAGTGTAGCTAAGCAGACTTCTGAGAGAGCAATGTCTGGTCGCTGGACCGTAAAATTCAAGACGTAGTGGTCAGAAGAAATCTGCGCGGCTGCTTAAAGGAATATCGCAGTCTCACGAAAAAAAGGTTGACAATAACTGAGGCGCGAAGAGATCTGAAACACTCTATCAATAGTCTCGTTATAGCATACTAAACTGCTAGAAAATAAACTTCCTTAATGTTTCCTGAAATGTTTTTGTCAGCGTTTTGTTCGCTAAGCTGTATAGGAGAAAGTGACTGACCAGTTTCTCACCTCCACTGAACCAATTTGAAGTCCTGCAAATCAAGACGTATGTATATAATGCATCTAGTTAAAAGAGCTCCTTATTGTCAATAAATGAAAACTTCACATTTATATTTTGCAACACAGAATGAACAAATGTAAGTTATTATTAGCATTTGATTGTTTTTTTAAGAATAATTTTGAGATCTCAGAACCAATCAGGAGACGTTTTATAATGAATTTTACTGGCAGTTCTACTCGAGTAGCGTCTCAAAGTGACATTATGTGTTACTATTCAATTTTGAACGAATTTTATTGAGTGTCGTGAATTAAAGGATACAGTGCAACCTGCTACATAAAGTAATATATGTTAGGCTCAAAGACAGAAAACGCTCACTGAGCGATAAAAAAGAAAATAAAAACGACCATAACGGGTTTTGGTTTCTTGAAAACTGCTGCAACACGTTGTGGCTTATCAGTATCTAACTCTTTGTGTTCAAGACGAATCGGGCTACGTTACATTTAATACAGGCCTATATGAATCTTACTACCCGTCGCGTTACAAGGCTCAAAAAAAAAAAAAAAAAAATTATATATATAAAATAGTCGTCATGTGTGGAGAATGCGACCTGGACCAAACGCGTTGTGGTCGTTTTTTTCGTTGCGGTCTTTGAGCATAATGTATTTGTACTCTTTTAGAGGTTTAGGTATGAAGGCATTTAACACTTATTAATTTTTTAAGTGTTAATCCAACAAATAATGCGAGCAGAATTACATTTTCCAATAGAAGAATATTAATGCGATCTACGGCTTGTAAACTACAAGGCACACTGTTCAGTAACTGAGAAATTCCACCTGCTAATTACAGGCAGCGGGAATAAAATATGAAAGAAACGCGAAGAACTATTAAAACGCCTGAATAAGATCGGAAAATAAGATAGGGTGGTTGTATTTAGGGGTAAAGCATTATTTTGAGGCCGCGCATGGAGAACCGTACAATAGTATAAGGGACTAATAAGGAACAGGAATGAGAGAAAATATTGAGAATGTTGAAAGAAGGGCTGATTTTTGTTTCGGCAGTTTGTGGAATTTGTGACATCAATTGAAACTAGGACGATCAGCTATCAAAGGAAGAAATTTCCATGAAACTTATTTATCAGTAGGCTACGTGATCGCCCACAATAAACTGCAATAAAATAGTTCTTCCTCCTTCGTATTTGGTTCGTAAACGTAAAATTAATAAGATCGTGGAAATGGAAGCAGCATTTACGGCTCTATGAAACACCATCTGTTTCTTAATACTGAAGCCAAAAGGATACGGAACGGCCTTTAGTGTCTGTCACACATATTGCAATGAATTGCAGAATAATGATGTAGACGAATTTCTTTCATAACAACAATAATATACAAACACAGAAAGATTTTAAAACCAGCCTTATTCAAACCGATGAAAAAGATTATTTTTAAGAGCTCTGTAAGCTCTTTACAGTTGAAGGCAGATGACCAGAAAATACGATAGTTAGTCCTGATATTACAATAGGCTATGTCTTCAAAAATAAACTAGCTTCATTTCGCTGCTAATATTATAAGCAGAGAAGCAATCGACGCCTGAGTCTGCTGATCCAGCGCACCTATTCCTGTTTCAAAAGCATTTTTCTTTAAATGTGATATCGGAACTTCTGAAGGAAGAAAATTGCAAACTGGTTAAAACGAAACAATTAGAAATACGAATATCACAAAAGTAGCGGTGAAGATATATATATATATATATTTTGCTTCAGCCTTTACGCTTCGTCGACGTCGAGGTCATTAGACGCGGGAAAGGACTGGGGGCAATATATGAAAAGAATTTGGCCATGGGCATTCTTGAAGGAATCATCCCAGAATTCGCGTGGAGTGATTTCGGGAAACAATGGAAATCGAAATCTGGATGGCGGGACGGGGATTCGAACTTGTGTGTTCCCGAATGCGAGGCCAGAGTGTTGACAAAAGCGGCAATATAATACTATGATGATGGTTACAAAGAAGAGAAAACATTACACACGGCAGGAGTATGTGCGTTTGCTGAGAATGCGTTCAAACAAATGTTTTACTGAACAGATTACAGTCAAAGATTGTTAAGTACACTGACGAATATTCGACTGGTTTACGTCATACTGAGAGCATAGTATCAGTTGTGTACTAATTGTGATAAGTACAAATTAAGCGTACTTATATATCGCTATACCACACATATTCGGCATTGATGTTTCATGTTCGCATGATATTAAATAATTTTCTATGTTCCAATACACTGTAGTCATAAAATTTTGGATTAGGATATCAAACACTCTGAAGAAAATAAGGATCAAAAGTACGCTCTAAGTGAGTATAGAAGAAACAATATCGTCTCTCTGTGTCGTGTTCTTTGGTTGTATTCCTGAATGCCGAAAATTTTTCTAAAAAAAGAGTTTCAGTCACTACTTTAATGCAACATTTTAGTGTTAGTATTTTAAAAAATGTGGCGTAAAAGGAATATCTATATAAGATTCAAAGAAAGAGAACGTAATTAAAATAGTCTTAATCCTACATATAATCTTTAATGGAGATGCCTCATGTGCCCCCCCCCCCTCTTTTTTGGCAATAGCAACTTTATAACCTGTCGATCCTATAAAATATTCTGTACATAGTACTTGTTTTTAGTGTTTTACATCTCGTTCTTCTGATCGGACGATTGTCCCATCGTATTCTGAAAAGTAATTCTCATACTTATCCTATTCTCTACCAGAACTGCGTGCAGCAGAAGGCTTTGCGGCGTTAACAGGTCACAGATGCTGCAACCCGAACGCCGCTGTCTGATAAGGCCAATAGCCATATTGGCTTTGATGTATCGCAGTATGCCGGAAGTGTTCCAGTGACCAAAGAAGTTGCAACTATAAATCTCGACAGACAGCGAGACAGCGCGGCTGATAAGGAAGGCCACAGGGGCGCAGGAGTCGATCAGCTGTTCAGCAGGCGGCGCGACCTCTACTAGGAGAGGGGGGAGGGGCAAAACAAAACACACACGCGGCGCGCCACGGCCTGGAGACAACAAAGGCGAGCACCGGGCGCCAGCGGCCAATCACCATGCTAACGAGTCTTTGTGTCGGCCAAAGACCGCACACAACGGGAAACGCACCGTCGGCTTCAAAAGTAATTGCTTATTCACCTCCCGATATCTCCAGAGATCCAACAATACTTGTAAATATCCTGGACATTTTAACAGGAAAAGAAAATGTTTTAAACTAGACCGAAGAGAAGCGATTTTTAAACGACATTGTAATGAGAACAGCCACCACATGAATCACCTAACTAGATTTAAAAAATACAGCGTATTCAAAAATGGTCTCATGCAAATAAATTTAAAAATTTTAGTGGCTTTCAAAACAAATAAAGCACAGTTTCTTTATTTCTTCCCTCTCCGACGCATTTCGAGCCCTTTGTGCTAAAATGCTTACATGTACCCTGTCTAAAATTACATGTAGTTGCGAATGTGCGTGAGCCAGTGTCGAAAACCTGATCTAGACAAAGCTTGGCAATACATCAGCTTCAGGACATAATAAATGTAGTAAAACCAGCTAAAAATCAACATTAGGTCCACCGAGCGGGGCGGTGTAACGGTTAGCGTTCTCGCCTCGCATTGGGGAGGACGGCGGTTCGAATCCCCGTCCGGGCATCCAGATTTGGGTTTTCCATTGTTTCCCCAAATCACTCCAGGCAAATGCCAGGATGCTTCCTTCAAAAGGCCATGGCCGAATTCCTTCCCATTCCTTGCCCCCACCCTTTCCCGTCTCTAAAAGACCTCGACGTTAAAAAGAGACGTAAAGCAGTTAAAAAAAAACATTAGGTCTGATAAAAATGTTCAAATGTTGATCGAGGAAAGGAGTTCAAGATGAGTCTCTTACAGTTCTGGAATAGCATTAATGAAAAACCGAGTTGTTCATTATTGCCTTAAAATGGGAGTAAACAATGTGAGACAAATATTGCGTGTTGTGTTAAAGCATGATAAATAATATATTTTAAGCCGGCATTTTTCATTCGAAACTGACTCAATAACTGATACATATTAATCTTTGTGCAGAAATTACAGCTTCAAGAATAATGATAAATCATATTAGGATAAGTTGGGATATCATTCTGATTATTATAACAGCTTTCCTTTTTCAGAGGAAAGACGTGTTGGGAATTACTTAAGAATACTCTTAAATTAGTAGCAAAGAAACAATAATACAGGGGTAGAGCCACTGCTGTCAATCAAAACAATTTCCCGTTCTGCTTTCAGACGTTCAACGCCGAAGAAATGATTCCATGATATTTCAGTGCAGGTGCAGAGGTCCGCGACCTTCCTGGTAATCTTAGAGATACGGATCAAGAGGTGCGTGCACTCACTGTAAAGCTAGTCGGAGGCCGTCCATTCCCCGGCGCGTTGCAGTGTCTCTCTCTGCTCTGCTACACGCGGTCCCGCGACGCACTCTGCCAGCGCGTGCAGGTCGCCTGCATTCAGCGTGCGACGAGGATCCCACCGACTGCCCACACAGCGAGACCTGCTCTCACTGCGGCCCCGGGTGGCATGGCGGCCGCTTCGGCGCGCACAGCTGACTACGGCGCACTGCTGCCAACGTGCACGCGCCAAACTCACTGTTGCCGCGACTCCCTAGCGTCGTTACCAACTTTCGCTTTCCGTAAAAATGTCTTGGGCAAATACGGGTATAGAAATAAAGTCAAATCTTGAAACAAGCATCTTTATACTACTGTTTGGTCAGTGAAGCAGCGTAAAATAATTTCCCTAATCGAAAGAAAGGTTGACGGAGAATTTAAAAGAAAATGTTCTATTTTCTAATATTTTTCCTATAATTTAATCTTGAAAGTAAGTTACGGTTTTTTGATATTAGCCGAGAATTTTTTTTTTAAGTTACTTTTTCTTCTGATTCAGGCTGCACTTTTACGTAACCGCTACGCTTTAGGTTTTAACCAACAGATTAGACTGGTATGATCCAATTGTCAATAATGTAAGTGAAGTAATTTCGAAAAATCGGAAATACGTCTTCTGGAGGTGAGGTTATACTCGCCGACATCGTCACTCAACAGTCAGTTGAAGTCATGGAGGAAGGAAATATATGGAGACGACGCAAGAGACCTTCACCACGCATTGAAGTGAAGCAGGGCGGAGGAGGAGTGGGGGGGCATGGCCGGAGTGGAGGGGGCATGGCCGCTTCCATACAGACACGGCGAATATGTACAAAAACCTCAAGGGGACTCTAGGATAAAGGTGACCCCGATATCTGGTGATGGATTATAATGTAACTCGATATGACAAATAAAAAATGAAGAATAATTTTTTTTGATATTCTGCTTAGTTTTCGAGATATTCTGTCCCAAATGTGAAATGGTTTTGGTTGAAATTCAGAAGAAAAAATTGGTTAAAGTCAAATTTGATGATGGATTCTTATTTAAAAAGATGAGATAAATGAAAAATAAAGAATAAAAATTATCTATATCTCACCTAGTTCTAGAGATATACTGTATCAAAAGTGAGGTTTCTTGAGTTGAAATGGAAAAGAAAAATTTCGCAAAAGTCAAATTTAATTATCAATTCTTATGTAACACGACGAGACAAATCGAAAATAAAGAATAAAATTTTTCGATATCTTGCTTAGTTTTCGGGATATACTGGGAACATCGCAATGTTTGGAAGCGCAATACCGCTGCTGCCGCCATGCGGGAGAGTTTAGAGCCTGCTTCACCGATTTAACGTCACTTCTCCCCCATATATTTCCTTCCTCCATGGTTGAAGTCATGCTGTGAGTTGTTATTATTATTTATGAACTAAATAAGATTGTCTTTGGAATATAAAAGTGTTTCATTTAAGATACCATTAAAAAACTTGAGAAAGGTAGTGGGGTCCCACTAATATTAAAGTTACTTACAATCAGAACATTATAAAGGCGAATCTAAAGTAAATGATAAAATGATTTCTTTAATTCAACTAATGTACATGTTTCTAAGGCACCATTCTTTAGTATTTGTTAGTAAATTACGATCTGTATAGATAATTCCGTTTATATGTCCCTTATTTCCAGAGAGTAATATGCTCGGTTTTTATTTCGGAGTGAGATTTTAATGTAGTCAGTCTAGTTTCTCTGAAACCATTAATCCAGCAAGGTTTGAATTTCCTCGTTCTCGAGCATTTAATCTCAGTATTTGTTGATATGTCTACTTTCTGAACCTTCAGATGAAGCAGGAAAGTCCTTTGCCCATGAAATTGGAGTACTTAAAATAGTCCTGTAGTATCATTACAAAGTAAACATAACATATATCAAAAGCGAAGTTCACATCCAATTTGTTTTCTGATAGTTTTTGAGGTCATAAGTAAATGGTCTTGAATTTAAAAAAAAAAAATTATATTTGTCTTCCTGCTTTTACTTCCATTACAAGCAGGAAATATGAATTATTACTGAAATAAAAAGCCCTACATCAGTGCACAAATACTCACGTAACCACATTTCAGTTGTTCGAATTGTGGCTGTTTAAGATAGTTGTCGTCCCGGTGGAATCTGTGATTTATGCTGTTAAACCATCTATAAACCACCACAGAAGTGTTTGCTGCATAGAAGGTAGCAGAGATGGAGTTATGTGTGTGTGTTTTTTTTATCCCTCTTCCTTTCTGAATTTAGGTTGGATATAATGTTTTAAATGAATGCGTGAACATCATTTGTCTCTCCCACCCCTTGAAACTTCCAGAATTTCGAAGATCTTTGGATGAACCACAGGCACACTTCAGTGTTGTTCACAAAGCTTCTCTGTGTGCAGTGTTTGAACTGGTCAGGCCTGGTGCGTTTACCAACAGATTACTTTATTTATATTTATATAAGCAATGACACAAAATCTCTATTGACTCGTAAAGTCAATCTGTTATATAATTTGTACGATTTGAGCAGGAGTGTGAAGCGAGCTGGGCATGTACAAGGCATATGTTTGTGATCGGGCTTGGAGGGATATTGGTCGAAGAATTAGGAATAGTGCATGGAAGGGTAAGACGACTATGACCACAAGTTCGCACTCGATTTCATGCATAGGAGAGTCGGAAAATTTGCTTGGATTGGAACAAATTACTGAGTGAAGTGATGAGTGATTTGCCAAAAATACTGAAGGAATTTAAAATTAAAATTTTGTGTATCGCAAAAGAAGGTAGGAGAGGAATTTAACACTCAAATTATATGGCTAAAAAAATAAAATAAAAAGGGGGTAATTAGATGACAAAGGGAATTGCCACCGGAGCGTGTGCTCTATCGCAATTAAATTAATAATAATTATAATAAGCATGCAGTCACCACATGTAAAGGCTTATGTTGCCATATGTCGGCAAGCAATTGAGTATACGAGTGCAAGAGAATTATACGTATCTATCTAAAGGTAAAAACAACAAATACATATTTCTTTGATGCATAAATTTTATAATGATTACTTTTTGACCTTATTGGCATATTCATAAGCTCTCAATTCACGCCATCTCATTAAAACCCATTAAATGTTTTAAGGTGAGTGGATTTTTTTAGGTTTTAGTAGAAAGCTATGTAAATTATCATCACAAAAAGGTATCCAGTGACTTTCTTTTTTACTTATGGCTTTTACGCCTCGTCGACGTCGAGGTCATTACAGACGGGATGGGATTGGGGGGGCAAGGAATGGGAAGGGAATTCGGCCATGACCTTCTTGAAGGAAGCATCCGGGCATTGGCCTGGAATGATATGGGGAAACAATGGAGAATCCATATCTGTATGCCCTGACGGTGATTCGAACCGGCGTCCTCCCGAATGCTTGATGTGACCAAAATTCACAATTTTGGCCCAATTATCAACAGTAACTATTGTTTTATAAGTTAACAAATGACATAAGTTTCACTTTTTGTTGTTTCATTAAAATTCGTTCATTATTTTCCGCTTGATGCGTACACAGCTGGCAAAAGATTAGAAAATTTACAGTTTTCACCTCTGAATCATCGGTGACCTTGTAATTTATCGGAAAAGAATTATCCTATATGTTGTTAACCAATAAAATAAGATGTCACTCTGTGCACGTCTTTTAAAATGCGTTGATTCGTTTTTGTACGATGGCACACACGGACCAATTTTTTGTACGGTTTTGGTTTCTATATCAACCGGAAATATGTTAACAACCAGCTACACGAACAGAGTGCGTAGTTACTGACAAATTTTTAAAGTGCATACCGTTAACTAACACGTAAGGCACCCATAAAATAAAAGTAGGAAGGTAGCCCTTCACCATCCGACAAATACAAAATTCCTTCAAATGATGGCAAAATTTTTAATTTGATAAGTTACAAAATTTCACTGTTTAGATTAAGATTGTGGTAAAAAGTTACCTCCTCACGTAACAAAATCCAACTTTGCCCTTCGCTGTTCTTTACTTGCAATTGCTCCACAAATGCCTTCAAAAATGAGGAAAATTTTTATTGTTCTATAAAAGTTTCTAAGAAAAGTATAATTTCAAAGACGAAGATCACCTTAATAATCTTCCCTGTTTCTCATATTCGTTAAAAAAAAAAAGGTTATCTTGTAGCCTGGATTATTGACTGCTACGGATAAACTGAGTATAAACATCGGACGCACTTCATCTTGCATCTGACTGTCGCCGTAAATAAACAAAAAAAATCAGCATGTATACTTTAACGAAATACATGCCTTTATTTATGGACTTTTATGCACAGAGAACGGAAGCATCTACGAGCAACAAAGGCCAGGTGCGTGACGTCACAGAGCTACTGCGGTAACGTCCAGTCGTCAGGCA
>CM061920.1:70154978-70220371 GCA_031002005.1 Vandiemenella viatica
TAGGGATGTAAATTAGGAGTAACATTTGGAATTGAAGAGGTAACCGTGACCATCAACTAGCACCTGATTTCAGGCAAAAGGGGATAGGAAAATTTTATAAGGAAGTGAGTTATCAAGTGAAATAAATTATGAACATGAATTATTTACTTCAAACATCAAAATAATTAAAAGTACAAATTCATGAAATGCAGATTTAGAGGTGTATCGTCATGGGAGTATATTCTTAATCCAAATTAGAAACCTCATGCAGCTCATATGTTTATATTTATGTTGTTGGACTGACTGTGCTGGGTAAGCAGTGATGCTTTGAATTCAAATTTGTGAGAATGTAGATTAGAATCCCTGTGCGACCGTCCTGATTTCACTTTTCCATGGTTTCCTGAAATCACTCCAGGCGAATGTCAGGATGGTTCCTTCAAAAGCCCATGGCCAAATTCCTTCCTGTTACTTGCCCCAGTCCTTTCCAATCTCTAATAACCTCGAAACAAATGAGGCTTAAAGGTATAAGAAAAAAAATCTGATTATGTACTCGAGGAAATTTTGTGGCAATTATAAAGAAACTTCAAAATTTTTGTTGAAACTAGGGAATAATTTTTCTCACTACAAATTGTGTCGTGGTTGCCTTAGTTTTGATATTTGTTATTATCAAAAAAGATTTTTTTATACCCATTGTAAGTCTAATTGTTACTATCCGTGGCTAAAGTGAAAACCCAAAACATTAATTGTTTGAGTTATCAGTAATGTCAGAATATGATCTGAAACCAAAAGAAATGGTATGACAATTATAGCCATCACTTACCAGAGTTGAGAAAACGGGCGGTAATGTCAGATGGTAATCTGAACATTCTGGGAATTATGACTGCAAGAAATAGTATGTTTTCACTTATAGTTATATATATATATATATATATATATATATATATATATATATATAATAACAATGAGCAGGAAAAAGCTTTAAGGCAATAAAATTAAGGAAGGATAGGGAAATATGACCCAGCACTTACCACAGATGAAGGCGGCTGGGACGACGAACAAAAAACAAACACAAGAGAAGTGCAATATTTCGGCCTACAGCAGCCTTAAACGTGCAGAAGGTGAAGCCCCAGGCGGCGTCACATGTGTACACATAGACAGCCGACTGGTGAATGGCGTCTCAGGCACGGATGGTAGTTTAGGTGGTGGGAGGGGGGGGGAGTAAGCTCAAATATTAGATCGATAATCGATACTGATAACGATATGTTATTATTGAAAGAGATGAAAAATAACTGGGTGGGGATATATATATATAACTATAATTGAAAAGTAAAATAAATGTAAGTAGCATGGAAAATAGTAAAGAACAAAAAAAAAAAAAAAAAAAAAAAAAAACGTATATATAAATGGTATAGATAATAAGTGCTGGGTCTAGTGGGCAGAAATTATTGGAGATTGAGGCCAGGAGGATGTCTGGTGTCAAGGATATTCTGGTAGGACAGTTCCCATCTACGAAGTTCAGAGGGGGTCGTATTGTTAGGGAAAACTCTGATTGCTCTAACTGAAAAACAGATGTTCAAATTATTGATTTTGTGGGAACTGGCATGTTTTGCAACTGGATGGGCCTCATTGTTAGTATAGACTGTCTGCCTGTGGCCATTCATTCTGATAGCTAGGGGATTGGTTGTGAGGCCTATATATGAGCTGGAGCAATGGAGGCATGTCAGTTGGTATATGAGGTGTGTTGTCATGCAAGTAGCATGACCAATGATAGGGAATGTCTCACCTGTTGTAGGATTGGAGTAAGTGGTAGTGGCTGGGTGCATGCTGCATCACCTTCTGCACGTTTAAGGCTGCTGTAGGCCGAAATATTGCACTTCTCTTGTGTTTGTTTTTTGTTCGTCGTCCCAGCCGCCTCATCTGTGGTAAGTGCTGGGTCATATTTCCCTATCCTTCCTTAAAATTATATATATATATATATATATATATATATATATATATATATATATTGCATATGATTTATTTACATTAAAACAAAATAGCCTACTTTTTTTTAAAAAAAAATTTATTATTGTGTTTAATATTAAAACAACACATTTTTACTGATTTCTGGTAAAAGTTTTAACACTATTTTCTTACAGTGTTTTCTTTTTTTCTAGGTGCAAGGTTTGCTATTATGAGTACGAAAGTAGGAATGGTTCATCTTTTAAAGGACTTCTCTTTGAAGGTGTGCGAAAGAACAGATGTACCTTCTAAGATCAACAAGCACTCAATGTTGCTGAAGGCTGAGGGCGGGATCTGGTTGAGGGTTGAAAGAATATCTGCAGAATGTTGATACAAAAGTCCTTAAGAAAAATATAATCTCAGTTCCAGAATTGTGCAGTGTGATATATTAAGTATTTTCTGTTTTATATATAAAGAAGAAATTATAGTAGTTGAACCTTGTGCAATAGGTTATAATCAAATAGCCAGATACAAAGTTTTAAAACTGCTTAGCAGTCTAAATAATCTTACAAAACAGTATTGCTGTTTGTTGAACATTATAGGTCTATTTTTTATGTGTCGAATATGAAAAACTGTTTTTATATTTACGTAACATGGAATATTGTTAAATATTTAAATATATTCTAAGAAATTATTAAAACAAATATTATTTTATCATATTAAATATTTTTCCGTGGTTTCCTTAAATCATTCCAGGCAAATGCCAGGAGGGTTCCTTGAAAAAGCAATGGCCAAATTCCTTCCCATTCTTTGCCTCCAATCATTCACCAGAGATGAAAGCAGAATGGCAGCAATGAAAACAAAAGATATGAACACGTATTACAATATTTCGTTGCTAAATCTGACTTGTAGGAATGTAATGACATGAAAAATATGAGAAACAGGTGGATAAATAAAGAGAAAACTAAGATAGTTTTCTTAGTACTGACAGCTTTTTCATGTAGGATGGTTATGACACAAAAGAGAAGAAAATAATGAAGTGATAGGAACATGTGGGAAAAACACAGAAGAAGGATGTATGTTGAGCCAAAATTATGATAATTAGAGAGAAAATGAAATATAATCTTCATGGGTTTGCTACCAGATTGTGTTGATGAAAGATGAGCTTATTACACAGTTCCCGATGAGACTGTTAGGGTCTGGTATTCTGGAAATCACTGCAGGCAATTGCAAACAGGTTCCTTCAAAAATTCTTGACCAAATTCCTTCCCCTCCTTGTCCTCATTCCTTTTCTGCCTACAAAAACCTCGATGTTGATGAGGCATAAAATGATGGATGAAGTGTACCAATGCCTTTAAAACTTTAACATACAGTCCAAATTCAGAAAGAAAGGAGGAGAACCTAACCAACATTTCTTTGATAGTTTATCAGTAAGTCTACAGTTGAAATCTCAAATTCCTCATAGATGAAGTCTTAGGTACAGCTAGTAATAAATAATTTATGATATCAAATATTATATTGTTTCCTCAGGTACCACCATACCTTCTGATGGTCAACCGAGGTAGGGCAGAACCATGATTCATCGCTGAGCATAATGCGACGCAATTCATTGTGTGACAAATATTCAGGCTAGGGAACTAGTGATACTTGTAGTTCTACAAAGAAGCCTTGCACATCCCTTGTCTCACGTGACCGGGCATGATCCTGTTGAAACATGGCATGCCAGGTAGCGTATCGTAACTCCATCAGCTCACACAAAAGAGGGTGATATTGGGCCTACATGCTCACCATCTCTCAGCAATCTTAATCATTTATTATATTTCCATGGTTTTACACGTCCTCTGATTTTGTAGTGATTCAGCATTCATTTTGGTGGTTGCAATTTTCACATACAATAGTGGACTAAAAATAACATTATGATTTAAAAAACTAAAAAACATGATTTTGTAACAATGTTAACTAAAAGGTTAAAAATAATCTATAAAGGTTTTGTTCAACAGTGATAGGATGTTCCATAGTCAGTACCGGATAAGCCACGTAGCAAGAGTTAGCAAATGCTACGGGACCTTCGGGGGCCTCGCGCCTATACTTCTTAAGCATTTGATCTTAAGCAATATAGAAAATGTAAGATCGTAATCTTTCACAGCGTTGTATATTAATAAATTTCTCTCGGGCTTCCAGTCGTGTTAAGATGTTACATTTGTGGGACGTTTCGAAGGTATGAAAATAAGTTCTGTACGTGTGCTGTTTTGTGTTATATCCTAAATTTTAATATATAGAGCAAATAAAGGGCCTCTGGTTTGCATTTGCTACAGGCTCCGTGCTGTGTTAATTCGGCTCTGCCCACAGTTCAGTATAATTTAATTTTTTGAGTAAACCTAAAACAAGAATACTCATTGCTTAACATCAGCTCATATGACAGCAGACACTGTCTTAATTGTTTGCATTACAGTATTGTTAAGTGCGCATGATCAGGATGTTGCGCATTAAGTGTGCATGCAGAGAAGGTTGCACAACAAAACCACTTTCCTGTTGTTACTGTCAGAGTAATGAGGATACCAAGACCTAACTGTGATATTATTGTAGTGTCTTTGGTTCTTAATATGTGTGCAAAATTTCAAATTATTAAAAAATGGGTAGTTAAATTAAATTGGTATGTTGCTGTCAACCTGGAAATCTCAGAATGATCCGTCCACCGAAGTTTTTCAAATTTCCGCTTTCATGTTGTGCCTGCATGAGCCTAACCCGGTAATCAATTGGGGTAAAGGGGACCTACAGTTTAGCGAGGAATCTGAACCATGGAGCATTCTTAACATAACCAAATCAAAGCTTTGGCATAGTTATAAGGTCCATAAAAATTGCAGTCGGTCTTATGGTTCCTTGATCGATAAAACTTTTTTTATTTTACTGAAAATATTTTAGAAGCAATTCGATATTCTTCCCAGTTTGGTTTCATGATACAACTTACATACGTAAGGTTTCTTCACACGTTGTAATTACAATTAAGCTATTATCTAGTTAAAATTTTTTGTAGTGTGTGTTTATAGCTGTGTTATAATTTCAACAACAATGTATAAAAAATCAGCAATTTAGCAGTTTCTTTTAACTACCACAAAATTTTCGTGAAAACCTAATCAATTTATTTTTTTCTTATGGCTTTATGCCTTGTCGACGCCGAGGTCATTAGAGGTGAGAAAGGACAGAGGAGTATGATGGAATTTGTCCTTGGCTTATTAAAGGAACCATCTCGGCAATCACCTGGAGTGATTTGGGAAATCCTGGAAAAACCAAATCTGGGTGACCAGACGGGGATTCAAACCTGTGTCCTCCCGAATGCGGGGTTAGAGCGTTACCAGAAATAAGAATAGAATTTATGATCAAAGGAACACAGCTTTTTCAAAAAAAAAAAAAATCTTTTAATTGTAATCAGTATTTGACAAAATAGGGTATGTAAATGAAATAATCGTGCATTTTTTACGTTGAAACTTGAAAGTGCATGGACCCATTGCATCTGCAATGGTGATTCCAGTGAACCCAAATGATTGATCTCTTATTCCAACTTATGTAGAGGATTTTCCTGGACAGGTGATGAATGCACTATATATTCAAGCTGTTCCATTTATTGTATTGAAGTGAATGTTTTCTTCACAAAATTTCAGATACTGGAAAAATTCGAACAACTTTTTCTCCACAGCTCTCTTTTTCACTGATGTGTCGTAATTCTTAGTGAGCGTATGAATGGTAAAAGGGACGTGGATCAGTATCCTGACACTTGTGAAACGGTGGTCTGACCAGAAATTTTTTTTTTTTTTGTTCGCAGATTCAAATGAAACATGGGAGCTGTGTAGGGAACGTAAGCTTTGCACTCATCCTGTGGGCGAATGCGTGTTTCCGAGTTTCACTCGCCCTGAAATGGCGAGCTTGTATTGATTCAGATTTTGTCAGTAGCTAGTCTACGGCTGACTGAAAATAGTAGTCATGCTTAGGCAAAAACTTTGTGCTCTCTATGAAAGGAGAAAAAATGATGCCGAAGAAACAACTGTCCAAAATGTCGCATCTGTATTAAAAATTTCTCTTGAATCCCATGGTGTAGTGCATCACGAATATTTGTTACGCCAAAGTTTAATACGTTATTAGAGAGATAGTTTGGAGATTGTTTGTCACCTCCGTGTATTGGCAACGAGGATTTTCTAGCTCTTGCATTTAACTTAGAATTTCTCGGCTAAACAAAATGATCATATGGTTCGTTGGTCTCCTTATTCTTCTGATGTGGTTCTTTGAGTCTTTGCAGAAACTCCTGTAGTCCACGCCCAAATACAGGTTCCCAAGTTACAAGAATGGCAACACTGCTGGGAAAAATTTGTGGTATCTGAAGATTAAATTTCAAAGTAACTGTGATTTTGTCCACCAGATCCTGCGTCCATTATCAATAGTTGCCTTGTGCCATAAATGTCATGCGTCGGTTGGTTTAAGCAATAGACAAGTGATGTAATGGCGTATTACTATTTTGTTAATTATGTAAATATCTTTACTTTGTATAATTTTAGTGAAATTTAATTATGTTCAGATTAGGAAACCAAATATTGCATATTTATATTGGGTGAAAAAAATCTTGATCGCTCATAAGTGTGATGAAGAGACTAGCTTTTTTCTTCTCCCTCTGAAACTGAGAAATTAAACAAATTTATCAAGTGCACGCATATTCATCATCTTTGATTTTTCCCTATTGCCAAATGGTAAACAATCGTAAAAATCCTGAAGATTAAGTAATTCTGGTGAAGGACAAAATCGCTATATAAAATGCAATGTTGTTGCAGGCTATGTTTCTGCAGTTGCTTACTTAATTACTAGTTGAAAACTAACGCCAATGAAACTGTTTAATTTATTTATTGCTTGCGTCATACGTGTTTCCAAATACCACAACTCACTTATCAAAAATGTGAAGCAATATATATAGGGCAAACATGGAGACAGTTCCAAATCAGGTATAAAGAACACATGAGAGAATTAAAATACAGTAATCATTCCACATTCGCTGAATACCTCATAGAAAATGAACATTCACCAACAAACATAAACACAGATATATGGATTTTCACTATCAACAACTACAGACACAACACACTCACTATACAGGAAAACTTATATATTCAGAAAGCCAAAAATGAAGGCAAACAGCTACTAAATGACCAGGTAAACCTCATAAATAAAACGTTACTCAATCTGATATGCACAAACTCAACAGACAAAACAAAATAAACATAAACTCTAATAAACCCCCACATTCGTATATATATCACACATAACAAAATCGTTACGCATTCACGCACTTTTCAAAACTCATGCTATCGGCTCGAGACATGACATATATAAATAAGATGGCCATAGCAGACAACCAAAGGATGTGAAAGTGCATGATGAGACACGACACAAGCAAACCAGCTGGCCACAAAAGACGACCAAGTGATCAGAAAGCACCAATTTTACAATTTTGTAAATATAACACAATCAAAAAAAAGCTTTGGATAATAAAATGGAGATGCGCAGTAACAAATGTAAATAGTAAGTAAATGTCAGCTATAAAAATATCTCATGTTCACAATTACATAATAATATTATTAAGATGTTTATGAAACTGTAAATAAAAACTTTAACGCAGATTCGTCGCTGATGATATCTCGATGAGAGGTGAAACGCGTACGACGCAGCAATAAATAAAGTAAACAGTTACATTGGCGTTATTTTTCCAACTAGTAATTTCGCTATATAAAAAAATTCAGTTTCAAGCACTTACCTTTGTTATTTTAGTGATGATTGTTAACTCAAACTACATTTATATCTATGCTCTGGAATTCTCCAGAATGATGGGTCGGAGAGTGTTTTGCGCCAAAATTCGTCTCTTCTCTGTACACTACAATATCTGTTGTTTTGAAGAAACTGTACGCATACAAACATTAGTAAGGCATCTTACTTCCCTTATTTTATCTCTTCCGCAATGGCGACTCAAGTACTTTGGTAGGAATAGTATTTCACTGTAGTCTTAAACGAAAGTGGATTACCGTGTTATATGTTCATAACTCAAAGCAGCAAATATGTCGTTTATTTGTAGGACTATCATTTTGTGTCCACCGGCACAACTTTTTGTGAAGATAGCATTAAAGTACAAAGTTTGTGTATCAAAATTTTTTCAGTCGTCTTCTGTTTCTTTTTAAGGCATTTAACTATAATGGTTTGATATCGGCATAAATATAATATCAAAGGATGTATTTACATTCAGTCAATGTACATCTCACATTCAGTGAAATAGAAAGAAACTCAAAGTAATGAAATAAAATACAGAAATCCAGAATCTTATGTTAATCCCACAAAAACAATTCTTGTAAAAGTAGGGCAAGTCTCATGTTCGTATAGTGACAAAAAGTTATGAGATCTTCTTCTGAGCCAAGTCTACACTTTACAGTGTGCATTCACTTCACTTTGTGAAACAGAATGGTTTCTCTCGGTGTCATAGATCGTTTATTTAGAATAATAATAATAATAAAATCTTTGACTTGGCCATTATGAATGCCATGTTTTAGTTAACCTATATAAATACCTTAAATGTGTTGCCTTATCAAACTTATAAATGCGTAAATGCTCTTTTTCGAATTTTACAAGTATATATTATGCACTCAATTTCAGCAAAAATTATGACGTGCATAATGGCCAAGTCATCAGATTTTTTTTTTTTTTAAATCTAAATAAACGATCTGTGACACTGAGAGAAACCATTGTTTCACAAAGTGAAGTGAATACACACTGTAAAGTGTAGACTTGGCTCAGAAGAAGATCTCATAATATTTTGTCACTACACGAACTCGAGACTTGGCCTATTTATACAAGAATAATTTTTTGGGGTCTCATTTCTTTTTGTAAGTTTATCGCTTATTCTTAATCGCCGCTCAAATGTAATTATTCCATTTGAAAATCAGTGAATAAAAACATTTGAGAATTAAGGCAAGTATAGGTAACCAACAATGCCCCACTCTACGAAAACAAGGGGTGTGTGCCATAGACGAGCAATGCAGACTTCCGCTGGTTTAACTACTACCATAAATAAATTACTAGTAACTTCCAAACTAAGCATTAGAACAAAGTAAAATTTAAGATAATAGTTAAATTTGCTGATCTCTATGCACTAAACAATTCCCAGGCATGTAACATCATCCAGTGCAAAGCATTTAAGCTGCAAATACGTGCCAGAATTTTTCACGTTTCGGATTGTAATTAAATAAATACGGAGAAAAACTCCAACATTAGATTTCTGTTATGATTTAGGCATGAAAACATATACGTGTACCAAATTATTTGTCGAGGATTACTGGACTTACAGTGGAATTTTGATGTCGGTGTGTCATGGTCGAAATAAAATTTTGAATTTCAGCAACTTCCAAAGTAAGAAAAGGAAAAAAGGAAAATTTAACACGTTAGTTAAACTTAGTAAGCTCACAATGAAAATCTGAGGCACATAAAATTATTAGGGTAGAAAGCGATTTCACGTTAGGGATTGGTAAGGGGTAGATATATGGAAATTTACGAGTTTCAGACTTATCATATAATATGTGGGTAAAATTTTATCTGTGTACCAAATGTCAGCTTTTTACCGCTGAGTGAAGTACCTTAGAATTTTGACGATCATCAGTCAGTGAGCGAGTGAGTGACAAAATCACTGAAGTTTGCATCCGAATAACATTCGAACTAAATACAGTAACGAAATAAAATTTAGTACGTTTGCTAAGATTGCTGATATCTATGCATAACAGAAATTTTAGCCATATAGCATCAACACGACCGAAAAAATTGAGATTCAGAAATGGCCCGAATTGCTTCGAGAAAAGGGTAGGCAGTGCCGCCGTTGACTCGACTTGGGGGGGTGCACTGCCGTGTACCCAAATATGTAATACAACACAACATTAAGAATGAACATTTAAAAAACATAACATATTTGCAAGGTATCGACATATATATTGAAAATTTCGTCGCTTTCAAGTAAATTACAATATAAAGTTAATGGAGCTACAAGTTTTCAAAACACTAGCGTGTTTAGACACACTCGTTACAGAATATATTCTGACATATGACTCTCAGTTGACTTCACTGATTTGTAAGTATTCATTTGCAGGCCAGATGATGAGCATAAGGAGCATGAAGAATCAACAAGGTAGAAATTACATTACTTAATTTTTTTGTAGTTTTTCCCGTCTCGAAAATTGCATGTTCTTAATTAAAAAAAAGTGTCTTATACAGAATCTATCTTTCAATTTAATTCGTGAAAGACAAATAAGTTAGTATCTTTTTTGTGCTAAGTTAGAGCCGAGTGTTCTGAAAATTATCCTCGTACCTAGTATACTCGGGGATTCCAAGAAATTTGATACGTTAGTACTTGTTTATGGAGCCTATCAAAAATTTCCACCATTGTAAACTGTTTCCTACTGGACGTGTCTTAAGGGTCATCCTTTCTAATGTGAATGGATTGTAGGTACTACCCATTATACGGGGTAGTTCTGTATAATTATGCGGTCTCTGTCCCACGCTGCGCGCGTGTTCTGTTTGTGGTCTATCTGCGCGGCGCGAGCTCACTGGCGCTGCCTGGCCAAGCGGTCGCCCGCGCGCCTCCACTCGGGTAGTGTGCGCCCAGATCTCGACACGGTCTGGTCGGCTATCATGGTGCCGCATGCGACATGCCACAGCCCTGCCCCCTAGCGGCAATCGCCGCGCTCATGCTCGTCGGAAAGGTGAGTTTATCATTGCTTTTACCGGGAGAGTGCTCCGAGCTGCGAACATTGTGACGTGACGGTCCGTTGACTACGTGAGGCGTCAGAGTCCACATACCCGCAAATTATAGGCAAGATATCGCTTTTTAATGTTGGCGCTGTTTCATAAATACGCTCAAGAACTTTCCTTTCGAGGATGAATGTCAGCACTTGATTCACCTCAGCAAAAATCCTTAACTACAGCATAATGAATCGATTAGATTAATTATTTTTATAACAAAATGTAAAGAGTTTGGACATTTGTTCTAAATACGTTAAGGCTGTAGTGTGTTTCCATTTCGGTCAAGGGATAATTGACGCACTTTGGAAGAGATTGGGTTGACGAATTTTGTTGGAATTGTGTGGCAGCTGCAGTGCACCAACTGAACACAGCGGCTCAGTGAGATCTGTAACTACAGCTGCGCACAGGCTTCGGGTATTTGGCGCATGCCTGTGTAGCAGAGCTTCGGCATAATTGATTTTAAACATTACAAACACTCGCAGTGGTCATCAGCGAGCGCAGAAGTACACATTCAGTTTGCGAAAAAGATTCAGCTCTACTTGTTACGGTACACTATGTTTACTGTTTTCGCAAAAACTATTCTTCTCTGAATCAAATAAAAAATTTTATCTGCAAGTTGCATCAAATAATATCAGTTACGGAAATAGTTATTTTACATAAATAAAATTACCTATTCCAATTCTTTACGTATTTAATGCTTGAACTATGCATAGGACTTTGGTATGAATAGTCAGTAACTTCCCATTACTGTCTCTTTTCAATTAGAACGGGTTTATGCAAAATTAATTGCAATTAAATTGTTAACTAGTTATTGAAAAGGTAAAAAATATATTGCGAGAATCTTGAAAATTTAGAGAAATTTATGCACAAAACTTTCAAGTAATTTCACAACGCACAGGGCAAAAAGAAATTATTATAATATTACTCTAAGACAGTGATCCTCGACTATCACTGCAGAAACAAGCACAGACTACAAATATTTAAAAATCAATTAACTTGGAAGTAAAATCTGAGATTGCGAACTGGATTTTTTTTACTATCTCTTCGTACGAAATTTCAGTTACAGATAACGTCCATTTTTGGTTCTACGGCACATTTTTGCAATTTTAGCTGTCTGGAACTTATAGAAATAACGGATGGGCGAATACAAAACGATCAACGTGTTAAAGATACCAAGTTATATCCCGTTTCTGTGATATTTTTCGTTAACGGAATAGACAGAATGTTTGTATGTAAACCAATATTCAGTGTTGAATCAACTTTTAACTCGGCAGAGTTGGAATGTTATGTTTATCTGATGATATTCTATTAAAACCAAACATTTACCTTGAACAGTGAAAGATCTTTATAAAGCGTTATGATAGTTGAGCCTGAACTACAAGTAGATCGAAGAAAATAAAATGATGCTTTAGAAACGTTTTGTTGTACAAGTTTGATGGAGAAATAAAAATCGAAATTAACACACACAGATCGCAGAACAGTGTTTACTGAATGATTTCAGAAGAAGCAAGAGGATGTTTAGAATATGCTTATCTGAAAGTTAGGGAGATAAAATTAGCGTGAGACTCTTGAAAATAAATATGCGCAAATGGCAATATTAAGTGTGAAAACAGTTATTTTGTCAAAAAGTTACGACTTGGTTTCAAATTACTCAAAACCGGATATGTATATATTGTTTCTAGTATGCAAGTCAATCCAGCAGCAAAATTTTTCAATGTATTTAGTAGCAAGATATCCGTAGTCAAAACAGAAATACTAATTGGTTTTACCATTATAACATTTTACTTCCTCACATGAAACTTTTCTACAGTAACAACTAGCAATGTTATAATTACTGATTTTGAAAAGATTTTTTCAAATCCTTTGAAATAGCTGCAGCATGTAATACCACAAGAAAAATTATATGTTGATATTAAATATCCGTAGGATATGAATCTAGTATTAGAACACATAAAAAAATTTCAGTTTTATTGAGCAATTTGATTCTAGTTTAATGGAATCAGATGCACGAGCTAAGAAAAGAAAACTTGATTTCGGAATATACAATAGAATACAAGCGCCGGAATATCGAAAAAAATAATGTAATGATTTTATTTCTCTTCGTTACTGACGTTTATGCATCTTTATTCATTTCTTGCCACAGCATAAAAATCTGTACCAGCTTTGTTAGTACCGTCTTGTAAAAAATACGTGTGTACTCTCCAGCACGTACGGCATTTATAACAATAAAAAATGCTGTAGAACACACAATAGTATCAATTTAAATTTAAGAAAATGATCAAAGTATATATAGCTTGTTGCTGTAAATCAGTTGCCGAAATTAATTTACGCTTCATTTTTCTGTGTATTTGAGAATAAATTGTTCAGCAACGGAGGGTTCTTGAAAAAGGCGCCACTTTAGTGACGCAAGCAGTGACGTCACTTCGCTTGGCCCCTCATTATTAATACAGGTGGGTGGTCTGCGCAGCGGTCGAAACTGCGAAATGGGAACAACACATCTGCGATTTCCGACTGTAACACTGGATTAATAACACAGGAGGAAATCACTGGTTTTAATGTTCAATTATAGTTAGAATTAAGGTGCTATATCAAGTTTATTTAAGTTAAAAATTCTGTGTTTAATCTAGCTGGTAATATTTTGACAGATGACTGAAGTAGCAAAATGATTAAAAAAAAACAAAGATATGCAGCTACCAACTTTAAAAACAGCAATGTAAACAATTCATGGCTGAAAATGCCTCTATCAGAGGTGAAACGCGTACGGCATTAAACAAATAAAAAATTGTATTGACCTTAGTCATCAACTGCGAGAAAAAATGGCCCACAAAAAATTAATCTAACTACTTATTTTAATTTGTATGTAGAACACGCATGAGTATAATCTGCTCCCATTTCACTTCTAAAATCCGTGATATCTGAATTACAAATGCGTTTGGTAAATTAGAATTTCAGATTTCATTTCAAATGTTTCTGATATAAATAGTTACAATTAAACTGGATTTTTTTGATGATCGCATTATCGTCATGTCACTTGCTATAGTTCCTTTGAATGTTATTGGATTTACTAACAAAGCGTAACGTATTTTATGGCTCTCATTTATCTCCATCTTTCGTTTAACTTTTTACGATTTTTTTTTCAACATAATTTCGATGAATGGTTCTACATCAGGAAGAACTAAATCAGATTTGTTAAAATCAACACTTTAAGATTCGAAATTTTATCAGACTGAAATCTGGCAGAATTTTTTAACGTTTTTTTATACAAATCGCGTCACACATGAGCTAGTGTACAGAGATCATCAGATAAAGACTTCATGATAAACTGAAATGATTTTTTTTTGTTTCTTGTAGAAATTTTACTACATGAAAAATGCAAGGAGGAAAGAAAGAAAGCAAGAATGTGAAATGTACGTATTTCTGAGAAGAGTGTACTTTAGCTTCGTATTAGGTTTTGTGTTAACCAATGTCTCGCTTTCATTTTCCCAGAGCGATAAACATGTTTTTATGTTAATACTTTGTAAGAGCGTATTAAATTGATGATTTTAAATGCAACCTTTTTGTTTTGAGTTAGTGACGTTTAATTTCCAAGCTAACTTCAAATTATTTTATGTGCATAGTTAGTAAAAAAATATTTTCATTTGTGATATCTTAGTCTGTTTTCTACGTCTATGGAAATATATGTTATTTTATCATCACTGCATAGTATCCGCAATTATAGATGTCACTGTGCCAAAAAATGTAATTAAAGTCAAAGATTAACTTGAATGATGCTAAAACGTAAGGTATTCTTTGGTTTTCATATGACAAGACTGTAATAACCTGATGTTAGTGTGATGAACATTATAAGTGAGCGTTAAAAATCAAAACGGTTGCTGCTGTTGAACAAAACCTCTGTTGGAATATCGAAGTCAAAATAGTTGCGTTTCAGATAGTGAATGTTGAATTCTAAATGGGGAAAATGTATGAACTTATCATGCATCTCTCTTATTTACTAGGCAGAAGACAAGATTTTAATACGATAAGGTATGAGACTGTTACAGAAAGGAATGCTTTAAGGAATTATGTTATGTAAGCAAAAGCATCGTTAGTCATTATGTTTCTTACAGTAGCAGATATAAATCTCACCAACATTACAATTGGTAAAAAAAGCTAGTTTGACCACAGACTACTTAGGAGAAAATTGCGAACGAAAATCACTTACAGGAGGAGATTTAAATGTTCGTAAATTGTGTTATCAGGATACCGAAAGGTGACAAATGGCTTCAGATAAGCTCAAAAATTTGTGTCCAGAGGTGAATTTAACTAGATATCTTGTGCTGACTTTATAATATGTTGATGAACACGTCTGCATTAAAGATTGGACGAATAAATTATTAACTTGATCCTGGTAACTGTACAGCTTCTTCTAACAAACGATACCGATCAGGAATAGTTTGTTTTCACCTTTCATTGGTAATGTACCATCTTAGTCCGATTCTTAACATGTTCTTTCTATTTCTTAAAACGTTCAGTATGATACAGTATAAATCCACATTTTACTTGTAAAGAAAGTTTAAGTACAGTTTATCATCAAACTGGATCGGTGTTACGGCAAACAGCTACTTAAAGCTGTCAGAAACAGCAATTAATGTATTGTGTTTGTCGATTGTCAAAAATCTTATCACTATTATTATTGCAAAAAAGAAAAAGCTTTTAACAAATTTCAGATAATGCTGACATATTTTACAGGTTTAACAAGGTAAGATCTGGCATAATTTAAAAAGAAATATGAAAATCCAATCGAATTGATATTAAATGTAGAGTAGCCAAACATCGCCCTACTTTGATCAATGATATTTGAGTTATCCGTAATCATTTGCGAAAATTTTGCCTGGATTGGTGATTGCGGAATTAAGCCTAATTATTTAAATTATGCACAGAGTTGTAACGTAAATTAATTTTAAACTTTAGTAATTTACTAGTAATAAACGTTTCACAATATAAGCATTGTGGAAAAAAACCCCTCCAAAACACTCACAAAATCTGACGTTTATTACTGTTGTTATTATAATTTTTACAGTTGACAGTAAGTTTATAGTCATCCTTGCCCAACCTAGTTTCATTCATTAAGAACTGTAGCTCGAGCTGTAATTTTAGAAATCATTATTTCTTTATGTCGGGGGTATTTGTTTAGTTTCAGCCAAATTATAAAAGAGAAGTTGTGACAGTACAGAAGAGCCTTCGTCAAGAATTTCCAATGTGAGGTGCGAGAAGAGCAAATCTAGTCTGATTGAAACGCGTATTTTAAAACTTATCTTTCTTGGTCCATACAGAGTTACACGGTCTATACCGTTCGGAACAAAATTCCTTACTCCGATCTAATACTGATATTAGCCGTAACAGTTTCGAGTCACCCAAACAAATGAACAAACAAACTTCTTAATGAACGAAGCTTACAAAAAACCTAAATAACTGAAAGAACACTGGAGCTTGCTTGTATGGTATAGTAGCCAAATGCCATTACATAAGAAAAAGGGTCTTCCGCTGCGACACTTGACTGCGTGTTGCCGCTACGCTGCGCCTGGAGAGCGGCTACACGGCGGTACGGAGAGCTCTCCGTCCCCCTCATTGCGTGCGCCTCGTCTCGTTGTTTGGGGGACAGCGAACCCTCTGGCGCACTGCCGGATCAATGTGACCCCCTGCCAAACTGCGGCTCACCCTCTTACCGCATCCCCTCCGGCTGCTCTCACCTCCACTCCCCCGCTTTCTCACAGTATCATTAGGTAAGCAAAAATGTCTAAATCTTACGGTTAATTTCAGGAGAAAGAATTGTAACATTGAGAAGTTTAATTTTGAAATTACAGTGTATGTTTGAATTTAACAAACTCATGAAGACTGCAAAATGATTTGAGTTCAGTTTCAGGAGCAGCAAAATTGCTTACTCTTATTCCAGCTTAGTGTTTTGTTATATTGCCAAATTACAACTCTGGCATCACCTTATTTCTAGTCCTTACAATCAAATTGAGTATGTTATATCTTCCTCTATTCCCAACGTGTACTAAAATTCATAAAACATTTTCTCCCTCCTTTTTTCCCTTGGCTTTTCTTCTTACATCTTGCTCCATAGTAAACAGTTCCAGCAACCATGAAGTTACTCGTAATTCCACACGTTTTCTAGTTTTTTTGCATTCTTACTTCACCTACGTTTTTTGATATTTACCAATTCTAATACATTCTTTTTCAACACTTCTTCCAACCTATTTTTTTTTTTATTCCTGACTAGCCGCATTTCCTACTCACATGAAAATTCATTCCCTATGAAATACTTGTCGAACCACTTGCTTATTCCATTAGTGAGCCCCTAAATCTTTCGGAACTCTCATTCGATCAGAAGAATATCTATGCGTACTTCTTGCAGAGAGTTTTGTAGATATTTTAGCAAACTTAATTCTTCCAATTTCTTTCCTTCTGAAAATAAATTAATGGTACCGGATTTTATCCCATGCAAATAGCTTGTAATGGACACACATATTTAAAAAAAGATGGAGGGAGAGAGGTTCCAGTAACACCGGCCAGAAGTGCACACACATTTACCCTCAACAGCAACGGAGAAGACGTTCTCCAGAGCTTTCATATTACGGAATACGTCCTTAACGCTTATTAATATTTTAGTAATTTTGCATATGGCATAAATTTGTATCTACTTCATATTATTATATTGGGACTAACTCTCTAGGCTAAGAGCTTTTTTGAAGTAACTACGTGTTAATTACTTTCAACCATCGCTATGAAACTTCATGTCGCACTCCACTTTTTTTAAGTAGCTCTAAAGACAGTAGGATAGAAGTTGCTAAAAGAGAAGTCAAAGCAGTTCATTGATGCAAAAAGAGTTTTGATTGCATGCCCTAAATCTTGAAACATGCAACATGTGACTAAATTAGGTCTCATATTATACAAGTATTGTTGACTGAAACAACAGTTTGCAAAAGTATTCTCTCAGTGTAAATGATAAAATAATATAAATACTGCTGGTGGGGCAAATGGAATCTTTTACTGAACTTATGGGTAATAGATCGTTTCGTCCCAGGCAGTGGGGCGTAGCAGAAACATTCAGTTTGATTTTGGATTTCCTTTTTTTGTTTATGGCTTTACACCTCACCGACTTCGAGGTCGTTAGAGGTGCGAGAGGATTGGGGATAAGAAAGGGGAAGGAATTTAGCCATGACCTTTTGAAGGAATCACCCCGGCATTCGTCTTGAGTGATTTCAGGAAACCATGGAAAACAGAAATCAGGAAGTCCGGATTGGGGTTGTGAACCAACGTCCTCCCAAATGCTAGGGCAGAGCGACACCGCTCACCCACCAGACTCGCTTGGATTCACGATGTTGCCACTATTTAACGATCCTCAAAGATTGTCGAACAGCTACTTCTATCTTCTTAATTTTTTTTTTTCAAATTTGGATGATGGATCTTCAATAGATTGCAGAATTAAAGCAACCAATTCCACTGACAATTGCGTCTAATTTCTATTACTCTGTTTGCTCTGGGCGAAGACATGGTTGTACACGTCACTCATGCAGAGCAAGTAGATACCATATTTCGCTTATGGAAATGCGCTACAACTAATTTCAAACTTAGTTAAAAGTTTGAGAATAAGTGGGAAATGTGATGGGAGGTGGAACGCGCGAGCCTGCGGGGTGCATTTCAGTCGCAGGAAACTTGCCCGGCGTCCCCTTTTTCCGCAGCGCAATATTGGGCGTCTCCAGCGACTCCCCAGGGTTCTGGCGGTGACTCACACGGATAGATATGGGGGACGCAGATGCAAGAACAAGTATCTCGAGAAGTTTCAAGATCACTCAGCTCTTTCTCCGACTTGCTGCTGCTGTAATATCTTTATGTTTTTACTGCAGTCGAGACGCTAATACTCTCTCCTTTTTTACCTTCTTGGCTTAGATGCATGTATAAACTGTGCACTCAAATTTATTGAAAGTACTCTGACACACTAAATCTCTTTAAATTTTGTATTTGCAACAAAAATAATCCAAGGAGTACTCCAGTAGCTGTTTTCAAATAAAATAACCTTTTTATAAATTACAAACAGCAATGATTGTTTGTCGGAATACGTCACTTTAAATTATATATAATAATATACAGGCAGTCCAGATTTTCGAGTATGTTTCAATGTCATCTTCACACAGTCAATGTGTAGTGCTGTCTATTGTATTACTGCCGTTCCGGCATTGTAAATGTTGAACAGCTGCTTCCTGATGTTGATAAACATGAATACCTTTGTCATCCTGGTCTGCTTCTTTTTTTGCCTCTACTGTTTAGCTCCATTAGTTGAAAATTATTGATTCAGAAGATGAAACGGAAGTAAGATTCTTTTTCGCGTTATGTAGTGTAACGGTACATATGCGAACCACACAACTAAGTTATAACAATGAGGATAATAATAATTATGTGTAATAAAATTTGGGTACGGCGGTACATGATTCATGTCGCAAGTGGTTAAAAGGTCGGAGACCTAAGTACAGAAGAAGTATCGAATTTCCCTTTCCTTGGTACCGGGCTATCTCAGTCGGTAGAGCAGGAGACTCTTAATCTCAGGGTCGTGGGTTCGGACCTCACGTTGGGCGTCAAAATAAATAGTTCTCTCCATTTTTTCGTGTATATTTTATTTCCTTGGGTGGTACCTCTTTTATACTTATTAAATTTTAATAAATATTTTTGATATGATTAGATAATCTATCAAACCTTATTTTATTTGTGAATTGGAATTTTTTTTATGGAAGATTTCAAACAGAACTCTATTTGATTTCATTTAATCTAAACTAGAACAATTATTACATGACAAATCTATTCCCAGTCTTAGCAAAGCACGAAGTCAAATAGAATTAGTAACAATTTAAAATAAATACATCCTGAAATTTCACCCCGGCGTTATAAATACACACATTCACACAAATTCTTCAAACAATATTATTACATTAGATGGCTATGATTCTTAAATGCTACAGACAGTCATCATGTTGGGAATCTAATGCTTGAACATTAAGACTTAAAGCGTATGTTACGGTCCCAATGTCTGATGTAATTAGAAGGTGGACCGCTCGTAATACGTCATTGCTGCGGCTTTACCGTTTGCTGGAACGTGTGGCGGGAGCCTGGCGTAGTCTCCTGCTCTACATCTTATCTTCCATTCAAGCGTTTCACCTGGTCCAGCGTTGTTCGCAGTGTCTGGTAAATGCACATTTCATTTACACAAATTATGTGCGTATGCAAACTCCAAAAAGGCCTCTTCACATATGATTTATCGGGCCATGTCACATAAGTCGATAAAATATTCACCACGTATCACTCTGTCTCCCAATCTGAGCGAGAACTCAAATCAGACTATAGTGGCCGTATCGTGCCTGTTACTCTGCTTTTACAGCATTTTAACTTCAACGTTCATAGCCAATTGGCTTGCTCCTTGTTGTATTTGAGCATTCGCCATTGATGATGAAGGGCATGGCTGGCGGACTATCCCGGGATGATAGAGGTGGGTAGATTAGTGTTGATAGAGTAGTATAGGTTTAAAGTTAGATTAGAATAGACGTTTTAGATAAATTTTTGTAACATAAAAATGGATAAGGCCTTATAGGGGAAAAGTAGATTATAATACCAGAGGTGATTAATTCAAAAACAATTCAAATGCATAACTATTAAATTAAGTAATACTACCATTGTTAAAACGGAACCAAGCCTACTACAGGCTTGAGTCAGAACGATGGCGTGGCAGAATGAGCAAACGTCAGCATATCACTAACAGCAAACAAAGTGCTTCTACCACGGCCAAAACAATCTTGTTTGTGATGTAGAGGAAATGATCATTGACTTTTTCACAAACACACAATGAATTATAACAATATTTGGGAGTTAATTTTCATATTAATGGTAAGCCGGGATGCTGCAAATGCGAATTGGCTCAGGACTGTAGTGACTGAGAACATATAATTAAGTGAATGTTACTTATAAGCAATTGTTATTACCCAGTAATCCGGTGATAGTTTACAGAAAGATATGAACAAACTGGGTTAACTGCAACTAACTGAATAATGGGATACTCTAAGAATAACTGGAATATTTCAATAAAAACCACTAGCACTATAACAACAATAAGCGATATTTGTTATTCAATATAACATTAAAATTTGCAATAGCAGCTGTTACTGTTATTACTGTAAGCAAGACCAAATGTAATATTATAGAATTAATTAGACAGTAAGTCAAAGTGTAACGGAACTGTATGCCAAATTCCTTGCATGTAAAAATTTTGTACAAATCTCAAAACATTATGTAATCAACAATGTAAAAATTAATACGTAGGGCCTAATTTAGTCACTAAGATATTAGGCTGTATAAATGAAGGGTAAATAATAAAAAAAAATTCGCCATTGATCGGAAAACCCTATGACGGGTTGCTAGAGGCGCGGAATTGCGTCCATCAAACGAGCAAAGTTAGTGACACACACAACACGTTAGAGGCCGGCGCCACTTTGTCGGACTCCAAGGAGGCTTCTGTATTTCTGTAATTAGTCTTCTCCCTTTTTACCACTTGCGATATGAATCATGTACCACCATACCAAATTTTTTTACAAATAATTTTTACTATCCTCTTAGTTATAACTTAGTTGTACTATTGTTATATGTACTATTATAATAACAGCTACGGCTTTATATGCTTCCGGTGTATTGAAGTACATCCTCGTTACTGACGTGTTCTGCCAATGCTATCTTAAGCACTTCCAACATGCTAATTCAGCTGGCAGCCTTCAACGTTATAAAGTAGCGACGAATGTTCCTTACAAGATCTCTCTGCTTTTGATGTACCCTACTATAAATTTGATTATGTATTTGATTTTCTAAGTGAAAATGCAAATTTAAGCACACATAACAGCATATGCCATATCCCTTATAACCCTTCCAAACCATAACCCTTTTCGATAGGTGCAATGCACTCTCCGCCACACACTTTTAGTGAATAGCGGAGTAATAATAATAATAATATCACAGCTTTCACGTACCTGTATTTTAAAATTGAATATAAAACAAGAGTGAGAGTGTTTTGGGATGTACAGCAAACTCAATGATGACTGTTACTTTTCCTGCTGTCTAAATGCACTCACCATTTCTCATCAGTGTCTCATAAATATAAAAGTTTAATTTAATGGAAATTTTCACCGTACGTTTTACATATTCATTTCCTCTCAGGTACGTTATACACTGATATAGATAATTTGACGTTTTAATTTTACAGGCATGTCACTTACTCAAAGCGTTTAACACTGTGTTCTCAATGTGGAATTTTCTGCTCATTTGATTAGCAAATGTTGGTGTCATAATAAATGTTTCTAAAGTATAGTGTGTACATATCACGTTGTCTCAAACCTGGACAGCTGTCATCCCTTAATTTTTTTACTTATCCACATCATGGTAACCAATGACTGTCTCAATCTACTTAATGATATTTACACCAGTTTAAAAAAATTATCTTAGCAGTTTTTATGTCAGCATTGTTTAAAACGGAGGGTACGCTTCATCTACTTAGCATCCTGGCTGAGTCTGTTATGTTCAGTTGTTGACAACAGGGGCTGCTAGTCTCGACTAAGACTTTCAGTTGCTTTTTCGTAAAGTCTTATAAAAAGCTAGAGTTCCAATCTGTAATGCATACTTGGGATCCTATATACACTTAGTTTATACTGATATTCTAGAGATAAGAAAAAATACTTGCTAAATGAAAGAAAAATGTTCAGCTATTGCAAATGCGAGTCTAAAAATACATGTGAAAGAAATTTAACTGAGTTAGAGTGGAAAAAATTGAAGAGGGAGATAGTCAAAGCTGCTACAGAAATTTTGGGTCGAAACGTTTGGATCACAGAAGAAATTATGCAGTGGAGGCATTATAGGAAATTGTACGAGAATGCTAAAGATGAAATAGGAAGAAAGCAAGCAATCAAAATGTTTTAGAGATTGTGTAAATAGAAAATGTATGAAAGAAGAGATGATGAATGCGGCTCAAACAAAATTTTTGGTAGAAAGAAAAAATAATGTATAAGCAGTAAATGTGCTGCTAGTTAACCTCTTTTATTCAGCGAAAATGTTAATCAACGAAAGTAATTCACGAAGATATCAATATAGTCTGAACTGCAGTGTGTTGGAAAGAGAAAAAGATGTTGGTGCTAATGTCAGAAATGACATTGTTTCGACAGACCTTTGAAAGATACGAACGCAAACAAGGCATTAAGAATTATGGGATTTCTGCAAAACTGTTAAAGTATCCAATGGAAGAGGGAAGCAAAACAATTTTTCAAACTGATATAAAAAATTCACTAATTAGGAGAAATTAAAAAGGATTTTGACAAAAGTATCATCTTTACATTCCAGAAGGAAGCAAAAACTAACAAATTTCGTTTGGGTTCTAAAAATATTCTCAGAACATAACTCCTCTCTTTGAACTTGTGAAATATCTTGCAGTAATCGCCTTTGATGTGTATACTACTCACCACAGCAATAAATCATTAATAGAGAATAAACAGTTTCGCACTTTTGTGCTGTTGGTTTTGGACCTTGGAAATGTATCTTATTTATACGTAACGCTATATAAGTTCTTGAAGTGATATAGCTTTATAACATGGGCCATTTATTATGTACAGCACTCTAGCGTGCGGCTTTTGTCTTGCTGAGTGTTACTGAAGGCAGCCTGCGCCTCGGTTTCGACAATCGACCGGGCCGCAAGTGCCAGACTGGCTGCCGCCCGCCAGGCGCAGACCATCACAACAAGGATATCCACTCTCTGTCGAGAAACACTTTGTGACACTCGATAAAGAACCTTGGGACGGATGACAAATGACGCACTTTTCCGTCTATCTACTAGTATTATCGATTTATAAGCAACATAGATATTGGGTATAATGATCTTGACTACAATTGTGTGTAAGGAATATCAGTTTCCTAGTAGAAATAAACAAATTGAATCACAAATGTACTGTGAACTTAAAGGAGACCCTCAGACATGTTATATTCAGATCTTACGAGTATACGTTAAACGGTGTTCACCATATATGTCTGTGGTACAATCATTTCTTCAAAGTTATTTCTATCTAGTTTTTGAAATATTCACATGCAAAAAAACACAATGGCTTTTAAATACTGAAATTATTGCTGTTAGTGATAAGGTGGCAGTGTGGTATAATGGTAACGTCTTAGCTTTCTAATTTCACTTAACATGCAGAAGATCGTTTCTTTTCTCTTTTTTTAGTCACTTCTCCTTGCATTCCTTAATTGAACTCCGTTGTGTCAATTTTTTCGTCACAGATATTATTTTATTTTCGATAATATATATGCTACCTAATAAACATTTCGGTTGTGAAAAAGAAGAGATATATAGAGAATAAAAAAAGAAATTTCGTTTAAAATATTACTTGAAGATATAGAAATATAATATGACGAAGGTAGAATAAAGAAAAAAATTATATTTATTTTATTTGAAAATGCATCAGAACAATAAATTTATTGCTAACAAATAGAAAATAATGAGATTCAAGAAAAAATAATGCTGTATTGTGTGTGATGCGTATTGTTTTAAATATAATTTCAGGCAATAAACCTATGTAAATGAAGTTTAAATGATATAAAAACTAACGCTCACTGATTTTTTAGAATGAAAATATTTGACGGAATGTAGAGTCGAAACGCGGATAGACTACGCTACGCGAAGAAGCTAAAGCTATAGCACGCTGCCTATCTAAAATACAACGTAATAATTCCAGCGTTTAAATGAAACTGTTTTTATTTTTTACCTGCGAATATCTAAAAAAACTATGCCTCATTTGAAAATCCGTTTCTAACACGTATGATGGTTGCTTAGTTACAGAGATTTAGAATTTTCTTCGTAAATTTATCCATGATAAGAATTTAATACTCCTTTTAAGCCAAATTATTAGAATTTATTTGTGAACGAATGGATGAGTCGATGAACTTTCATTCTAAAGAGCTGTATTTTAGATTTCAATCAGAAAATCTAGATTTTGATCATCTGTGTTACTCAGGTCAATATTCTTCAGTATGGCGTACAAACCATTAGTGGACCCATCAGTACGATCTCCTTTTTCTGGCTGAAATCCATATTAAAAAGACTCAGACGGTGCTATAAGTACCGAGAAAATAAGCGTGATTCGTTAGCTGGGAAAGCAAAAGGAATTGGGTTGAGAGTTTATTGCCAGTAATTGGAATGTTATCTAGACAATCTGTTCACGAAGTTAATTCAAAACGCATTCAACCAGAACAGCAAAAAAACATCTTTTACGATTTGATCTAGTTTTAAAATTTGAGTTATTACAGTAAGTTCTGATCCTTTCTGATTTTATGTTTTTCCCGAGTAAGTTAGACGATGAAGTAGTCAGAGACAACAGATCACAACACAGGCATAATACTTTAATTTTTAAAGGCCTACGATTGACATTCTTTTGTTTTTTATTTTTTTGTTTTTCTAGCGCCCTCAAGGTGAATGCTGTCAACTTCATCAAGACAAGGAAGTGGACGGCTCTTATTAGTCTCCTAGTCTATATGCACCTTACAACAATTTCTAATGATCAGGCGCCTTGCATACTCCGTCTTACGCTTGAATAGATTGCAAAGAAAATAAAATAACAGCAGAACGAGTCACTTAGAATAAGCCGACACTGATTTTTCCTTCCATTCATAGTTATTGGTGGTAATAGCAAGCCAATTTCGTCCAGCGAGTTCCACAATTCTCACCGTAGGCATATAATTACGGAACACCAATATTTTATTACCGTATCATAAAAATGGTATAATGCGACCAAAATATTTAATTTAACCTAGGGGCTAGTCTCGTAAAAACTTTACTAAGCCAATGATACAGATGCTAACAGATGTGTCACGATTGTTGTATCCTCGTATACGACAGTGTTGTTCATGACGTGTTCGAGGATGAAAGAGACTGTATCGTGAAACAAAGAATCGGCTAGTGAGAAAGTCGCCAGGAGACCCAGTGGCCTAACGGTCTCATCGAATAATCTTCGTCAACAGTGCCGTATGGTCTAACTGTACATACGAACATGGTATTTAATCCATACCTTTGTTACGCAAACTGGGTATCAGCTGTCATGCATCAAAATCTCACTTTTCTTGTTTACTCAGACTTTCATGAGGAAAATTCTTTCACTATTTTGGTTTGTACCACCTAATCCATGGTCGATCGCTGAGTTTTAGTGACGTTTGCACGAGGTGGGTCTATCTAATGCAGAGTTAAACCATTCGCCATTCGCCAGTTAATACTGTGTTTTACTGATTTGCTTAGGAGCTTTAGGGATTTGTTTTCACTTATATTTCCCCTGTTTTTTACTTTGTGTTTTAAATCATCCAGCCTGTAACTTTATCATATACGTACGCGGTCAGCATTGTGTACCTTTAACACAAAATTCTCTTCTCAAACAATTATTGAGTATACTAACTGGACTAAACAGTACAGTTATTGTCGTGCGTAAAACAAACGTTTCATTGATATCCCTCACTCATTGGCCTGCCCCTCATAAGTCACGAGAGTATAAATTTGAAAGAAGACTTAGGGCTGACGTAGTTGAAGAGGGGAGGGAAAATATACCAACACGAAGAACAGAGACAAGATAATAAGTACTTTAATCATTAATCTCACAAAATTTCTGAAACTTGTTGTGTACATGCCATACTGCGGCGTTTGCTTGTCTTCGCTCAGAAATTAACCCGAGCGTGGTAACACATGCCGTAATTAAAATCTTAGCAATTAATTATTGCAGACACTCTTTGGTGATATTTGCTAGTAATGAAATAAAAACATGTTGATGACAATACATTAGGCCCCTTCACTTACACCAATGAAATTAGCGGTGTTGTTCATGACGTGTTCGAGGATGAAAGAGACTGTATCGTGAAACAAAGAATCGGCTAGTGAGAAAGTCGCCAAGGATGAAAAAACTATGGTTTCTTTTCTGTAGGACCCATAGTACCCGTCTTGCTTTTCGTGTCGTTCGACTCGATCTGTAAGCGTGTAAAGCTTTAACGCTCAAGGCAAAAAACTGTGTACGTTGCGTGATCAACACTCATGTTGAACAAGCCAGATAGTGCCCTGAGATAGCTGAAAGTGACTTATCCAGGTCTCTTATACCAAACAACTTTTACACACTTCTCTAAAACTATCTAAAATTGTTATCAGTTTGGTTAGAAAGTTATTATGAATTGTTTTCGATTACTTCCCCTAACCTACAGGAAACAAGAAAGAAATATTCCCTCATGCGCACTTTCTGTAAGGTTGTAAGATAAGAATCTGACGGCCGAGTTGAAGTCTGGATTACTGAATGTAGGAGGTAATTTATTAAAACTTTGAACCCGTTGATTCCTCATTACGCTAAAACTGCTATGTTTCATTTATACATCTCTGCCCAGTTAGACTTAAAGTATCATAACAATGAGGTTTTACAGAAATATTTCCCTTACGCAGTTTGATTACAACTTCAACGTTCCTTTTTATTTTTCATGTTTGGTTAACCAAAAATTGTATGCCTAAAATTTTATTTTATTTTCCATATACATTTTGACCCAGCATCTAGAGGCTAAACTGGGCGGCTAAATTTTCTTCACTAAAGACACGATTACATTGAAAATAATTACCTTAATAATAAGTGGAACTAACAACTACATTAGGAAACAAGTTACAGTATGAACAACAGAATCTAATAATACCGCCTGGTGTAAGGTGCACCCCGAACGGCAAAACCATGTTTGAAGGGGTAGCAATCTCCAATTTCAAGTTTTTCCCCCATCTATAAGGTTTATGCAGCTAGAACTTTTATTTTTGCTTCATACTTTTAGGCTTATCGACGTCGAATTCATTGGAGCCATCAGAGTTTAGGTGGTAAGGAAAGGAAGTAATTTGGTTATGGCCTTTTGAAGGAACCGTCCATACATTCACCTTGAGTGATTACGGGAAACCATGAGAAACAGAGTTCTGTTTGGCTGGACGATGATTTGAGCCGAGTCCTCACGAACGTTAGGCCCGTGTGCTATCGCTCAGCCAACCACGGGATCGGTTAGAAATTTTTCATTGGTCACAGTAAAGCTTATATTAATACCTATGGCTGGTCATGCACTTATTAGTATTCACACAGAATATTAAATATTTGAATGTGGAATGCGGGATGCTGGTGATAATTTGAAGACTAAGTAAGCATATTATTGTCTCGTGAGAGAAAGGATGTGCCGAGACGGTAGGGCCCAGAAGAAAAGCTAATACTATTATGCCGGTTGTGTGTATCAGAAGCACCGCTGTTAGGCTAAGAATACCACCAAGCATAATAGCAGCTGAATCGGAACCAGAAATAATGGAAATAACTGCAAGCCTTTCTGATAAACAGGATAATGATTTGCCGTGGGCATGAAGTTGTATGGAAAGTTGGTGACTTCTCGATTGGACGAATAAAGGTGAGGACAGTCTATTCCACACCAACAGTGGCAGACTCAAGGCCTCAGAGTGAAATATGTGTTGGGAGACCACTTCCTGTTTGGGAGAACTTACCGAAAGCTTTTTATTAAGAAGAATTCTCGAAAGATTTTGCTCGGTATTTATTTTATTTTATTTATTTTATTTAAAGGTTTATTTAGCCTGGCAAGATTAGGACTGTCAAGCCCTCTCTTACATCATACCAGGTGTTTACAATAAATAATATACACCTTACACAAACTAACAGTATACAACACTAATGTAACATTTGGCCTAAATCAAATTCAAGAGTAATAATAACAAAAAAAACTTAATAATATTAATGAATAATATACTAACTTAGAACTTAATAGTATTCGTGTTTAACTAGTTAATAATTTAATGGTATAAACTAATGCAAGTGGAAGTTAAAGAAGTAAATGGTACAAACTTAATACTAGTAGGATGAAGAGACACGACACAAACTAATAATAGGGAAGGCAGAATAAAGAGGTGGACACTGTATACATCAATATTATTCAAATCTAAAAATTAGGTTATGTATGGAAGGAGATATCTTTTAGCTAGTGCTCCAATAAATAATGCTTTCTCAAAAGAGTTTTAAATGGGCCGATTTTTTGGGTAGTTCTAATTTTTAGGGGAAGATCATTCCACAGTCTAGCCGCTGAAATGAAGAAGGAATTGGCTAGGATTTCCGAGCTGTGGGAGTGGATGGTTAGTATGTTTGAGTTCAGGGATCTGGTGTTAATATTATGGGCAAGTCCTAGGTACGAGATATTGGAACAAAGGTATGCGGGAGTTTTCAGATGTATGAGGCGGTGAAGGAGACATAGAGTGTGGAATCGTCGTCGATCCCAAACGCGCAACCACTGCAAGCGGTCGTATGAAGGTGATACGTGGTCGTACAATCGTAGGTCACAGATGAACCTTACACAGGAGTTCATAACAAGTTCAAGTTTCCTTATGTCTGCCGAACTCAAATTTTGCTGAACAACGTCACAGTAATCGAGATGTGGTAGCACCAGAGTCTGCACCAATTGCTTTTTCAAATGAATGGGGAAGAATTTTTTACATTTATGATTACCCGAAAGGATTCTCTACGACTTATGCTAATTAAAAGTCTTCATATGCAGACCTTAGTCGTTTTCGCTTCAGTCTTGAGCCCGGGTTGACTCGCCAGCAATACGTGAGTCTTGCCATGGTTCCTGGGGGCTTACCTATGCGTGACCAGCTGCCTCCGTTACCGAGGGTCCGATACCTCTGGTTCTTAGTCGCCGCCTCTCCAGCCGCCAGCTCGATCGCTATCCGAAACAGGAGGACGCCTTGTCTCTTCGCCAACATCGTTCGTCGCCAACAAATTATGACCTCAAAAGTCGTATATTTTTCGGAAAAACATGCGTATTCTCCCAGTATCTAAGCGTCATTCAAATCAATAAGCCGACCCTTACGATTGAAGATCATCTAACTGATGTTTCGTAGCCAGTGACCATTTGTCAAGGGAAAGGTTATTGTTGCGTAGTCATTATTTCAATGCCTAGCTTAATTTAATCAGTTACATTTTGAGTCAAATATCCATTACAATTAATACACCGTAATGAATATAATGGTTACAGTCCTTATTCATTTAAAAAAATAATAATTACGGGCTTCGTTAACTTGGTTTTTATTTTACGAGGGGTTAAGTCAGGTTTTCTTCCGAAGTTTCCAGTCAAAGTATTGTCAAGAAAATAATAAATTTAGTGAGAACTCCAAAGTAGTCATGACTTTTAGAAATGAGTTAAACAACTGATGATGATTTTCAGTAACAGAAAAAAAGCACCTTCAATTGCAATATGTAAACATACAGCGTTGACATTTCAGCCTTTTTCTAACAGTCTTTACCTACGCCTCCACTGTAATTAAACAATAACAATTAGTTAGTGATAAAGTTATAGATACACAGTCGTAACCATCTAAACTAATTCAACAATCCTACCTCGTAACGAAAACCTACAGTTTGTAATGAGAGGCTATACGGAAGGGGGAGGGGAGATTTTATAAATTTAATTTATAATTTATTTTCCGTTGGCAAGATCTCATAACTGCCTGATCGCAAAGGAAACTGACATTGATATTTACTTTTTTCATTTGGCTTTTACACCGCTAGGCAATTTAAATTTACTATTAATATAAAATCACTGGAATATCAAACACAAAGCATAGACGTTACAATTGGCCGATTTATCCAAGCAAACTATTGAATGAATTTATGTTAATGTGATTCGGGAATTGTCTAATGAAGTTAAATTATTAAAAGATGTCAAATATGCACAATATGAAGTGACAGCAAATCTCAGCAATTAAAACATAAGTACAGGTACATGAAAAATGAATCTCGGGTGCCGTTAAATTAAAGAAAACATTATGGAACTTGTGATTGGCAAGGGCCTCCACAACACATAACGTTCAACAAAAGATGCGAGCTAGCTCAGAATTGGATCTGCTTGATGAGCAGAGGTCTCCGTCTCAAGTCGCTTACGGGTCTGTTGCAGTCTCAAAGATCCCAATGATTCATGACCTGGCGAGTGCACATTGCCATCTCGTAGACAGCGTCACTGGTGGTTGTCGCACAGCCTGTCTCTGTGCGATGTCGATGCAGCGACCAGACGAGGGGCACCAGCCTGCGACCATAGGACGGTTACTGTCCGACGCACCCAGGGTCGAACCGTCTCGGACTGCTGCCAAGCCAGAAGTGTCTCCTGCGCTCTTGGAAAAAATGCCTCCTTCCTCTCGGTGAAGAAACATGTCGGGCAGAAAAATAAGCCCTGATTTAACTTCTGAAAACCCTGAGACCACGTTTCATTGGCGCGTTAGGCTTTCTAGAAATCACGTGATGTCGCAGCACACTCAGATTCGCGGCAATTTTGCGAGCGTTCTCCCGCGCGTCTGTCTTTGGTGGAGGGGGGGAGGGGGAGAGCTGGCCTTCATAGCTCTGCTATACAAGCCAAAGGACGACGCCATGGCCTTGACCGGCGACAGTCTGCCTGTCCATTGTCCCTAGGCGTCACTGCGATGGGCTAACGGTACTACTTCCGCCCCTTAGTCGAAGTCTGCAGCCCTTGTTTTAAACAGAAATCTAATACTCGCATATTTGCATTGAGTCCTCTCACATAAATACCCTTGCATATTAATTTAATCATATACAATTTGGGCTGCCTGAGATCAGTTTAATTAATCTAATCTAGGCCCTAAATAAAATTAATATTAAAATAATTTGAAATATATAAATTGTAGTGTGGCGTAATAATGTCCTGCTACAAGTTCAACGTGGAAATACCAAATAAGGAGCGCATGAAGTGAATATTATTTTCAATTCTGAGTTCTGTTTTTTATTTTTCCAGATGTAGCCTAGGAGGTGGCCTGCTGTAGGGTCTCAGAGACCCTTTTCAGCCAACCTAACCTAAGGGAATGGAATGGGAAGGAATTCGGCTATGACCTTTTAAACACATCAAAAATAAATATGTCCTATTTTACTACCGGAACATACATAATACGAAACCTCATCAAACTCGACCAATCCTCAAACATTCATACAGACAGGGCTAGACATATAGATAAAAATTAAGAAGGCATTTTATTCCTTCTGTTATTAATAGTGCCCGAAGTTTTTTTTTTTTTAAATGTTCCGAATGTACAGAATTTAATTATCGGTTACAGTTTTATTTTATCTGTAGATAATATCACCGTAATTTCCAAATACTTATTTCAAAAGTAATTTATTAATCCTGATGGCATCCAAGACAATTAAATCAACACTGTTACACACTAACAGATGAATATAAAATGTAACATGGTATTGGTGGTATCTGTTTGGGAAGTAGGCTCAAAATAAAAGCTTTTGTTCGTTTTCCTCGCAAGTTTCAAACTATTTTAAATAATAGTTGTTTAAATACAAGACAGGTTAATGTTGGAGACAAATTTCAAGATCATAGGTAATGGGGGTCTAACGTTTTGGAGATAGATTTTGTAAAAATGAATGTTCAAGAAATGGTAATTTTGGCTGTCCCTGATATCTTTATTTTTCAGTGAAAAAACTGAAATTATGGTTTAGTCTGCGTGACAAGCTCCAGCTCGACTCACTGGAATAGATAAAATTATTTGGATTGGAGGTACCTAGAATATGTTAGAACTTTTAAACACGTTTTTCAGTTTTGTAACAACGAAATACATGAGCAAATTTGAAATCTGCTACATGTTTGTTCCTGCGATATACAGGGGAGCGATAGCCATTTCGTAGGATACTCAATCCCAACACGAAAAGAAGGAAGCATGACAAAACAGCTATTCGCCTATCAGTATGTCATCACAAAGCCTTGTACCACCTTACCGATCAATATACAATAGAAATCGTCCAAAAGCCGATATTGTTTATGCTGACAGGTGAACTCATTATTTGAGTCTTGTAAAGATGTAAAATGCATGAGTTTAAGTTTTTCATTTACACAGTTTAAAATCGTATTTGATTGTTTTGGACAAACAACGTAAATGTTATGTCGAACAACTGAGGTATTTAATAACTTGCTACGTATATAGAGTGTATAAAATCTGTAGCTGATGTTTCAAATGCGGAGTATTTTGTTCTGTTGACGTAAGAATAAATATTGTCAATGCCGGTGTCATTATGTGGAGAGCCAACAGGAAATAGTATAGAGGCGAAAACAGCTGGGTCGGTGGTCGGTCTCCGCTGGAAAACGAGAAGAATTCTCACGTATAAGGAATCATTAATAGTTGGTCTGACTTGGCAGAAACATACACGTAGTGTGGTCGAGAAATAGTGTATCATATTGCTTAAAGTTGAGTTGTCGTATTTAAATGTTAATTTCTGTCTTGCGAAGTAAAAAATAAAAAAAAAAATAAAAGAAATAAAATGAATATAAAGTGAAAGATCTAATCAGTGAGAATTACAGTCCTTTAAATCGGATTCAGGCTGGTATTATCACAAGGAAATGTCGAAATTTATGTTCTGCATACGTTCGTGACCGAATTGCTGACCATATTGGACACAATATCAAGGGAAACGACAGTAAATAAAAAAAATAAAAAAAAAAATAAACTCACAACATCTATACCTTGATTCGAATGTATGCATTGGATCACAATAACGACATAAAATTAATACCAACAACACTAGAAGCCTGACTGGAACCGTGAAGCCAGTGCTTTGGCTTTACGGGCGACACATTGATCCGCCCCAGAGTCGCTGATATTTTCGCCTCATCTCGGATGCTGACTGCGGCCCGCAAGGAAATCAAAGTTAATGGCACGTCGGGAACAATGCAGCGCAAGGGCGGCGCGCGCCTGCATTTTCCGCGCGAGTTGCTCTGCCGGTAATTACGTTTCTGCGCGCTCAATTCTCTCGCATCGAACGTTTTCAGGGTTTTTAATTTAGTGACGGCTAACAGGGCACGTCTCCCCCCTTCTCCGGAATGGCATCATTTGCGAGGTAGGTATCGATCGAGCCACCGCGACGACAAGTGGTTATTGTAGCCAGGCCGCTCGCGCGAAGAGAAAAAGGCCTAGTGCGGAGGGACAATGGCAGCCGCACAAAGGCGCGCTGTGTTTGCTACTCCTCCACAGCGAGAGGACCCGTAAGTGGCGGTTCTGTCGCTCGAGGAATTGCCGCCACATTTCCATCGAACACAATACATTGGAAAAGGGACCAGTACATTACCCATATATTACCCAAAAAGGATTCAAGTTTGACATTACAATCGTATATACCTGACTTTTTACTTATTCCTCAACACTTCCTATTTCTGTGAGTTTCACAATTTAAATTTGTTTAATGCCGTTTTATTGTCATGATGAACTACTATTTTACGTGAAGCACGCCAGGATCAAGGTCAGAGGTTGAATGCTTTGCAGCTTGGAACACCAGGTCGTAAGGTCACACAAATTCACTTACCTTAAAATAAAGCATTATCACATGGCATTTACTCTTCTGCTCTTACATGTCGTCTCCATTTCATGTAACTGAGATTTCTATTCTTTTGTACTTCGTACATTCATTATTTCTGTTGTCAACGTATACGCCTCCTCCCGTTCCTTTCCCCCAGTATCACTATCATTAGCTTTCCCCTAGTATTTTCGCATAACACACACTGACCGTCCTAGTCTTTAATTTTTCTAATGGACCTACGATGAACGTGTTTCTAATACTTTCTATCATAATCTTATTTTTACTGGTAACATTACCCATGCTCCTAGGACCCACCAGTGTGGCTCAGTGCGCTGAGGCGTCGCACAGTAGATTGGGAAGGTACAACGCGGTCGGCCACGAGCCCAGGCACGCGCGCACTGGTCTCCTGACTGCGGTTTTTAGGTGGTTTTCCGCAGCCATCAATCCGAATGCCGTGACCGATTCCAATCTCCACATCATAAACTACACATTTCACAAACAAAAAAATACACTTGCCACACACACGGACCATAAGCATACAATTCACAGACAGATGGCAACACTTCATTTCCTACGTCAGTGCGTAGGCCGACCTAGCTCCAGGTATATAACGATTTAATGTCAGCTAGGACGTGAAAACTTTTAAATACCTAGCCGCAATAGTTATGTTTCAGATTTTTACAGTTAAACAATTTTTCATTAAAATTTCTTTACGGAGTAAAAGAATGAAGTTTTTAGTCTCTTTTTGATACTTGCGAACTCATTATCTTGTCCAAAAATTTCAAAATAACGCATACAATTCTGTGTATTAACTTATTCGATCGTTTTCATTGTTCCACTAAAATTTCCGAAATGTGGTTAATAGCTGCACAAATTAATGTCCGAGATATTTGGTGTTATAGTATTAGGTTTGATAATTTCATCAGAACATTCTAGTGAGTCAAAATTCTCAAATGACCTACCTGAATCTCAGGAAATATTGCTTTTTGTCAGACATCGCAGTACCGTGATTCATCAAAAAATTATTTTCTTTGAACAAAGTGTCACGTTACATTAAGGCACACAACAGGCCAAAATGAATTCAACATTTGTTTTATATATATGTTAGTAAAATAAAATAGTTTTATATTAGAAAGTTTGATCGCGAGAAGATGGCAATTGCATTTTTTACCGAGTGATTTCCTGGTTTGTCTTCTATCCCCTTGGTGAAAGCATATTTTGATATTTGTTATTTTTCTTCCCGACCATAATCTAAGCGAGTACACACTTGAGCGAACTTTAAGATCTGAAAACTGTTAAAATTATTAATTTTACTGGGCATTTCTCGCATATCTTAACTGACGTTGATTGAGTCAAAATAATTTAAATCCTGGGGTCAACTGGAGAATAAGATTGAGCCCGAGGTGTGTGGACGCTCGGCAATTTCAATGATTTCTACAAAGCAGACCCTGTATCAGAGTTCAAAGCATTTCTATTCGCTTCCGTAACCCAAAGTTACAAGCGTGGGGGAGCAAAAAGAGTTTCAATTGCTGAAAATTTGGAATCGGTTGGTTTGTTCTTTGCTTATGCTATTATACGTCGTAGACGTCGAAGTTATTAGAGGCTGGAAAAGACTAGGAGCAAGGAATTCGGCCACGGACTGTTGAAGGAAACATCCCGGCATTCGCATGGAGTGATTTCTGGAAACCATGGAAAACCGAAATCTGGATGGCCGGTTCGAACCCGCGTCCTCCCGAATGCGAGGTCATCCACCACGCTCCATGTGTTGGTTGCTAAAAGAATTGATACCTGGAGAGTACCCACTGAATGATTCTATGAGCGCTAAGCTGATAATGAAACTTCAGCGAACTTAAACGACAGTCCAGATAGATACTCTGAAACATGAGGGTTATTGACTACTAATGTAAAAATGGATGAAAATTCTTCCATATTTTCAGAAAACACTGTTCGTTAAGAATTTCACATCGAGATCGTTCCAGTGTTTGTATAAGCTTGAATAATCCAACAGAACTGTGTTCACACCTTTTCAGGTTTGTTGAAGTTAAAAAGAAAATGGAATTCTCTGGTGGAAAGGTGAGTGATGTGACTCTCGGCAAATACGCAGCTGTGCAGTGCGACAGTGGAGTGTGTATCGACCAAATTCGCCCCACTTCTCGAGTGCTCCACTTTCCGTGTCTCAGATCGTATCTTGTCGGGGCTGAGATCGATTCTGTCTGCTTGAGGAGCCAACCACAGCCATGTCTGATGACAGGCGACAAACAAACGGAATCGATTACCGTTTGACAGACACGGTGCCTTAGGACGAAGATTTAGTCAATAGAAAGCGGAATGGCATTTCACTGACAGAGAATAAGAGGATGGGAGAGATTCGATGCTTAGAGACGAGTGCAGGTTCAGGTTTAAGATAGTCTTAAAATAAGAAACTCTTGTTCGTCCATGTTTGGGTTATTGTTGTGCCGTTTGGGATTCATATCGCATGAGATTGATTGACAGTATAGACAAAGTACAGAAAAGAGCTGGGTCGATTCGCAACAACTTGCCACGATCCTTTCGAAATCGTTACGGAATTGTTATGTAGATTGGGCTGGGATTGTCTGGAAGACAGACGATGTAGGTTTTGTTTGAATTTATTGGCAAACATGCGGACAACTCCTTTCATTAATAAGTGCGATAAAATACTTTGTCAACCAACCTATTTGGATCGCAAAGACAGCAAAAATAAGATTAGAGAAGTTAGGTGCCGTTCTGATGCTTATGTGAAATCTTTCTTCCCTCGTTTTCTCCGGAATTGGAAAAGTTAGTTTTGGTGTAAAATACCTCCTGCCCCCCAAAACTTTGTAAATTGCAGAGTGTAGATGTAGATGTAGAAAGCATGTAGAATTTTATTCGAATAACTAATCAGCTAACAATCTCTATTAACAATCAGCTTAAGTGTCATTTGGTAGCAAAAATCCAAGTTTTATATTAAAGGATCACTTTATTTCGATATGACTGCCATATGTGAAGCAGAAGGCAACCCATCGGAAATCAGTTTCTCGCCAAATTCGAAGAGGCATATCAGGCCTTACTTCTTTTACTGCTGTGTGTATTCGTTTCCTTAACTCACCGAGATTTGGAGGTAAGGGTGAAACATGCACTTGGTCTTTAATGAAACGCCATAAAAATTGATTAGTGTCACATTGGATGTACGAAGCAACTAACCCTTCACAATCCCGAGGAAAAGACATAAAAAAAACCTTAACTGCTGTAAGGTAATGAGATGGCGCCCCATGTTGTGTGTGGTACAAAGATATATCTTCGTCTAACCGGGAAATAAAGAAATTTTAATGCATTTCAAGATATATGATACCATGATGTTCCCCATGAAAAAGCAAAGTCCGTAAATTTTATGTTTACTAGATGTACCAAGCACGCTTTCGGGCTGTCATGGTTTGGTATAGATATTCGCCTCAAGTTCTGCTGTTTGTGAGAGCTTTATTGGAGACATACATGGTGCGGCAGAAACAATGACTCAGTTTACACATATTATTTACGCATGAATAAATGCACTTACACATTATTAATGTGTATTGTTTGGAAGAACACTTCATGCAATTTATTACACATGTCACTTTTTGTAAATTATGTCCTGCAGGTGTCCACCGTTGTTGGCGATGCAAGCTTCGGCACGAACACGCAGATTCGCCATAACCTTATGGAGGGTGTCGCCTGTTATTGCCTCGATTTCGGCGCGAATGTTGTATTTCAATTCCTGAATAATTCTTGGCCTGTTCGCATACACTTTGGATTTCAGGAATCCCCACAGATAATAATCACACGCCGCTAAATCAGGCGAACGGGCCGGCCAGTGGACATCATCAAAGCGAGAAACGAGATGCCTTGGAAACATTTCACGCAAGACTGGCATGGATCTTCTGGCTGTGTGGGCTGTTGCGACATCCTGCTGGAACCACAACGACTGCACATGGATATTTTAATCGCGCATTTCCTGCATTACGAACTCTTGCAACATAACATATCGATCTGATGTTACAGTGACACAATGACCAAGAATACCCTGCGCAGAAACGCCACACCACACTGTAACTTTTTCACTATGAAGTGGTTTTTCATGAATCTGGTTGGGATTTCTAGAAGCCCAATTCCTAAAGTTCTGCTTGTTCACATAGCCCGACAGATGAAAATGGGCCTCGTCCGACATCTTGAAATTGTCGAGAAAATCGGGTTGAGTGTTGATCATCTCCAGGAGCTGTGTACAGAAAGCTTGACGTGCCTGCTGATCTCTGTGCACCACTTGGAGCTTGTACGGATGGAACTTCATATCCAGATGCAACATCCGTCGCACATTTGTGTCTGAGATGTTAAGGGCTTGCGAATGCCGACGAACTGATCGCGTTTGACTATGCTCTAAAGCAGCTGTTACTCGTGCAATGTTATCCGGGGTGCGAACCGTACGTGGCCTACCAGGGGGCGTTATGTTTGCTGCAGATGCTGTCGCTCTAAACTGTTGGACCCATCTCCTAATCGTCTTCCGGGATGGAACTTTGTCATTCCGACCAATGTCAAACGGTTACCGAAACGAACGCTGCGTTCGTATCACACTATCACCACATTTGAAAAACGTTTCAATCACAAAAGCACGATGTGCATTCGACCAACGCTCTATACTGACTGGCAATGCTTTCAGCTGCACTACACACTGGTACCAACATCAACTGTCTAGGAATTCGTATCAAACTATAGCGCACAATTTAAAATGGTCATTCTTTCTGCCGCACCCTGTATTTGAGGATTTTTAGAGCAGTCTTAGTGACTCAGCGTCTGAAGCATAGAGGGGAAAAAAAATTACACCACAGAGATTTACTGCATAAAGCGACTCCCAAAACCACACTGTGCAAGTTGAATCAGATCGGGAAACCTGGGAGAAAATATAAATAAAAGCAAACTTTTAAAATGATGGCCTTTCGTAATTTAGCAATTGGAAAGCGTGTGTGGTCGCTCCAGAAATATTGTAGAAGAAAGGAAGTTGGAGGTAGCTGGGAGGTAAGGTAGCTGAATTCGTGAGTGGAGCCACAAATCTCGTTTCTCGTTTGGGGATTATGCACGGTTTTCTAAACGATAGTGAGCTTGAAATAGGTGAAGTGCGGCCAGATATTAAGTTAGAATTTTTGAGGGATCAGAATATCATCTCAGAGTCAGTGTTCACTTATTTCTTTGAGTTGTTTGATGTGTGGTAGTGTGGTATTGAGGACCAGAAAACTTTGTCAGGGATTAGATGGGATTCAGCGAAATCTTAGTACATATTAACGCTCCAGAATGCGAGGTTGCTTATTAGAAAGAGAAAAGATAGTCAGATTGCGTAGTGATAAGTAAGTAGAGAGGAAAGTATGGTTAGCAGCTAGTAGTGTGAACAGCTAGGGAACTTTATTAGGAATGTTAACTGAGAAGTGATATATTATTTTGAGCAAATAGTTGAGTAATTAACTATTAGAAGTTAAAAACAAACAAACTGTGAGGTGGAATCTAACGAAGTAACGATGGGTGAGCCTATGGATAAAAAGGGGTAGTATAATATAAGACTATAATACAAAATTACTTGGCTGATTTAAGTAGTCTTGAAAACCTTTCTGTTCCTTTGGGTTTTAAGTTTCAGAGATATTAATCGCCTGAAGTCTTAATTGTGTGAAGCTTACCACTCGATGGCAATTATAACTATTCCACGAACTACAATATATAAGAGTAGCTAAATTGTTACAAGTTGTCGGAGCTCACATTGTTATTGACACGAAATGTTGACTACAGTATTCGCTGAAGATAATTATGTTTAGTATGGCGTTATTGGGTGGGAGACCTCGAAGGTTAGTTCGGCTGCCGGTTTGATATAATTTCCATTTGTCGCTCATGCGCCTCTGTCATGGCTACTACGAGAACACGGTAGTTATAACAGGTAAAGGGAACCAACAATTTAACGTGAAATCCAAACCACGGAAGTGTTCTGGCGTGTTTTATATTACACAGCAAGCTGGGCCAGAACAGAAGACCCTAAAGCAACTCGCGGCCAACCTTGTGATTTCTCATGACGCGATAAACAACCAGTCTCAACAAAGTCCTAATACCAAGAGTAAATTGTAGGCCTACCAGAAGAATCTTCAACATAATTGATGCAAAAATTATTTTGTATTGTTGTTGGAATGTTTTTGTGTCATGAAATCAAAATACACAGTGTGCACTTATGAAAGTAGCAATTTTATCTGCGCATGTCACTGGCTCTTGGGGTAAATGAATTTGAAACAATAAGAATACGTGAGTAAAATTATTTTACAAAATGACACTGACTTTTAAAGTTAACTGAATAAGTTTCAACGTGCTATGCTCGAATCACTATAATGCTTGAAGTGTGGTTGAATGGTACATATATATACATAACCCGACCTTCACCTTTGGCCCAGCTTGGTGTGTAATGTTAAGTATGGCAGAAGTCTTCGATTGTATTCGAACGCAAAAGTACTATTGTGATAATCAACCATGCGGAGAAATTTCATGATCCAAGCTGTTAAGTTATAATTAAATAAACCTTCCATTTCGCAATTTGCTGCCCATTTTCTCCTTGGGCAGAGTTTGTCTTACGACCTTTATTCCTAGTCTTGTAGTTGGTTTGTTACTTCGTGTTAAATAAACCTTAGATGCCACTCAACCCTCTACATGCATACTATCAGTTTAAATACTTGTAAGCTTGTAACTGTATATTGGATATGCTAACAACATTAGAGCAGTTCCACATCTTTCGCGATGTATGCTGCATGAACCACGATTAAATTGAATATTTCTAACAATTCTGTTTAGTTAACTAACTGCAAATAAATGACTTGCCAGGACATTTTGTTCAAATCACACACAAAATATCACAATGAAGAAAATGCAGCTACAGTGAACACTCAAGAAACATAGAAAGCAAATGTATAGTAACATTTAAAAATAATTGTTCTGGGTTTTGGTTTGCAAGGTTGATAAACAAATAAAAAGCACAATAAAGAAATGCACAAGAAAAAGCAATGAAGAATTACACGTAATGACCCATCTACTGTAAATACGAGCAGAAATTCAAAAGCAAATAAAACTTAGTAAAAAAATCATTCACCTATTTACATTTAATAGCCTTAACCTCAAGTTTAAGGTACGAGTAACATCAAGTCTGATGATTAACGTAAATACCTAAATACCGCAAGACGGCCTAGCAGCGCACAGTAATAATTCAAAAAATGTTAGCGACGTGAAGGACTTCATTGAACCATAAGGTACGCTTCTTTTTCAATCGCGAAATTTTATCATATATTTCGAACTAAATCAATGTATTTAATTTAAAAAGAAATTCTGCAAAACGAAAAGCATACTTAGCGAAAGATGAGAGATTAAATAATAAAATGTCATATAATTTCATCGGTTTGCGTCGTGTCACGTCGGGTGTTATCGCCCCAGTGTAGCAGAGTTCCAGCCAATAGCTATCTACTGGCCGCGCCGGCGGGAGCGAATAGAGTGAGCCTCCGTAATTATGTAGCAGATATGCAATTATTGAACTCAATTGAAAGACAATTCGTCATAAAGATATTAATTATGATAAAAAATATTACAGTAGGGTAGCACGTCAACTTGATGCATTTCGAAGCCATCTTCATCAAATTCATGCGTTATCCGGTGGAATTATTTGTACAACTGATACACGGGGAAAGCTTACATTCTTTCAGGATTATAGTAATAATTTATCGGGTCACGAATATTCCTCTACATACAAAGATATATTGAAGTCGAGACCACCACATGGGAAAAAACCGTAAAATTTACATAAAATTAGATCTTTGAAGTCATCCAGTTGAAACGCGCTTCGCTGTTAACTTCTTATTTAATAGTTCCTTTTAGAACCAGAAATAATTCATATATATATATATTTTCAACGAAAGAAGGCTCAGTTTTTCATAAATTCATTTTAATAAGAACGATAACTAATCTAAACCAACACCCGTCATACAGTCTACATGAGTCGTAGCTTAAACTTCATTTCCGAAAAATTGCAGGTTAGTGAATTAGTAATCTGATTTCGCGAAGCGCGTCTACTTTTTAAGAAGGTTCGAGTTCATCTGTCTGTCTGTTGATAATAACCAGCGAGTTGTAACATAAAATCCAAAGCACATATATATTTAATGTTATACATGGAATTTTAATCTTTCAATTAATTTTCTTAAATGGTAATTAATTTTATAAAGTTATTGCCTTTGGTATTTATCAGCCCCGTTACACAGTGTACAAATGCTTCATTAGCCGCTGAGAACAAGTAATGAATAAACTTTGGTTTAGTGGATTACAATAAAACTTAGCACTAAGGAATAGGAAAAATTAAATACACAGACATGAAATATATATTTAATGTTATACATGGAATTTTAATCTTTCAATTAATTTTCTTAAAATGGTAATTAATTTTATAAAGTTATTGCCTTTGGTATTTATCAGCCCCGTTACACAGTGTACAAATGCTTCATTAGCTGCTGAGAACAAGTAATGAATAAACTTTGGTTTAGCGGATTACAATAAAACTTAGCACTAAGGAATAGGAAAAATTAAATGAAATCGTTTTCACATCTTCCAATAATCAGGTTCGTAAAAAATCTTTTCAAACTCTAAAATAATTACAAGCAATCTTTAAAAGCAGAAGATCCTTGGGTTCTCGAAACATTTTATTACTGGCCCTAAAATTCTTAAAAACTGTCAATATTATTCAATTCAGAAGGTGAGTAGGTAGGAATGTCTGAGATTCTTTTAAGTTATATGATAGTAGTTGTGTGTCACTTTGCACTTTAGAGTGCGATAAATCTTAGATCTTACTAAAATTGGCTTAAACTTTTACGCTGAAACTTGTCAAAACGGTAATAACAACGGCAGCCGATATAGGCCTATATTTTTTTTCTTTCTATTTCTGATTTACGCCTCGTTGATGTCATGGCCATTATATAAGGAAAGAACATGGGACAAGAAATGAGAAGGAATCTGGCCGTGGCTTGTAGAAGGAAACATCCCTGAATTAGCCTGGATGGATTTCGGAGAAACATGGAAAAACGAAATCGGGATGGTCGGATGGGGTTTCGAACCTGCGTCCTCCCGACCGCGAGGCCAGAGCATTACCGATCACCTACCACGCTCGGTGCGGTGGGCGATGCAATAGCTCCGGTTACACTTCTAGTGTTCACAATTGTAGGTCATGACGTTGAGGTCTCGCAGATTTGATAAATAATTTTATATAGTATAGCTTCCTACCGGGAAGTCATTTTAAGCTATTCACGAGAAAAATTGGACTCCATGTATCTGTATTTTTAGTATACAGCGTAGCTTAGGTTGTAAAGCTACTGCGTGGTCAACCCGCATTCGAATCTAGCAAAAGCTAGGTTTTTTTTTGACATGTGCCAAGAAATTATAATAAATGAAATTGTTTCTAAAAAATGAGCGTGGTGACTGAGGCAAGATAGTTTTTCTTTACAAAAAACTGATGGTGAAAGTGTGGGAACTAAATGTTTTGTTTTGAATAGAGATAGAGTAAACTTAGTTACCCTGAAGCAGTGTGAGTTTAGTTTCATGTTTCTGAAACCGAACTTGGGTTGTACGAGAAGCCAAAACAAACCTTAAATCCTCGAGACCATTGGTTAACCGGTGAACTCTCATCAAGAGTGACAGTAAATCGCTGGAAAACAATCCGGAAGTACGGACCCACAAGTCTCCCCACATGACACTGGTGGTTTATACCTCTGTATTGTTGTCATCACGTCCTCCCGTCTGTTTGATACAATATAATTATATATTCATGGAACTACGATTTGATCCCTCCTATCCAAACACTTTTTTAAATCGCTTAAAAGGTGCCGCTGACTTTATTATTCTTGCCATTTTGTGAAATTTACTATAGGATACCGACCCACAGTTCGACAGATGGAGTGTTATATGAGCTGTCGAGTATGCACTTGTTGCTGTCTTAGTTGATTGAGTTATGTTATTTTGTTGCTTTTTCTCTTACAGAGCTGGGGGAAAAACTTGATATTGGAGATTGCCACCCCTTCAAACATGGTTTTGCCGCCCGGGGTGCACCCTACACCAGGCGGTATTCTCTCAAACATCAACATTCGGTTAGCAACTGGAAGATTTTTTTCTTTTGTTTATATTTCAGTGTTTTTGAAAATCGTGATTTCTTAGGGCTGAACAATACAGTTCACAGATCTTGTAACAGTGGCACTTGGCACACGAAAACAATCATCATCTATTGAATTTGCGTTAAATACCGACAGAGAAAAGAACGTACTATAAAGTAGATGTTCCACAGCACTTTTCTCCTGCAGTTATCCACCAAGTTAAAATGGACGTTTCTGGGAGTCTACTCTGCTAACCTTAGTTTTCTTATACCTAATAAAGTTTTTTGAGTTAGAGGGCATAAATAAAGCGATAACTTAAGAGAAAATTTAAAATCTGGACTCACAACTGCAATGTTTTATGTGAATTAGTTCATTGTTTCTTATGGATGCCGCGTTTATACGCTGCTACAGTGAAACACACAAAGATGCATCATGCCGAAAATCGTCTAAAGTTCTATAAGTGAACCAAAAATGTGAAGATCGCTCGATATTTAGAGATTTTTACACGGAAGTAATATTTTCTCTTTGTTATTGTATTTGGATAACGTTAAAAAGGTTGTCAGTACACAAAGCCGAACCAATATGGAGACCATTCAGGTCAGAAAGATAAATTTGTTAACAAAAGAATGTCGATAGTAATTCATAGAATCAGTATTTATTCTCCTCTTAATCCAGAAAGAGCAGGTTGAACTTGGAATTTAAATTGGGAAATTAAATCGTGAAAGATACTGATTACATTAGTGCTTCCCCATCGTTGTCGATATATTGGCTTGAGGCAGAGCCCCAGTCAGAGAGAATCGTGGCCCAAGTCCAAGTAAATGGTTAAGAGTATTGCTGAGAAGTCCCTCTGAGCCAGTAAAAGACAATTTAGGTCAGCGAACGCCGCGCGCCCGTAAAGACAAAACTCTCGTGGAGTCTGCGGCGCGCACGTTACGGTCATAAAAGATGCACAAGCATGAGTAGTTACGCGCAGCAAGAGGTTCTAAGTCCCACCAGCAACCACAACTATTAGATCGTTTATTTTTACCCACTGACACATAACTTCTTGCGCGTGGTGGTTGGTGGAGAATGTTAAAGATTCCTTGGACTGATACGAATGCATTAGTAATGGGAAAAAAACTGGATGAAAGGAGGCAGGTTGTATTTTGGTATAATGTCTGGTTCACCACTTTTAATGAGGAATGGATGGATGGCCTCAAAGTGAGGTAAGAGTGTTTGAACGATATCATCGAAGCAATCAAATATTACGGAGTATCATTATCATTAATTAATTTTCACTAAGCATATACATCAGTCGCAATTTCCCTGTACGCCTATCTACTTCTGCATTTCATGAATTCGTTTAAATTCTTTTTGAGTTGATTTGTTGAACATATTCCTCAAGAATTTATTCCAGTTTTTTACTCCATCACATGCAAAAGAAAATTTTCCCCATCGGTACCAAACCGAGCCACGTGCTTCGTCTTCTATAATCATGAGGAAGAGATATGGCCGAAATATCATGTTTTTGTTTTTATAAAGCTTTTTATAATGCTAGATCTTCTTCCTTCAGCTGTGGTAAGTATTGGATGTATGTCAAGGCTCCAATGTGTCTTAAAGCTTTTTTTCCTTCTATTTTTGCTAGTGAACGAGCTGACTCTTTTCGGCATTTGTCTTCATCCCATGTTGAGTTGCCCTTTGGATATCCAATCCAGTTCCTTCGCTAGTTCGCAGTCTTCTCTAATTTTAATACTATAATTAAACTTTATGCCATATACAAAAACCTAACTTCTGAATGTAAAACACCAATTAGAATAATGAACAGCAATGGTCTCAATACACCTACCTGCTTTTTTATCTTCTTTTTCAAATTTTCTTGCCCTCGCTTTTTAATTAAGTCTGAAATTAATATTTGTAAACACTTTACGTCTTCATCCTCTAATTAATTTGTCAATTGGGGTTGAGTACCTGTTCCTATTAACTTCTAATTTTGGCAGATTTTATTTGAAAAATCCTTCATTGTTTTTGAAATAGTTTGAATAATTTCAATCTCTGGTTCTATTTTCAAGAAAGGAAAACTTTTCAACAAACTAACTTTTCATTTAAATAAAATTAATTTAGGCTTCTGTCTTCCCTTTAGAGACCCAATCTTGCTATCATCCCAATTTCCACAAGCTGCCATTTATGAAGATTTTCTGACTTTGATGTCAGACAATGGTGAAACCCTATAAATGAGATTTTTAATATTCGCTTTAAAATTTCTTTATCTTTTTGTGGTCTTCAGTATAGGAAATCGCTTGATCCAATCCTCCTCCAATCTATCATGGACTGATCTCTTCCTCCCAACATACACAGCCTCCATGTATAAACATTGAGTCCATGTATTCCTGTCGTATTCCTTCTTCATAGTTTTGCGATTTTACTTCCAAAAAGTACTGCGCTCATTATATAAGTCTTACAGATACTGAATATTAAATCAATCTCAGATGCTCTCACGTTTTTCTTTCATGTTCCTTTCTTCAGACATTTGTTCTAAGTGTAGTTGTTAAACAACAAAATTCTCCAACTATTTCTGGTTCATATTTTTTTTTTGTATTAAATACGTCGGCAGTACATGTCTCTGACATCGGTGAACTGTTTAAACTACGGCAACGACAATTGAAGGTAATCGCGTTACAACTCAATGACTGCTATTTTCCAGGCATTAGCTTCACGCCTAGTAATGGCAGCTTTATAACGAACTGAACGCTTGCAGCAAGACGGGACACCTCCGGGTACCGCTTGTGGTCCTCCATCCGCCATATCGATTGGGTGACATGTGGGTGTTTGCTGTCTGGCGTGTAGCCACACTCGCCAATTCCCGGCGCTGATAGCCAGCGGAATTTGCGTCCCTAGGGACCTCTTTCAGACTTACCTCTCACATTACTCCAATATACGATTTCAGTATAATGACGCTATTCTTTCATTAAAATGCTTCAATGCATTCACTGTAGGTTCCTGACCGGATATAAAATATTTCTGCCTCTACGATTGGAGTACTGCAATTCACAGATGGCAATTGTTCCAGCAGCTGTGTTCGATTATTTTCTTCAGAATTTTATATTTTTAAATCTCTACAACTGTTATGAATATTTTAAGGTAAGAAATGATTGTATGAGCTTGATACCCATTAATAAATAACGCAAATTGTATTTTAGAGGGAATTTATTTCAGTAGTTTTGAAAATAATATTTTTTAACTGAACATCGGAGAATTTTTAACCTAAAAACGTCAGTTTTCTTGACTTGATATATTGATATATAACTGATTAAACTGCATTGACTGTTTCTTTGATTTTGGGATAAAGCTATGGAGATGTATAGTTATAGATCCTTCAAAAAATTGTATTTGATTACCTTTAAAAAGGGCTGGATCAAATAACTGCTTTTCCACAATCCGTTTCGGCACCAAAAGGGTGGTAGTCTCCTTCATGTCTAAGTACGAGGTCAGAATGCGTTTCGTGATACTTCCTCAACATGCCAAACTGTTTACCTTATGTGTGTCACCATCAACTCATGCACCCTGTCCACGTTGTCTCCACTGCTTTCCTGCGGAGATCATATTCAGTGATGATTCTGCCGAGATTAATCCAGATGAACACCATGTGTATTGTTGGTAAGCAGGCCACGTTCACCTACTCACCATATCCTAATAATCATCCTTTCATAAAATCTCTTTCTGACACAAATGATTAATCAATGAATTAATTTCTTCCTTACCGATTTCATATCGGATGTGAAGTTCAACAACATTGCGCAATTGTAGGAAACTAAAGTTTTTTTTCCAGAATATTGTTATTTTGGACAGCATTCTATGAAGAACTAAAGAATTGTCTACGATTTCCAAAGGGATGCGTCATTTTATCTTATATGGTCAGTCTGATCAACTCTCAAAAGATTATTCGTATTCTGTGTGAATCTAACAGCGAATCCTATATTCGTAAATCTTTGCTTCTAAATAAGGTATAAATATCTTTACCTCCTTCTTCACCGCCTTTTCCCAACTTTGGGGTCGGTTGCCTTCGATGGCGTGGTAAAATTTGACTATGGTTTTACGGCCGCATGTTCATGCTGGAGCCAAGCATTTTATACCTACTGCCATGTCGTATTAAGTACTAATGGGCGAAATGAAATGTTGCTATCCGTCGTTTGAATCCGTGTCTGTGTATTAAGATTTAGGGTTTCCATGGTTTCCCCAAATCACTCCAGACGAATGCTGGGATGCTTCCTTCAAAAGACTATGACCGAATTTCTTCCCGTCCTTGTCCCCAGTCCTTTCCCACCTCTAATGATCTCTACGTCGACGAGGCGTAAAGCTATAAGCAAAAAAAAAAATATCCTGTCAGTTTGTGAAACGTCAGCGTGTGATAAGCGTATTTTTTGTTTGTGGAAAGTGTAGTTTGGAGACTGGGGAACGTCCTGGCATTCGTCTTGATGAGTGCCTAAAACCGCCTAAAGACCGCAACCAGGACGGCCTGTTCCCGAGGACCAGGGCTCGTGCCCGGTCCGTTGTACCTCCCCAATCCAAAGTGCGGCGCCTTAGCGCACTGAGCCAAACTGGCAGATGTCACATTAAAGTAGGATTGCCCCTTTCAGTAATTAACTTATTTTAATTATTATGCTATGTGCATTGGTGACTGGCGAGACTGACAATCGATTAGTAGATCAGAGAGTGTGTGGAGTCGTGAGGAGAACGTCGTGTGGTTATCATGCCTCTGGGTCTTGTAGCTCGGTGTAAGTCGTGGCCGAAAATAATTAACAAATGATTTGTATTGAAGTGTATAGGTCCCCGTGAGTTACTAATTACGGGCTACCGCGTCGGAAAAACGTTTCGCTGACATTAGGAAACTACGAGATTACGTGGTGGATGTTGGTGAACTGTGTTGGTATGAACAGCTATGTGAAAGTGATTGAATGAATTGTTTTTACACTCTGAAGAACCTACATCTTCGGATTATATAGTCACTACCAGTAATTTTACTTGTATGTGCTTTAATTACTTTTTTCCATTGGTGGCCGGGTACATTTGTGCAGTACAAAACTGTGAATAATCTTTGGCTTTTGGTCTACATACTCGAAGTGATTCTTTGAAGAAACTTATATTTATACTTGTTCTTGATTTGTACCCTAGTAATGGTGGCGGCCGAGATTAATTAATTAACGAAGTCTGATGGACCTTACCTTAGGTGGTCGAAACTAATTAAAAAGGGGACTAATTTGTGAGTCGGAAGGAACTGTGATCAACCCGGTACTTTCAATCTGTTCTCCGACACAGATCAAGTAATTTATAGATATGCTGCTAATAAACTGATTTCCATCACTTTCAATGGCCACAAAACGATTGTAAATTATTTTATTAATGATATAACTTTCTTGATTTTATTAAGAAATCGAGTTTTTCAATATGCAATTACGCTTTGCGGTAAGATGTCGATATTATGACGATATGTTACACTAGGTTGTGATGCAACTATCATTAAAGAGCTAATCTGTAATAGAACTATTCACAGCGCCCTAAAGTTTTAATCTGTTATTGGAAAAGCATAGTGTGCAGTGAACAAAAACAGCAAGCGGACGCTGGTCTAGTGTGAACTGCTGATTGGTTTCTGCTACGCAGCACGAAATTTACTTAGGTTACGTACTAGGTCATAAATTAAGCACACAGTGCAGCTATCTGTGTGCCGATTGTGTGGAGTAGCTGACAGAGGAGTCCTGTTGGCTGCAGAGAGTGAAGCCGCAAACGTGCACCGGGAACAAGTAATCCTCGGCAGCAGTCGATCGACGCACGTGTCTGCTCGCACGACCTTTAACCAACAGTAAATTGATCTAAGGTAGACTGCTGCTGTGTGAGGAAAGGTTTAGTGGCATGGGTGAGATTTTCAACCTCTTATTCATTTTCCTGCATGAATGTTGACTTTTCCCGAAACCAAATAATTTTCTCGATATTTGGAATATTTTCACTATTTATTCTCTTATGGATTCCCGTCAAGGTTTCTTCACAAGATCAGAGTATATTTAAAAGATGAAAATTGTTTTGGAGAGTTAAATGTGGTGTAAATTCAGTCATATGTTGCAGATATTTAATTATAGATTTAAATATGCAATTGCGCTTCGCGTCAAAAAGTTCTAGTTTCAATGAGCAAATTCGATTTTTTTAAAAAAAACTGCTTAACGTTTCTTAAGAGCGAGGTCTTTAGAGACGGGAGAGGATGGGGGTCAAGGAATGGGAAGGAATTCGGGCATGGCCTTTTGAAGGAAGCATCCCGGCATTTGCCTGGAGTGATTTGGGAAACAATGGAAAACCCAAATCTGGATGCCCGGACGAGGATTCGAACCGCCGTCCTCCCGAATGCGAGGCGAGAACGCTAACCGTTACACTACCACGCTCGGTAGCAAATTCGAACCCATATTGCATGGGATAAATATCTTCCAACAATAAGTCATAATCAATGACGCATAGATGGACAAAATTTTCTGAACCTTCAATGTTTAATATGTTCCTGTAAAGAATAGTAAGAACACTGTAAAATCATCACAGTTCCAAGTATTATTTTTACATTTCTCGTTTTGACAAACAAAAGATTTTGGAAACTAAAGAGTGTTGAGAGGTTGGACCACCGGCGTATTTACATTGTTTCTGATCAGTCAATGATTAATGGGTCCTCCGGTTTGCTTCTGTATAATTATCCAAATCAACAAAGCACTCCAGTAAATAATTTAAGGTTACCATACAGTACATTATTCTGACGCACAGGAGAATTACAAACTGTACTTCTAAGTGATACTTGCCATGTGATACCGTGATATTTTACATTTTAGCTGGATTCTTGTGGGACCACCACGCGTTTTATAGATATGGTTGATTAAATTTTACATCCTTCCTGTTACGTGTTGCTTAATTGAGAATTGCTTTCCCAATTTTCATCCCAAAAAGATACAAGAAACTAATAATTTGTAACATTTCTGGTTGTTATGGGAAACCATATCCTTTGTTGATAATACGCTGGTTCGTTTAGATACCAGGTGATTTACGCTTTCACCAGAGTATTCTATTAATGTCTTAATTACTTTGATGTGGCAAGGTTCTCACACAAACGAAAACTCCATGAATAAAAACTCCTCCTTTTTATTAACCTGGTAAAAGTTTCGTAAAATCAGACTTCAGTTTCTAAACATATACAAAAAATACAGCAAAATAGTGACTTCAATCAAAACGCAGTACTTAGTAGTAGTTAGCTTTTGATAAACCTACAGTCTTTGCTGTAAACTGTTAAAGACTATTGAAAGTACATAAATTTTAAAAATGAGATGAACAGAATTACTCTTCTACATATCCAAAAGGATCTCTTGACATTTAACTTCTATTTCATTTGTACAAGAAGTTAATTGTATTTCAACATTTGTGCGTTCTTCATTAATGATTCATCAGTATTTAACTGTTGGTGTATTGTTGCTTTTGACTATTTTCTATTGGATTAAGGTTTTTTTTATGAATATATATTTTTGGTTGTATATTGTACCAGTTGTTCTACTAACGTGTTTGTTTTTACGAATTCAGTGCTGTTAATTGTTTTAGTTTTTTTTCTTGAAATATAACACAGTTGGAGAACTGATTTTATTTTTTACGTGACATCACAGGATAAATCATATAAATCGCTACCTGTCAACATTTTATAGTAATTACTAAGTATTCTTTTACTATTAAAATAGAATTATTAGAGAAATAAAACGCAAAATTGTACATTCCATATTTCATTTCGCAAGCTTTGTCTTTATTGCTGATTTGCAATATATGACTGCGTGTAGAAGTAACGAATAATGTTGACGTGGATGTGATATTCTCATCGTAGCATCACGTCATTATCAGCAGGGTTGATTCTCACCCCTGGACCACACATTGCAGAGAACTGTGGCCGTGGTAAAATAGAGAGAGAAAAACTAGAATAAAAAGGAACTCATCATGTTACTTCATGTGAACTCGGTCACTTGATAAGGTGGGAATCCTCCCCCCATTCTATTTTATGAGCAACCAATCATTTGCACCGACTTGGTTTGATTTCTGCGAGGAGCGTATTTCTCATCCCGGGTCTGTAGGCATCGTTAAAAGATGGCACCTCATCAGGTGTAGCGGTGAAACAGTTGGGCTGCAGAAATTGTCAACGTCGCTTGTTGCTCCTTTTGTTATGCTGAGTGGACAGCTGGGAATTGGCTGAGAATGCCCAGTAATCCGTCTCTATTAACCTCCACTGTTTATCTGAGACATCGTTTTATATGTTAAGAAAACATATTTCCAGTAGTGCGGTATTTCAATAGTTTTCAACACTACTTCTGCGAATATCTGATTGATTTCACACGTGGTAAACTAAATGTGAACGCTGGCTTTCTCGACCAGAGTCAGTTCTCTCTTGGCTGTCAAGGTGTTGTGCAAAGCCGACATTTCGACCGTCATACTGCGTCTTCTTCTTGGGGACTTCAAGAAGAAGAAAACCGCTATATGACAGTCGAAACGCCGGCTTTGGAGATGACGACACGGCGTCACCCAGACAGCCAAGAGACTGATAGATCTTTTATGGCTGGCACAGGAAGTTATAAATACCTCTCGAGGTCTCAGTTCTGCAATTCGACTTCTGTATATGCCGTTCATGTGCACGTTTCCATATTGGGAACCAATATTTAAGGAAGGTTCATTACACTCTGATGCAATCTCTGTTGCAGAGAGACTATCTCTATAGGAACATCGGCTCAGTCCTTTTCCCTTCAACCTGATCTTTCGGGAATCATAAATGCATGTTTTTTGTCATCTCACCTAGAATCAGATTTTCTAAAGATTTTACTGTACAGGATGCGAAGTCAGTGATGTCCTTTGAACAGTGCCTTGTAATAGGCGTACAGGACCGTTTTGACATTTAGTATTTGGAAATCCGCAGTATACACTGTATTGCGACGAGTCTTGGGATAAGAAAATTCAAATATCCAGACGGCCTGGCAACGCGGAAGGAACGTATAAATGTGCCGTGCAGTGTAAGGGCTTTCTTTTGCACTCTTGGGAGTCGTGTGAAAGTTTTTCTGACGTGATTATGACTGCACAATATGAATTAACAGGCTTTGAACGAGGAAACGCTTGGGCACACAATTCTGGAAATTGTTCTTGATTTCAACAATCATCGATTCAGCAGTTTTGATGTTAGTCTCATTGACCTAAATCAAGTGGATGGCCGTGTGAATGCGTGGAAACTGTCTTACTTGTAGCGAACTGGTTCGCCATTCTGCTTCGTGTTTTTTGATGTAGCTTGCGGCTCTGTTCTTCCTGCTTGAGGTTATCTACTGATAGATCGGTTTGATTTGACGCCAGCCCGAAGCAAATTAATTAGCAGAATGTGATAGGATCTAACTGCTACTAACTGAAAGTGGAGACGTGGAACGAAACAGGTTTATTGATCAAGGAAGGCAGTAACCAACAGCTGAAAGAATGATAAAAATGTTCAAGTATGGTATCAATAACTAGGTGGTGGTTATAGATGACAGCTTGAGGAGGGAGAGGTAGGTAGGCTGGGTTAGGTGGTCACTATAAGACAAACTCGGTATTGGATACTCAGGTCAAAGCATCTGCTGATCACGATAATCGATCAGCGCCGACATTATTGAAAATTCCCGAACTTGTGGGAGCCAAGCCCCAAATCTTACACCATATTCTATCTTGGTTTAAAATTATCATGTTAACTTACAAAATTCACTAAGATCCAATATGACCTTCACAGAGACAAGAGCGTGCCTTGAATTTGTACCTTCCGGCATTTCCCCAGCCATAGACAACGCAGTGGCCGACAATGCCTACTTAATGGCGTAGTCTGCGTCGAAGTGTCGGTACTGACAGACAGGCAACACTGTGTCAAAGAACAGAAACAATCAATGAGGTACGAATAACAGACGTCCGTTTGGACAAACAGTGAAATTTGGCGTTGATGAGATATGGCAGCATAAGAGCGAGATGAGTGCGTCTACTAACGAATCGCCATCTGCTGCAGCACCTTTCCTGGGATCGTGAACATATTGACTGGATTCTGGAGTACTGGCAAAGGTTGTGCGGTGAGATGATTCATGATTTCAGTTGGTAACAGCTGATGGGGTTCGAGTGTGGCGCAGACCACGTGAGGCTGAGGAACCCTGTCAGGAAGGCACTGTGCAAGTTGGTGCTGGCTCCATCTTGGTATGCGCTTTGTTTACACGGGATGAATTGGAACTAATGCACCGACCATTCATTGGAAATAGTTATGTTCTACTACTTGGATACTATTTGCAGCCATTTATGGCCTCTACGTTCCCACGATGGATCTTCCCAGGGCACGCATATGCTTTTGGAGATTGTCATTCATAAACATCCTAGTTCCATAAAAATGAACCTAAATATCTCTAAAAGGTATCCAAAGTCTTATTCAACCATAATTTCACTAGGTGTATATTTATTGTAAAAGGGATGTGATATGCATAAAATCTCATGCATTTTGTAAATATGTCTGGTACAACAGCTCATATCTTATCAATATTCAGACAGGAATAATTTTTAATGACAGAATGTAAACTGAAACTATTAAGTTGTTTCCAGTACTACTCCTACATCTTTAAACAAGCGGAGTAATGATTATTAACAAGCCTCCAGAAAAATAAGATTTACCCTTTCTAACCCCAAAACTCAATCTCTGACAGAACAACTCTAGTCAACATTCAAGTTTATAGAGACTAACTGTGATGTTTATATTTCATTTCCATACAATCTACTTTATATATTCAGCGATTTATTAAAAGTATTACTATGTTCTTGATTTAAACTAATGTTACAAAAAACCTTTTTAACAATTATATCGGACAAACGTAGGCGGGTACAAGAAAGCGAAAAAATGGGTGTGTAGGGAAATTGCCTCCGTAACGTGCGCTCCATCTCAATTAAATTAAAAAAGGACAAAATTGCGCCATGTCACCGAATCAAAATCGTTTACGATTGGTATGAGGAACATTCTGGGCAATTTCGTACAAAATATTTGGTCATCTGGATCGCCAGACATGAATCCACTCGAGCATACTCGGAACATGATCGAAAGGTTAATTCGCCCACAACGTCCTACACAGGCAACACTTAAGCAATTACGGACGACTATAGAAGAAGCGTCGCTGAGTACTAGGTGGGGCTATAAAATAACGGGACTGATGCTTCTATAGAAGAAGTACGCATGAACCATAGACTAACGACCGATAGCTGTGTAATGTGGAGCCTTCACATTCAAATGCAGAGCCTCCTGTGTCTATAAACAAATCAGTCTGGCTTTATTTGAAAGAAGCTGTTGTTTCGTTTTGCCGAAAAAATGATAAGTGTAATAAAAGAGCAACGAATTGTCGTGAAATTCCACGCGAAACTTGGAAAAAATGCCACCGAAACCTATCTTTTATTACAAGAAGTAATAATAATTCCGCGTAGTCGTAATGACCTTGTGACAGGGTACAGCGGACCTACAGTTTAACGTGGAATCCGAACCAAGGAAGCGTTCTGGCGTACTTCACATTACACAGGAAACTGGGCCAAAGTTGAAGGTCGGGTTAAGTGCCTATGAAAATCCCCGGCGGAACAGGGAATCGAACAGGGGACCTTTCGATCTCCAGTCAGACGCCTTAACCACTGAGCCTCCAAACAGCTACGTTACAAGATGTGTATGACAGGTGAATATTTATCTCATGTGTGAGTTTTTAAGTGGTAAGACAAGATGTTGAAGATGATTCACGCCTGGGTCGGCCTTTCACGTCAAAACGAATAAAAATATTGGAAAAGTCGGTAATATGATTCGATCTGACCGTCAGTTAACTACTCGTGTGATTTCTGAAATTGTATGAATTGGCAAAGAATGTGCAATGTGTAATGTGACACGAATTTCTTATTTATTTCTTTTTCTCATAAGCACTCCCGATATTGTAGATACAGTTTTTATAGAAGACGGTATAAGTGAACACAAGGCGGTTGTGGTAACTAGTCTGAATTTGAAGCATGACAAAGACCAACTCGTATATTGCTTCGATAAGGCAAACGATGCGGGTATGGTTGTTCACTTGGCGAAAAATTTTGAAACGTACACGCTAAATACAAATGTTGAGGAACTTTGGCTTAATTTAAAAGAAATAATACGAACCGGTTTAAATCAATTTGTTCCTAAGAAGTTTATTAATGGTAGTAAGAACTTCCCGCGGTTCAATAGGGAAGTAAAACGTTTGCTCAGGAGGCAAAGGCGTTTACATGCCACGGTGAAATCGGGGGACTCATCTAATCGCGCTAAATTAGTCCAGTTGCGAGCGGAAGTGCGTAAGGCAATGCGCGATGAGTTTAAAGAATTCCAAGCCAGGACCAGACGGTTTCCTAAAAGATTGTACTGGAGGTACGCAAAGGAAATTGCGCTGTATTTGATGATGAAATTATATACCGTCTCCTTGGTTCAAGGAAAATACCAGCCGGATGGAAGGCTGCCATCGTAAGTACAGTATTTAAAAATGGGATTTTTAATGATCTTCAAAATTATAGGCCGATCTCGTTAACCTCAATATTTTGCAGGATTTTAGAACACATCATCTATTCAAATGTCATGCGGATTTTGGATGAAGGTGAGGTTTTAAACCCAAATCAACTGGATTCAGAAAAGCCGTTGCTGCGAAATACAACTTTCATTTTTAATTCACGACTTGTGACGTATTATATATGAGCAATCCCAGGATGATTTAGTTTTATTAGATTTTAAAAAAACTTTTGACACTGTGCCTCACTAGGCTACTTAGGAAATTTCGTGGTTACGGCATATCTAGACAAATATGCGACTGGGTTGCAGACTTTCTGAAGGGCAGAACACAGTGTGTAGTTCTCGACGGTGAGCGTTCATCACTTACCGAGGTGAGGTCCGGGTTCCCCAGAGGAGCGTGATAGGGCCTCTGTTGTTTCTCATATACAGTAATGATTTGTGCGAGATAATAAGGGGGATGAAAAGATTATTTGCCGATGATGATTTTATTTATGTGAAATCAAAATCCAGGACGACTGCGCTTTGTTACAAGACGATATTATGAAAATAATTGCTTGGTGTAAAGACTGTCAGTTGGAGTTAAACGTTAAAAAGTGCCAAGTCATGCGTGTAAGTAAAAAGAAGACACCAGTTAGCTCTGAATATACAATTAATGGTACTGTGGTTGGTGGATTCCGCTAAATACCAGGGGTAACAATTCGTAATAATTTGTCGTGGAATTAGCGTATCGATAAGGTAATTGGGAAAGCAAATCGTATGCTCCGATTTCTAGGTCGTAATTTAAAACAATGGATTCAGGTAGTTAAATCGATTACATACAAGTCATTAGTGCGTCCTCACTTAGAATATGGTCCCCATCAAAAGGGGTTAATGGAGGCATTTATAGTGCATGGAAGGGACAAGATGAACATGACCACCAGCTGGCACTCGATATCAGGCACAAGGGTGTGGGAAGATTCTCTTTTGTAGGTAAGGTTGTCAGGGATTGGAATGAGTTACCAAGGGAAATGATGAATAACTTGTCGAAAACATTGAAAGAGTTTAAAGTTAAAATTTTTAGAGGCCAAATGTAGGTCGGTGCAGTATAGGGGGAAGATGGGTGTGTAGGGAAATTGCCACCGGAGCGTGTGCTCCATTGCAATTAAATTAAATTGAAAAAGATAATTATAGAAGGTCCAAAGAAGAGCCACCCGATTCGTGACAGGTATATATAGTTGGAGGGAAAGCGTAAGTGCGATGTTGAAGGATTTAGTTTGGGAATACCTGGAACACCGAAGGAGTTGCTCTCGACAGAAGCTAATTGAAAAATTCACGACTGACGTATTTCGGAACGACAGCAAACTAATATTGCTACCAGCAACAAATCGAATGACCGCGAAAATAAGATAAGAAAAATCAGGACCAGAACCGATTCATTTCTGTACTACTTTTTTCCACGAGCGATTAGGGAATGGAATAGAGAGGATTTTAAGTCTGACTTCCGATAAAGCACTCTGGCCATCCTGATCTGGGTTTTCCATGTTTTTTCCGGATCACTCCAGGCGAATGCTGGGATGGTTCCTCACAATAGCCCATGGGCGCCTCCTGCCATATCCCGTATATCCCTTCAAAACTATTACCCTTTCGGATAGGTGCAATGCATCCTCCGCCACACACTTTTAGTGAATCGCGGAGTAATAATAATAATAATTGAGGAAGAACAAGTCATTTATTATCCAGCCTTGGCTCGTTCTGCATTGTCTTTTAATATGTTTCTAGCGAAATTAGACCATCCACCTTATCCCCCCCCCCCCCGTTTGCACCATGTGACTTTTATCTGTTTCCGAAGGTCAAATATGCACTAAAAGGAACACGATGTCAGTCCGTTGAAGCTGTGAAAGAAAATGCGGCATGCTTCATGAAGGAGCTCACAGAAGAGGAATTCCAGCACTGTTTCGAACAATGGAGAATTCGCGTGGAACGTTGTAGGAATAAAGGAAGGGTGTGTACATTGAAGGAGACAATAACTAGGTATGTATAAATTCAAAACAATTTTTTTTACAACGATGTTCTCGTTGTTTTATACCCACACCTCGTATTTCTTTAGGGAACTTTCGACGATTTGTTGAGTCAATGACACGTCGGGTTGCTGCTCTTCGCTGGGTTAAACTAACCTCACACGGTTTTAGGAGGTATCCTATAACTTTCAGCACTTCAGTGTATAGCGAGAATAACCCTGGACCAAGTTCAGATCCTTGCGGTAATTACCGCTTTGTGTTTTCCCGTGAAGAGAGAGGAGTCTGCTCGTACAGAAGAAATAATTCCGCGGGGATTAGCTTGAAGTAAAGCCTCGTGAAGCCATGCTCACGCAGATTGCATTGAAGTGCCAAGTGTCAAACGGAGACGAAAACTCTTAATAAGTCGAGAAAGACTTGATGCGCCAGTTGACTAAATGATAAATTGTAGAAATATGAGTAATTGAATTCGGTTTTGCGCTGAATTCTAGAGAAACTTGACAATAACTAAGGGTTAAACTATCACGACATTTCAGTTTGTTTGACTGTTATTCTGTAATTATTTAGACTGATCGGAAAATACTGAAATGATCTTAAACATTAACAGAAATTGTTTGATACCTTTTAATAGCAATTTGAATGCAATAAACAATTTGTATGAGCCGTGTTCGGATGATCTCACTTTACTACTGCTTAAATGTTTTAAATGTACCTAATTCATGTAAGTTGCAAAGCTGCTGTACCATAGCAAACTATATTTTCGATAGTTATTGCTTTATACTGCAGTATTGGCTTTCCACTGTGATCACTCTCTTGTTTAGTTTTTTATTCCTGAGTGCTTGTTTTGTACTTAATCAGTGCACATAGTTGTCGTCATCTTCCTATATCACGACTATTTAAAAAGCTTCAATTTTTCTAACTTCTGGTGTCCGTAATTTAGAAAATCACTGGTAAGAAGCGTTATATTCTAGTTCTTTGTATGTCTGTGTTCGATGTTCTAATTTCGAATGTTGTTTTCTGTGGCAGTGTTGACTATTATTCATTTCATCATTGTTTCAGTCATCGGTCTCAACTTTGTAGTTTTACAAATTATGATTTTTTTCCACTTCACTTCATAACTTCTGTTTTTTATTTCGGCCAAATTCATCTCGCGCTTTTGTCACGTCAAGCTACTAAGGTGATATAGAAAGTGATTTGCTGGGTAGAAGAAGTATTATAAGGATAGAAAATGCAGTATCAAAAGAAGTGGAAGTTAAAATGAGAGTGTCACAGGGTGGCATTGGGACCATTGCTATTCATTATTCTAATTAATGATTGTGTTGATGATTTACTATTAGAGACTACATTTTTTGCAGATGACATAATGCTCTAAAAAAGGATCAAAACGGTGGAGGACTGTAAACAGTTGTAGTGTGATCTGGACAGTATATCTGGCTGATTTGGTTAACATGGGATGAAGATAAATACAAAGAAGAGTCAGCTTATCAGATACACAGATAAAAAACTAAAGTTTGATTATGATTATAAGGTAGGGAATGAATTGTTGAAGACATGAAATGTAAATATCTTGGCATTACATTTGTTAATAAGCTCAACTGGGCGGGGCACATTGGACAGGTAGTAGAAAAAGCTTTCAAAATCCTTCACTTGCTGCAGAGAATGATGAGAGCATGTTCGAGAGAAGTAAAGGAGCTGGGATATAAAACTTTGGTCAGACCATTGCTTGAATTTTGGTATCAAAAACAGGAGTTGTAGGGGACTCAAAGAAGGGCTGCTAAATTTGTCTCTGGGAATTACTAAAGAACAGAATCAGTAACAGAAAATCCAGATTTGGGTTTTCCATGGTTTCCCAAATCACTCCAGGCAAATACCGGGATACTTCCTTCAAAAGGCCACGGCCGAATTCCTTCCCATTCCTTGCCTCTCATCCTTTCCCGTCTCTAAAGACCTCGCTGTTGAGAGACGTTAAGTAATTAAAAAAAAAGAGTAACAGAAATGATAAAAGAGTGGGAATTGGATTCATTCAGGAGGAGGGTGAAGAGAGTCATGGGATTGTACCAGCCGTATTTTGGTGATGAGGCGAGGAAATACAGGGTGTTACAAAAAGGTACGGCCAAACTTTCAGGAAACATTCCTCACACACAAATAAAGAAAATATGTTATGGGGACATGTGTCCGGAAACGCTTACTTTCCATGTTAGAGCTCATTTTATTACTTCTCTTCAAATCACATTAAACATGGAATGGAAACACACAGCAACAGAACGTACCAGCGTGACTTCAAACACTTTGTTACAGGAAATGTTCAAAATGTCCTCCGTTAGCGAGGATACATGCATCCACCCTCCGTCGCATGGAATCCCTGATGCGCTGATGCAGCCCTGGAGAATGGCGTATTGTATCACAGCCGTCCACAATACGAGCACGAAGAGTCTCTACATTTGGTACCGGGGTCAACACAAGCACCGACGTCAACATTACCTTCCTGCAATTGGGCCAACTGGCGGTGAATCGAGGAAGTACAGTACATACTAACGAAACTAAAATGAGCTCTAACATGGAAAGTAAGCGTTTCCGGACACATGTCCACATAACATATTTTCTTTGTTTGTGTGTGAGGAATGTTTCCTGAAAGTTTGGCCGTACCTTTTTGTAACACCCTGTATATTGGTGTAAGAATTAAAAGCAATAGATGGAAATAAAGAGATGACCATGACCACAAGCTGGCACTATAAGAGTGTGGGAAGATTTTATTTCGTAGGCAATGGGGTCAGAGATTGGAATATGTTACCAAGAGAATTGATGAATAACTTAACAAAAATGTTGAAACAATTTAAAGTTGAAATTTGTAGAAGCCATAAGTAGGTGGATACTGGAAAGGGGGAAAATGGGTGTGTAGGGAAATCTGCACCGGAGCGTGCGCTACATCGCAATTCAATTCAATAAAATATTTAGTGTAGTATATTGATTCTTTCTCACTGGATCTTGCAGTTGCGCCAAATAGTAATAGAATTTCCATAGAAGCTACTTATTGCAGTTCACACCATTTTTACTGCTGACTTTGAGTAAATTCAATGTTAAAAATTTAAATGAAGTAAGACTGCCGAAATAAATTCAGATGTTCGTCTTAAACTTTCCTAAAATATGTACCTTAGCGTCTTACCGTAAACCGACTTCTCGGATTACCATTCGGAACTGCAATGGAGGAAAAGCCGCCACCTGAACACACAAGCTTCCATCGAGAAATAATCCCATGTTTCTGCCGGTGTCAGATTCATTCGTAAAAGGTGATTAAAACTGTGCTAAGGTAATTAGTTCTGCTAATGAGCCGCGTTAATGAAGACACGGAGTCCAATTTAGTCCCTTAATTAAGACTGTCTTGAACAGGCGGGAAATAACTTGCAGTTATTTCCACCAAATAATGACGTGCAACTGGGTCATCATCTCGATCCTGGCCTCCACGACAGTAGAGGACAACTTTGTTTTGAGCACCGACTAATTGTTGGAGTGGCATTAAGTGATGCATTTTTAAGTAAATTCGATGCTGTGACTAATGCAAAGTATAAATTCTAAATTATAAAGATTGCGTATAACCTGCTAGTAATCTCTTCTACGTTACATACCATTTTAACGTATTTCAGTACAAATTCCTGTTTATCATTTTTTACGTAACACATTGCATCGAGAAACTCTCGTAAATTAGAAATAAACGATGTTTTCACTAAAAATGGTTTGTTTTTGCTTCGGATTGTAAATAATTCAATATAATAGTACTATCGTCTGTACTTCACGGCAGATGAACAATACTATTTAACAATTTTCAGAACAGGTACAAATAAAATGAAATAAACTTCTGTGATACCTAATATTATTATACTATTATTATTTGTACAGTACCAATGAGTTAAGTTTTCTGTAGAAACGCGCTGACGTCCGGTTACAAGTGTGGCACAAGCTTATCATCAAGAGATTGTGTATGCTGATAGTGGTTCCATCAGGGTGTGGTGCATGTTGAATTCCTTAGTCAAGATGACCTTGTCCATGGCTTCAGCTGCTTGGTGACCATTCTCAGCTCTTTATCGACTTCATGTTATTCAATAACGGTGGAATATTCGAGGATTGTAATATGCCGTGCTACCGAGTGCAGACTGTGAACGATGAGACATTAAAAATAAGAGATCTGTAATAAATTAATTGTGATTTTAAAATATGATAGCATGTTAAAAATTATTTAACTGTTTTAAAAATAAAAACACACTTATTGTACCAGTCTAGCAAACTGGGAAATAAACAACGCAAGTGATGATTAAATGACCTGACTTTTTCAGTGTATTTAAACTGAATTAACCCCACAGCTTTTACGGGTTACGGACAGTTTGAGCATTAATTATTCTTCTCCTACAATGACTACTTGTAAACAACTTACCCGTGTCAGGCGTAGCTGTTACCATGGGCGATGTTTATCTCTCCGTGGGAACGTCTGGCGAGATGAACAAGGATGGTTTCAGGTTGCCTTCCCCAGTGTGACAGCTTTATTAGGAGTTGTAAGTGTGAATTACTGTGATATTGCGTGTGTTCTATGTAGAGTGTTGTTTGTGTTGTGGATGAAAGAAGGGAGAGAGTAAAACTCGTCGCCTGCCCAGGCTTGACGTCCTCCATCAACAGTGTTGCATGCTCTCACACCATACGCATACGGAAAGGTTTGGAATTTAACGCAGGAATTTGGTGCTTAAGGTAACGAGGAACCTCTCCTACGTCGCCGGCCAAGTCCTGACTATAAAAATTTCTTCTAACAACACGACTCGAATCAGCTAACGACGTATCAGACGCCGGACACCACCACAGTGCCGCAACGAACTGAGTCAATGAGGAGGGCAATCTTAAGCATTAATTACTTGTTGCTTATTACTGTCGTGAGTAGAGGCGAGCAGGTGGTTCGGTTTTTCATGTTGTTTGAGGAAGGTGAAAGTTAAGTCTCTTTCCGCTGCCTCTTCTCGTGATCTCACGAACTGCCAGGGACTCAGTACAGGCCGTATCAAAGTCCACAGTGGGTGCCCTCTGCTGGACTCCAGGCTCCACTGTTATTTTTGTACATCACGCGGTTCTAGACTGGAATGATCGTATTTTATGCCGCACCAAAATCGAGTGGATTCATCACTGCCATTCTAGGATTCTCTCCAGAAATTATTCTCCTATGCTGTTCATCCTATGCCAGTCACAGTTTGCTAGAAACTCAGGAAGATTCTTATTCGTCCACGTAATCCGAGCTGTCCCTGGAACACGGTAATTTATTCTTAACGAGGTATAGACAATTTACGGTCCATGACGAACAGTTCTTGTCAGATGGAGATATATAACAGTTGTGAATCTCATTGTCACACGCGAATGCTCAATTCGTCCTTAGACACTCAAATGAAATGCCATAACAGATTGTAGCGTCCGATCTGAAGCACGTATTTCCGTGAAAACGGTTATAATTATTCATACACGTTTAGTCTTTGAATACTTCACTCGTTTTGCTGTTATCTCTTGAGATAGCAAGCATAGGAGATTTTTGGTACCAAATCATAAAAAAAATTCTTTTACTTGTGAGTACTGTCATTCTATTTTCGATCCCCGACACTCGAAGTGGTTGTACCTTAGCACGCTGCTTTTGCTGCCCCAGTGAAAGGAACTGTCATCCACAACCTCTCACAGGATTTGCCCCGAATATTCGCAAGACTAATTGTTCTAACTGGCACAAACTGTCCTACTAGATCCTGGATATGAAGAAAAATTTATTATAAATGTTTCTGTACAGACTCCACCACTGGTATCAAACGTTCTAGTATCATAGTTCCAAAGTATATAACTGGGATTAAGTAAGAAAACTTAATTTGCTCAACTAGGTCTAGGTTACAGATTTATCTTTTTAGTACCTTATAGATGTAGTCACATAAAATGTAGTGGCAATGGCCGTACACAGCATAATTCATTTATTCACAAAGATAAGTTTGAGTATAAGAACTAATGCCGATGCATTAGCTTGCCTGTTTATTGTTTCGAGGCAAAGCCCAGCTTGCTCCCTACATTTCACAACAAAAAATAGTCGTTTCAAAAAGAAAGTAACACGAAAAGGGTTAGTATATCTGGTTCGCAGACAGATGGGGACCAATACTTTCTTTCTTTAGTACGGGTAGTGCTTACAGACTTTGAATAACGACAGGACAAAGAACAAGAAGGATGATTTATCACTTGGTGCGCGCTGAACTCTGTGCACAGTTAACGCAGAGGGAGCGATGCAGGGTGGAGCAGCTATCGACCGCTGGCCGCCCCTTGCCGACAGATAGCAAAGTGCCGGAAATGAATGATGCCCCGGAATGCGTGGGGAACAGCATTGCGCTTGGGCTGTCGATTTATTGGCAATCAGTGCTGCTGTGCGGGCACGACGTGGTAATTACCAGCGGCAGCGGATTACACGGACACCGCCACA